>OY755039.1:124163762-124618762 GCA_963576565.1 Aspidapion aeneum
AGTCCAATCTAAGCTGCGTTTCAGTGCCCTTAACTTTTCAGTTTGCACCTTCTTACTTTTATCAAAATAACTCAAAATCGAAAAGAGTCCAAATATTTTGTATTACGGTTTTAACTATTAGAAATATTTTTTATTTCAAGAAAAAAAAAACTTGAATTTTTTAACTCCGTCAAGAAATTTCTGATGAGATTTTCATCTGACATACTTTTTTATTTCTTTTAAGTCTGCCTATAATTTGCTTCTAAAAATATTAAAAATATTGCAGGAAAAATCTGTAGCAGGATCAAAAATATCAAGGGCGTTATCCGCAAAATTCAAAGACTTTTTTAAACTTTATTTGACCACAATTTAAAAATTTTGCGTTTTTAGTATAAAATTATACATAAAATTAACTTTCTTAAAAAATTTAATAATAAAAAAAATAGAGTTAGCACCCTTACTAACGTGTTTCGGTTCGGTTCGGTTCGGTAAATGGAATTATTTCAGGCTTCTAAATTATATTAAGAACTTACACTATTTTAGTATATGACTTGGTAATTTTGTGAAAAAATCAAAAACCCAACTTTAAACATCTCATTACTTTCAGTAACCAGCTATATGTGTGAGACTGTAAATAGAACAATAACGTTGTGCCAATTTGTGACGTTTAAATTTGCGACACTATAAAAGCACGTCGTATTCACTCTATTAATTACTGAATAATTAAACAAATATCTGGAAGCAGAACTGTATTTTCCAGCTAGGTAAAACATTGATATGCCGGGTAACTTTTATACAGTGGAGAAGGGGGGGTTCAGAAATAAGAAAATTGTAAGCGCGCCACAGTGTTTTAATATCAATGTTTTACAAAGAAGATCTTAATTAAAATACAGTTCAACTCAAACGTTGTAGCCAAACAATGAAACTCTACCTACTTTCGAGGCCTCCAGAGTATTTGTGCAATTAAAAAAACCAAAAAGAAATTGACTCATTGACAAAATAAAATTTTAAGGGATTCCTAGAATTAAAATGACACAAATAAAAAGCACTTTATAAGTAGATAGACATCTTCAACAGGTCATAGTGTACCTACATCTGAGTTAGTAGTGTGAGACTCAGTTATATAAATGATTGTAAAAAAAAATACACTTCCAAAATCATTCCGTCATTGGGGAGATCTGGACCAAGTATCTGTTGTCATCATTCTACGTTGGGTAGAATGAGACAGACAGCAACCCAGTCCGAGATCTACCCCATGAGGTAAATCCGTGCCATGAAAACACAAAAAAAATATAACTTTACCTCTCTTTTGTCTCTGCAAAGTTGGTTCATGGGGCTGTACAAATAACACTGAAATTTAGTTCATCTTGTATATGTTGATTGGAAAATTGTGGTTATGACGTCAAACCTTCACCTTGCGTTTATACGAAATGTTAAATTATACTGTAAAATTTATGGAAAAAAAATTATATCTAAAAAAATGCTTGCTTGCGTGAAATTGAAGAAAACTCCTACCTTGGTCCTTGATTACTTTATGGTTAATGAAGAGGGTGTTTTGTTTTGTAAACCTGGAAGTTTCCAAACATCTTCCTGGCAACTCCGGATTCTGCTCTGGTCGCGCCTTCCCTCGTGCTTGCTTAGCACATGGTGCTAGGGCAGCACATGGTCGTCAAAATGTTACTGGATCCTTGCCCGAGCGTAAAACCATTTCCCAGGGTTGGATCGGTGCTATTGCCGGAACCAGCACAATCGTCCAGTGGTGTGTGGAATGGACAGCACACTGCTTCTTTCCGTAGGAATGGCGCAGGTCGCCTTGAATCCCTCCTCAGAGGATGTGAGCCGTCACTTAGATTACGCCTAACACGACGGACTCACTCCTCACAGTCTCTGGGACAGAACCTGCAACCACTGCAGTGCCAGTAACCAAAAAAACAATGGCGATCCCAGAGACTTGCTGTCGACCCATCCAGTTCTTTAGAAAAGAGAAATGACACTTTCCAAAAAAACGAACATGCCGGAAATGGTTTCTTAATTTTGGCACAGTACACAGTACCACCAAATTTTCCCGGTTAAATTCAAATAAGGATGCAAAACCATTTATAAAAAACACTCTCACCAAAAAATCCTGTCGAATTAGGTTTGAAACCCTGCCAAAAACTCTACTACTTCGATACAGGTCTATAGGGTGCAGCATCAACCAAGGACATATTCTAAACAGGTCCGCCGCCCTTGAGGTGTTTTCGGATCTATAAGAAGTTTAGTATTGAGACCATCAACTGTAAAATCAATTACTGGAGATCAGAGCATGCATCAAACCCAGGAATATTCGAACACTCAACCAATTCCCATATGAGTAAAGCCATACTAAGTGTAGAATTTAGTTGTATTTTAGTTATAGTTTTAGTCAAAAATTTCCTTTGCTCTTAATAAATAAAAAATATAATAAATAATAAAGTTGTTTCTGAACTTGAACCTAAAAATACACATTGAACCACTGCTTAAACTGGGCACAAGGGTGCTCAAATGTTAAGTTTGTTCACCACTAGCTAGCCCTACACAACCTTTCAATCCGACTGAGTTAGCTATTAACTATATTTAACTATGATTATATATAAATTTATATAATATCAAAATACGATTTTGTTTATTCTTTTAGTCTTGGTTTTTATCCCTCGTTTATGACCAATTTACAAAAGTGCATAACTTGTATTTATTTTATCTTCTCCTTATCAAATTAATAAATATATCAAAGTGGGCGGAGCCACAGTTGTTTCTGGTCGAACCGTGGACCTAAATGTTTCCGTGCTACAAAACTAGCTAATCCATGAAGAAGAAGAGGTTCGGAAGAGAAATCATTGTCCTAATATCCTCGAAAATATAAATAATCAAACGTCCAAAATAAATGAAATGTATATCTAAATGTTTCAAACTGTCCTTAAAACATCGTGAGTGGTTTGTGATATGGCAACGACGCCATTATTTATTGAACGTACGTGGTCACTCAAACAGCTGATTCTTCAATTCAGAACGTAAATATTGTGTGTGGTGTTTAGTGATTTTTCTCGAACCTGTGATCTGAGATTCCAATTAGAATGCCCAAACAATCCGAAGTGCGCAGTGCCCACAACAATATGATGGAATACCTCCTCCATAAGGTAACTTTTTGGACAGTATATAACCTCAAAACCCAGCTCTATAACTACCCTTAATGTGTGTACAGAAAAACGAGTCGGTAGTTTTGGTTATTTACAGAAATAAAACAAATATGTAACGTGTGTCTTAAGCGTAAAAATGACACGTGACATAATCCCCCCCCAACTTCAAGACGATTAACCTAAAAAGGTTAATCGGAGAGGTCCGCTGCCGACTTAAGGTCCTTGGCATGCCAACTCCCTGGTAGTACTTTACCCGATGGTTCCTGAAGCTCAAATATCCATGGAGAAATTTTATTACTAATCACATAAGGACCAACGAATTTCGGTGCTAACTTCTTTGAGAAAAACTTCGTAGCATCTGACAACACATAATTCTTCTTCCAAACACGCTGACCCACAACAAAGTTCGGTACCCTTGTACGCAAATTATACTGAACTACGTTTTTCTCTCCTGCCACTTCTAACCTTCTGTTAACATCAGCATAGAGCTTCCGGAAACCTTCGTTCTTACTTTCAGCTGCAGATTGTACACCATTCTCTTCAGATAACAAAACTGGGTTGGAGTAATCTTTTCCTGACAGACACATATTCCTACCAAAATTAACAAAGAAAGGAGACATCCTGGTTGTCTCATGGGTTGCAGTACGAATCGCGCAGGCAAGTTTATGTATTTGTTCGTCCCACTTCCTGTGGTTGTCTTTCACATAACATGGTTTTTAACGTACGATTCGTCCTTTCTGATGGATTCGCTCTGGGGTGATAATACAGATTATACTGAATTTTAACCTGATAACTCTCAGCGAAACGGTTAGACTCATTACTTTTGTACTGAGGACCATTATCACAAAGTATCAAACGGGGTACTCCGAAGACCATAAATACTTGCTCCTCAAGATGCTTGACAACAGCTTGAGTAGGGGCTGTTCGCATTGGAAAAACTAAGCAAAACTTACTCAAATAGTCCGTAACGACGAGAATCCAGCAATTACCCTTTGTCGAACGAGGTAGAGGTCCACATAAATCTGTTGAGATAATTTCCCAAGGACGAGTTGGTTTTGGGTGAGATATCATCTGATCAGATACACCTTGTGTATCACCTTTATGAGCTGCACAGACAAAGCATTTCTTTACAAAAGTTGCCACGTCCTGGCGCATTTTTGGTCAGTACTATTTTTCTGCCAGTCTGTGGAAGGTTTTATACACACCCATATGTCCTGCGGTAGGAGGATCGTGAGCTTCTCCAATAATTCTACGCCTATGATCTTTGGGGACAACCTCTTTCCAATATTCGTTAGATGGTGAAAGTTGAGGGTATTCTTGTTTGACATATTTATACAACTTATTACCAGTGTATCTCCAATTTATAAATTTTAACGGTGATTCTACGACCCTCTTTACCATCTTTTGGTACCATCGATCTTTAATTGCTGTTAAAGCGTCTCTGAGCTGCGAAATTGTATCAATCATAGGTACTGCGCGAGACAACATGTCCGGGACAACTAAATCTTTCCCTTTCCGACGGATTACTTCAAAGTCATATTACTGCAGTTTTACAGACCAACGGGCAAGTCTTCCACTGGGCTCTTTCAAGCTATGAAGCCATTTTAAGCTAAAATGATCTGTTATGACCTTAAATGAGATCCCCTCAATATATGGCCGGAGCTTCTCTATCGCCCAAACCAATGCCAAACATTCTCGCTCGGTGGTCGTGTAAACACGTTCTTGCTTAGTCAAAGATCGACTCAAATAGCATATGACTTTGTCTCCCTCAGGATAAGGCTGCGTTAAACATGCTCCTATTCCATATCCTGATGCGTCTGTTTGAATGACAAATTCTTTGGTATAATCTGGACATGTAAGAATCGGTGCAGTCACTAAAAGTTCCTTAATCTTAATAAATGCTTTTTCGCAGTCTGGAGTCCAATCGAACTTTTGATTTTTCTTAGTTAGAGCTGTAATTGGAGCTATTATCGCTGAAAAATTCTCTATAAAACGTCTATACCAGGATATTGTACCTACAACTCTACGAACTTCTCTGACAGTTCTTGGCCTCTGGAGCTCTAACATGGCCTTAATTTTATTAGGGTCGACTTGGATGCCTCGATGGTCCACTACGAATCCTAAATAAGTCATTTCTGGCCTACACAATTGGCATTTCTCCCAACTTATCGTTATCTTTGCATTCTACAATCTTCGTAGGACTTCCTCAAGAATTCTAAGATGTTTAGAAAAGCTCTGTGTGACAATTACGAGGTCATCGAGATATACGTACACGTAGGGGTCTAAATCGTTTCCTATGATGCTATCTATGAGTCTCTGCCAAGTTGCAGGTGCATTATGAAGTCCAAAAGGTAAACGCTTAAATTGGAATAGACTTCGTCGACAGATGAATGCTGTTAGTGGCTTCGATGATTCTTCCATTGGTACTTGCCAATAAGCGCTTTAATCTAAAGTTGACTAGTATTTAGCATCTTTCAACTTGTCAAGGGTCTCGGATACGAGTGGTAAAGGATAACTATCACGCGCCGTCACTGAGTTCAATTTGCGGTAGTCTACGCAGAAACGAAATTTCTTTGTGTTTTTCTTTTGTACCATTACCACTGGTGAAGCCCATGAACTGCTACTACGTTCTATAACATCAAGTTTCAGCATTTCGTCGATTTCGTCATCAATAAGTTTTTGAATGATCGGTGAGACCTTATATGAACGTTGTCTTATCGGTGCTGCATCTGTTGTAATCTTATGCCTCCCTGTCTGTACATCCCAGTGAGTAACCGATGATAGTCTTATATTTATCGACCAACTTCTCTAGTCGTTCTGATTCATAAGGCGTAAGAGTAGTTTGTTGGTCTGATGTTTCTAAAGAACAAATCACATCTTCATTATCGGCAAAATGCCACTCATTAGTACTCAAGTTCGCTACTATACCCATCGAAATCCAAAAATCCAATCCCAAAATCAAAGTATGTGGCAACTCAGGAACGACGACGACCTCTATTAACCTAAATTTATCCTAAACTCGCATAGGAAGCTGCACTGTCCCAATACTAACCGTGCTTTGACCATTTGCCACAATACAACTTCGTGGTATCAAGTGAAAAACCAAACCTCTCGATGATTGACCAACCATGATTCCCCAAAAAGGTACGTGAAGCTCCGGAATCCAACAAACCTAGTAACTTATTTCCGAGCACATCCACTTCTAAATAAGGCCTCTCATCTTTACGAGCATGACTTATCACATAATCTAAGACGTACGTTAGCCTATCGGTCGATGCTTGTTCAGGCTGACGTGAAGGTCGACCGCCTAAGAGCGCCTGGGTCCGTTTCCCTGACGATTACAATTACGGCATTCTCTGACTGTTACCCCTGCTTGTCCACACGAATAACACTGCTTACCTATAGCTAATGCGCACCCGATCGCCATGTGCCCTGTTTGATTGCATCTATAGCAAACAACGTCCCTATTCGCCCTACCAGACCTAGCACCCTGTGGTGGTTGTACATCCCTGTCATTTACGCTAGACTGACCACTAGCTGCTGCTGTCTCTCTCTATCAGCTCTAGCAGCAAAACTGCTTGCTGGCTGTTGCCTATCTCTGTCAAATCTATCAGCATGATGATTTGAATTCCGTTGGTTAGATGTCCCGGTACTTGATATTTGAATTGCATGGACTTCTGTTGGAAAATCGTCACTGACGATTTTCCAACAGAAGTCCATGCAATTCAAATATCAAGTACCGGGACATCTAACCAACGGAATTCAAATCATCATGCTGATAGATTTGACAGAGATAGGCAACAGCCAGCAAGCAGTTTTGCTGCTAGAGCTGATAGAGAGAGACAGCAGCAGCTAGTGGTCAGTCTAGCGTAAATGACAGGGATGTACAACCACCACAGGGTGCTAGGTCTGGTAGGGCGAATAGGGACGTTGTTTGCTATAGATGCAATCAAACAGGGCACATGGCGATCGGGTGCGCATTAGCTATAGGTAAGCAGTGTTATTCGTGTGGACAAGCAGGGGTAACAGTCAGAGAATGCCGTAATTGTAATCGTCAGGGAAACGGACCCAGGCGCTCTTAGGCGGTCGACCTTCACGTCAGCCTGAACAAGCATCGACCGATAGGCTAACGTACGTCTTAGATTATGTGATAAGTCATGCTCGTAAAGATGAGAGGCCTTATTTAGAAGTGGATGTGCTCGGAAATAAGTTACTAGGTTTGTTGGATTCCGGAGCTTCACGTACCTTTTTGGGGAATCATGGTTGGTCAATCATCGAGAGGTTTGGTTTTTCACTTGATACCACGAAGTTGTATTGTGGCAAATGGTCAAAGCACGGTTAGTATTGGGACAGTGCAGCTTCCTATGCGAGTTTAGGATAAATTTAGGTTAATAGAGGTCGTCGTCGTTCCTGAGTTGCCACATACTTTGATTTTGGGATTGGATTTTTGGATTTCGATGGGTATAGTAGCGAACTTGAGTACTAATGAGTGGCATTTTGCCGATAATGAAGATGTGATTTGTTCTTTAGAAACATCAGACCAACAAACTACTCTTACGCCTTATGAATCAGAACGACTAGAGAAGTTGGTCGATAAATATAAGACTATCATCGGTTACTCACTGGGATGTACAGACAGGGAGGCATAAGATTACAACAGATGCAGCACCGATAAGACAACGTTCATATAAGGTCTCACCGATCATTCAAAAACTTATTGATGACGAAATCGACGAAATGCTGAAACTTGATGTTATAGAACGTAGTAGCAGTTCATGGGCTTCACCAGTGGTAATGGTACAAAAGAAAAACACAAAGAAATTTCGTTTCTGCGTAGACTACCGCAAATTGAACTCAGTGACGGCGCGTGATAGTTATCCTTTACCACTCGTATCCGAGACCCTTGACAAGTTGAAAGATGCTAAATACTAGTCAACTTTAGATTAAAGCGCTTATTGGCAAGTACCAATGGAAGAATCATCGAAGCCACTAACAGCATTCATCTGTCGACGAAGTCTATTCCAATTTAAGCGTTTACCTTTTGGACTTCATAATGCACCTGCAACTTGGCAGAGACTCATAGATAGCATCATAGGAAACGATTTAGACCCCTACGTGTACGTATATCTCGATGACCTCGTAATTGTCACACAGAGCTTTTCTAAACATCTTAGAATTCTTGAGGAAGTCCTACGAAGATTGTAGAATGCAAAGATAACGATAAGTTGGGAGAAATGCCAATTGTGTAGGCCAGAAATGACTTATTTAGGATTCGTAGTGGACCATCGAGGCATCCAAGTCGACCCTAATAAAATTAAGGCCATGTTAGAGCTCCAGAGGCCAAGAACTGTCAGAGAAGTTCGTAGAGTTGTAGGTACAATATCCTGGTATAGACGTTTTATAGAGAATTTTTCAGCGATAATAGCTCCAATTACAGCTCTAACTAAGAAAAATCAAAAGTTCGATTGGACTCCAGACTGCGAAAAAGCATTTATTAAGATTAAGGAACTTTTAGTGACTGCACCGATTCTTACATGTCCAGATTATACCAAAGAATTTGTCATTCAAACAGACGCATCAGGATATGGAATAGGAGCATGTTTAACGCAGCCTTATCCTGAGGGAGACAAAGTCATATGCTATTTGAGTCGATCTTTGACTAAGCAAGAACGTGTTTACACGACCACCGAGCGAGAATGTTTGGCATTGGTTTGGGCGATAGAGAAGCTCCGGCCATATATTGAGGGGATCTCATTTAAGGTCATAACAGATCATTTTAGCTTAAAATGGCTTCATAGCTTGAAAGAGCCCAGTGGAAGACTTGCCCGTTGGTCTGTAAAACTGCAGTAATATGACTTTGAAGTAATCCGTCGGAAAGGGAAAGATTTAGTTGTCCCGGACATGTTGTCTCGCGCAGTACCTATGATTGATACAATTTCGCAGCTCAGAGACGCTTTAACAGCAATTAAAGATCGATGGTACCAAAAGATGGTAAAGAGGGTCGTAGAATCACCGTTAAAATTTATAAATTGGAGATACACTGGTAATAAGTTGTATAAATATGTCAAACAAGAATACCCTCAACTTTCACCATCTAACGAATATTGGAAAGAGGTTGTCCCCAAAGATCATAGGCGTAGAATTATTGGAGAAGCTCACGATCCTCCTACCGCAGGACATATGGGTGTGTATAAAACCTTCCACAGACTGGCAGAAAAATAGTACTGACCAAAAATGCGCCAGGACGTGGCAACTTTTGTAAAGAAATGCTTTGTCTGTGCAGCTCATAAAGGTGATACACAAGGTGTATCTGATCAGATGATATCTCACCCAAAACCAACTCGTCCTTGGGAAATTATCTCAACAGATTTATGTGGACCTCTACCTCGTTCGACAAAGGGTAATTGCTGGATTCTCGTCGTTACGGACTATTTGAGTAAGTTTTGCTTAGTTTTTCCAATGCGAACAGCCCCTACTCAAGCTGTTGTCAAGCATCTTGAGGAGCAAGTATTTATGGTCTTCGGAGTACCCCGTTTGATACTTTGTGATAATGGTCCTCAGTACAAAAGTAATGAGTCTAACCGTTTCGCTGAGAGTTATCAGGTTAAAATTCAGTATAATCTGTATTATCACCCCAGAGCGAATCCATCAGAAAGGACGAATCGTACGTTAAAAACCATGTTATGTGAAAGACAACCACAGGAAGTGGGACGAACAAATACATAAACTTGCCTGCGCGATTCGTACTGCAACCCATGAGACAACCAGGATGTCTCCTTTCTTTGTTAATTTTGGTAGGAATATGTGTCTGTCAGGAAAAGATTACTCCAACCCAGTTTTGTTATCTGAAGAGAATGGTGTACAATCTGCAGCTGAAAGTAAGAACGAAGGTTTCCGGAAGCTCTATGCTGATGTTAACAGAAGGTTAGAAGTGGCAGGAGAGAAAAACGTAGTTCAGTATAATTTGCGTACAAGGGTACCGAACTTTGTTGTGGGTCAGCGTGTTTGGAAGAAGAATTATGTGTTGTCAGATGCTACGAAGTTTTTCTCAAAGAAGTTAGCACCGAAATTCGTTGGTCCTTATGTGATTAGTAATAAAATTTCTCCATGGATATTTGAGCTTCAGGAACCATCGGGTAAAGTACTACCAGGGAGTTGGCATGCCAAGGACCTTAAGTCGGCAGCGGACCTCTCCGATTAACCTTTTTAGGTTAATCGTCTTGAAGTTGGGGGGGGATTATGTCACGTGTCATTTTTACGCTTAAGACACACGTTACATATTTGTTTTATTTCTGTAAATAACCAAAACTACCGACTCGTTTTTCTGTACACACATTAAGGGTAGTTATAGAGCTGGGTTTTGAGGTTATATACTGTCCAAAAAGTTACCTTATGGAGGAGGTATTCCATCATATTGTTGTGGGCACTGCGCACTTCGGATTGTTTGGGCATTCTAATTGGAATCTCAGATCACAGGTTCGAGAAAAATCACTAAACACCACACACAATATTTACGTTCTGAATTGAAGAATCAGCTGTTTGAGTGACCACGTACGTTCAATAAATAATGGCGTCGTTGCCATATCACAAACCACTCACGATGTTTTAAGGACAGTTTGAAACATTTAGATATACATTTCATTTATTTTGGACGTTTGATTATTTATATTTTCGAGGATATTAGGACAATGATTTCTCTTCCGAACCTCTTCTTCTTCATGGATTAGCTAGTTTTGTAGCACGGAAACATTTAGGTCCACGGTTCGACCAGAAACAACTGTGGCTCCGCCCACTTTGATATATTTATTAATTTGATAAGGAGAAGATAAAATAAATACAAGTTATGCACTTTTGTAAATTGGTCATAAACGAGGGATAAAAACCAAGACTAAAAGAATAAACAAAATCGTATTTTGATATTATATAAATTTATATATAATCATAGTTAAATATAGTTAATAGCTAACTCAGTCGGATTGAAAGGTTGTGTAGGGCTAGCTAGTGGTGAACAAACTTAACATTTGAGCACCCTTGTGCCCAGTTTAAGCAGTGGTTCAATGTGTATTTTTAGGTTCAAGTTCAGAAACAACTTTATTATTTATTATATTTTTTATTTATTAAGAGCAAAGGAAATTTTTGACTAAAACTATAACTAAAATACAACTAAATTCTACACTTAGTATGGCTTTACTCATATGGGAATTGGTTGAGTGTTCGAATATTCCTGGGTTTGATGCATGCTCTGATCTCCAGTAATTGATTTTACAGTTGATGGTCTCAATACTAAACTTCTTATAGATCCGAAAACACCTCAAGGGCGGCGGACCTGTTTAGAATATGTCCTTGGTTGATGCTGCACCCTATAGACCTGTATCGAAGTAGTAGAGTTTTTGGCAGGGTTTCAAACCTAATTCGACAGGATTTTTTGGTGAGAGTGTTTTTTATAAATGGTTTTGCATCCTTATTTGAATTTAACCGGGAAAATTTGGTGGTACTGTGTACTGTGCCAAAATTAAGAAACCATTTCCGGCATGTTCGTTTTTTTGGAAAGTGTCATTTCTCTTTTCTAAAGAACTGGATGGGTCGACAGCAAGTCTCTGGGATCGCCATTGTTTTTTTGGTTACTGGCACTGCAGTGGTTGCAGGTTCTGTCCCAGAGACTGTGAGGAGTGAGTCCGTCGTGTTAGGCGTAATCTAAGTGACGGCTCACATCCTCTGAGGAGGGATTCAAGGCGACCTGCGCCATTCCTACGGAAAGAAGCAGTGTGCTGTCCATTCCACACACCACTGGACGATTGTGCTGGTTCCGGCAATAGCACCGATCCAACCCTGGGAAATGGTTTTACGCTCGGGCAAGGATCCAGTAACATTTTGACGACCATGTGCTGCCCTAGCACCATGTGCTAAGCAAGCACGAGGGAAGGCGCGACCAGAGCAGAATCCGGAGTTGCCAGGAAGATGTTTGGAAACTTCCAGGTTTACAAAACAAAACACCCTCTTCATTAACCATAAAGTAATCAAGGACCAAGGTAGGAGTTTTCTTCAATTTCACGCAAGCAAGCATTTTTTTAGATATAATTTTTTTTCCATAAATTTTACAGTATAATTTAACATTTCGTATAAACGCAAGGTGAAGGTTTGACGTCATAACCACAATTTTCCAATCAACATATACAAGATGAACTAAATTTCAGTGTTATTTGTACAGCCCCATGAACCAACTTTGCAGAGACAAAAGAGAGGTAAAGTTATATTTTTTTTGTGTTTTCATGGCACGGATTTACCTCATGGGGTAGATCTCGGACTGGGTTGCTGTCTGTCTCATTCTACCCAACGTAGAATGATGACAACAGATACTTGGTCCAGATCTCCCCAATGACGGAATGATTTTGGAAGTGTATTTTTTTTTACAATCATTTATATAACTGAGTCTCACACTACTAACTCAGATGTAGGTACACTATGACCTGTTGAAGATGTCTATCTACTTATAAAGTGCTTTTTATTTGTGTCATTTTAATTCTAGGAATCCCTTAAAATTTTATTTTGTCAATGAGTCAATTTCTTTTTGGTTTTTTTAATTGCACAAATACTCTGGAGGCCTCGAAAGTAGGTAGAGTTTCATTGTTTGGCTACAACGTTTGAGTTGAACTGTATTTTAATTAAGATCTTCTTTGTAAAACATTGATATTAAAACACTGTGGCGCGCTTACAATTTTCTTATTTCTGAACCCCCCCTTCTCCACTGTATAAAAGTTACCCGGCATATCAATGTTTTACCTAGCTGGAAAATACAGTTCTGCTTCCAGATATTTGTTTAATTATTCAGTAATTAATAGAGTGAATACGACGTGCTTTTATAGTGTCGCAAATTTAAACGTCACAAATTGGCACAACGTTATTGTTCTATTTACAGTCTCACACATATAGCTGGTTACTGAAAGTAATGAGATGTTTAAAGTTGGGTTTTTGATTTTTTCACAAAATTACCAAGTCATATACTAAAATAGTGTAAGTTCTTAATATAATTTAGAAGCCTGAAATAATTCCATTTACCGAACCGAACCGAACCGAAACACGTTAGTAAGGGTGCTAACTCTATTTTTTTTATTATTAAATTTTTTAAGAAAGTTAATTTTATGTATAATTTTATACTAAAAACGCAAAATTTTTAAATTGTGGTCAAATAAAGTTTAAAAAAGTCTTTGAATTTTGCGGATAACGCCCTTGATATTTTTGATCCTGCTACAGATTTTTCCTGCAATATTTTTTAATATTTTTAGAAGCAAATTATAGGCAGACTTAAAAGAAATAAAAAAAGTATGTCAGATGAAAATCTCATCAGAAATTTCTTGACGGAGTTAAAAAATTCAAGTTTTTTTTTTCTTGAAATAAAAAAATATTTCTAATAGTTAAAACCGTAATACAAAATATTTGGACTCTTTTCGATTTTGAGTTATTTTGATAAAAGTAAGAAGGTGCAAACTGAAAAGTTAAGGGCACTGAAACGCAGCTTAGATTGGACTACCAACCAACTTTTTTTTACTTCTCCTGAGTCAATGTAGAAACTTGCCAATTTTTATGAAAGTCCCGCAAAAATTGACAAATATGAAAAATATCCAAATATAAACGCTTTTTTTCTACCATTTACCATGTATATTTTGAAAAAAATTTTACATCGTTTGAAAACTTGTCTATATTAAAACAAAAAATTTCAGGGGAGCCAAAATTAAACGCATAATAAGAAATCCTCAGCCGTTTATCTTCAAACATGTCATTTTTATTTAAAAACCCATTATTTTGAACCAGTGTTTTTGCCACGTTTGCGGTAAATTTTTTAATATTTTGAATCATATTTATCTTTTTTTCTTAGAAAGTAAATTTTGCATTTAGTTCTCTATTAGAACCACTAAATAGTCTTTTGAGTTTTGTTCAAATAATGTTTTTAAAAAGTGATTTGTATAAATAGTCCAAGTCTCTAAATTTTGCGAAAAACGCGACAGCTTGGTATATGTGATTCTTGGTATATGTGATTCTGCTACAGATTTTTCCTGCAATATTTTTTAATATTTTAAAAAGTTTAGTATAGCGAGACTCAAAAGGAAGAAAAAAAAGTATGTCAGATAAAAGCCGCCTTAGAAATTTCTTGACAGAGTCCAAAAATTCAAGTTCTAACAAAATCTCTACTTTGGTAAATTTGTCAAAGTTTTATATTTGACATTATTTTTCCTGAAATTAATAAATATTTCTAGAACTTGTGGTACATAGGCCTATAGAGATAGGTCTTACCTTATCAAAACTGCAATAAAAAATTACTTTTTTTGATTTTAAGATATTTGGAAAAAAGTGGAAAGGTGCAAAACAGAAAGTTAAGGGTACTGATACGCAACTTATAGTGGAGTGCCAACCACTTTTTTTTATAGAATTTACTTTGCTTGAGTCGGTCTACAATCATGCCAATTGTTGTCAAAATCCATGGACTTCATGGGTAAATTAACGATATGGTGCCGAATTTCATCAGTATGGGTGTTTAATATAGCTATTTCCTTACATATAAATTCAGTGTCTTTGTACTGGAAACCTTGCACATCCAAAATAAACATTTTTTTTCTTTAAACTACCCTTACGGTACTGGTTAGAGGGTTGTATTTCACAAGTCGATCGTGCAATATTAAACAGTAGGCTATAGTTTTATCAGGTACAGCTTTTTTCGTTTCAAACTCAATTCTAATGTCAACTGCACCACCTTTGAGCACGTCTTCACTCTGTCGAGAGCAGTCGATAACTACCGGTGATCGGGTGAAAGCAAGGTTTGCTTTGATCGTGGTAATAATAGGATTTTTGAAACTGGGCATACATTTCATATAGAATAGCATACTAATTGTTATCAAAATCTAAATTTAAATTATCATATGGAAGAGCTTCGGAGTTTAAATAGACTTTTAAATTGGGTAATGATAAGTGGTCAAAACGGCTCATATTTTTACTAAACAAGTTTTTTCTATCTGTCCGAAATCCAATAATTATGAAACGTTGTGTCTCCAGTTGATTTGGAGTTTTCACTGCCCATGTGTGATTAGTTGTAGTTTGAAGTTGTGGATACTCATGCAATTCCCAACTTCGAAAACTAATATTGAGATCTCTGTTACCCTCTAAATACTTGTAAAGGCGCAATTTTTGATCATCTGACACTCTAACATGTGGAATTTTCCAATGAACTTTATTTAACACCACCTTATATTTTTCTATTTTATCCTCAGTTTCAATTAAAGCGTTTAAATCGGAATTGCTGCGAATCAACAGGAGTTCTTGTCGTACATTTAAAATAATCTTATGATGGTCCTCAAATACCCCCATAAGGGTTTTTATGGGTAAACATATATTGAAATTACCGGAACCATCTAATATTGGGTGATTTTCTTTAAGTGTGGACACTTAAATAACCAGCATTTTGAAGGGTGTTACTTACCATCACTTTCCTTGAATGAGCAGTAACCTTTTATTGTTGATGTAATCCCAGGATTGTGGCAAGCTAAAAGACGTTGCCGCCATTTTGTGACACTGTAAATAGAACAATAACGCTGTGTCAATTTTTGACACTAAAAAAAATTTACTGAATAATTAAACAAATATCTGGAAGCAGAACTGTATTTTCCAGCTAGGTAAAACATTGATATGCCCGGTAACCTTTATACAGTGGAGAAGGGGAGGGGGGTTCAGAATGAAGAAAATTTTAAGCGCCACAGTGTTTTAATATAAATGTTTTACAAAGGAGATCTTATTTAAAATACAGTTCAACCCAAACGTTGTAGCCAAACAATGAAACTCAACCTACTTCCGAGGCTTCCAGAGTATTTGTGTAATTAAAAAAAACCAAAAAGAAATTGACTCATTGACAAAATAAAATTTTATCAGATTGAATTGGGATGACAAAACTAGAAGCACGTTACAGGTAGATGGACTCCTTTAACAGGTCGTAGTGTACCTACATCTGAGTCAGTAGTGTGAGACTTAATTATATAAATGATTGTTAAAAAAATATATACTTCCAAAATCATTCCATCATAGGGGAGATCTGGACCAAATATCTGCTGTCATCATTCTACGTTGGGTAGAATGAGACAGACAGCAACCCAGTCCGAGATCTACCCCATGAGGTAGAACAATGTAAGGAAACCGCTAAAAAATATGACCTCATCTCTCTTGTGTCTCTGCAAAGTTGGTTCATTGGATTGTACAAATAACACAAAAATTTAGTTCATCTTGTATATTTCAAATTGAAATCTAGGGGTAAAATAGAAATTATCATAGGTAAAGACAAAATAAGGATGAATCCAAGTTGGAACAAACTAGCAGGGCTTTTTCAATTGTACAATAAAAATAGTTATGCCGCAAAATGGTGGTCATGACGTCATACCTGGAATCTTGCGTTCACAAGAAGTGTTAAAATTATATTGAAAATTTATATGGAAAGATTATGTCTAAATTATATTGAAAATTTATTTGAAAAGATTATATCTAAATGTCTACTTGCTCCTACCCTGGTCCTTTGATTATCTTGTGGTTAAATAAAAATGTGTTTTATTGTGTAAACCTGGAAGTGGTGTACTCCGACATTTCTCTAAAACATGGTATTGTTCTCCTGCTACTCCGGGTCCCTGTCCCTGTCTCGCTCGCGCCTCCCCTGAAGATCCCTTAGCACATGGTACTAGGGTAGCACATGGTCGTGAAAAAGGTTGTGGGATCCTTGCCCGAGCGTAAAAACCCTGTGGAAAATGAAATATTTCAATTTCCTGGAATTCGTCGGTTTTGCACGAGGTTTCCCTATCCCGTGACGACTCAATAAAATAAAGCAGATTTCAACAGATGAACTAAACCAAGCCTACATACCTTTCTCAGGGTTACAACTGGCTCGTTCCACCAGCACAACTGTCCCGTCGATGGAATGGACGGCTGTAACCAAAGGAGAAAAACAATATATAGTTTTTATCCAAAACGTGGTTTTAAAAAATACAAAAAAAAACTCCAAAAATTCCACACGTCTGTTGTTGAAAAATTACATTTTACACGAAAAATAATTACAATTTGGGAGGCAAATATTATCTTGAAGAATCCACAAATAATAAAAAAATAAAAATAAAATCGAACTTACCACGCTTCTTTCCGTAGGAATGGCGCAGGTCGCCTTTGAATCCCTCACTTAGAGGATGTAAGCCGTCACTTTAGATTACGCCTAACACGACGGACTAACTCTTCACAGTCTCTGGGACAGAATCTGCAACCACTACAGTGCCAGTAACCAAAAAAACAATGGCGATCCCAGAGACTTGTCGATCCAACACCGATTCTTTTTGAAAAGAAAGAAAATGACACTTTGTCAGGGAAGATGCCGGAAGTAGAAATTTAATTTGGTGGGGACAGTACACAGTACCAACCTAATTTTCCCGGTTAAATTCAAATAAGGATGCAAACCCATTTATAAAAAAGCGCTATCACCAAAAAATCCCTAGGCCCGGTTTGCAGGCCCGAAAAACCTAGACCGTTTTCAAGCCGGCCAATGACGACGTACACTAGTACTTCGGTATAGGTCTGTAGGGGGCAGCATCTGTCAAGGGAACATCGAAAATGTCCTACGAGCCTGAGGTGTTGTCAGATCTATTTCTACGGATCATTTTTATAAACGAGGATCGAGATGCACAACCGGACCCCTGCCAACATAGCAAGTAGGAGGAAAATAACCAATTAGACTATAAGAAGTTTAGCATTGAAACCATCAACTGTAAAATCAATTACTGGAGATCAGAGCATGCATCAAACCCAGGAATATTCGAACATGAGTAAAGCCATACTAAGTGTAGAATTTAGTTGTATTTTAGTTATAGTTTTAGTCAAAAATTTCCTTTGCTCTTTATATATGCTTTCTCTAAGATTCCTATGGTTTGACGCCATTTTTGTAAAACATTTTTACATTAATAAAGTTGTTTCTGAACTTGAACCTAAAAATACACATTGAACTACTGCTTAAACCCGGCACAAGAGTGTTCAGATGTTAAGTTTGCTCACCACTAGCTAGCCCTACATAACCCTTCAATCCGGCTAACTGAGCTAGATATTAACTTTATTTAACTATGATTATATATTAATTTATATAATATAAAAATACGATTTTGTTTATTCTTTTAGTCCTGGTTTTATCCCTCGTTTTTGCCCAATTTACAAAAGTGCATCACTTGTATTTATTTTATCTTCTCCTTATCAAATTAATAAAGATGTCAAAGTGGGCGGAGCCTCGGTTGTTTCTGGTCGAACCGTGGACCTAAATATGTTTCCGTGCTACAAAACTAGCTAATCCGTGAATGAGAAGAGGTTCGGAAGAGAAATCATTGTCCTAGTATCCTAGAAAATATAAATATTCGAACATCCTAGACATTCTCGCTGTTACTGAAACCATTTGTGATGTGGCAACCCGCCATTCCCCAGAATTTTACCGGGTAGATTGGATTAGAATACTTTTCTCATTTCGTCTATGTATTGAACGTACGCGGTCGCTAAAACAGCTGATTATTGATTTCGTAAACGTCACATAACCACGAAATTCCAGATAAACAAAACAATGAAAAGTTTTTATGTGATTTCTCCCGAACCTGTGATCTCAAATTCCAATAACGATGCCTAAATAATGCGACGTGCGCAGTGGTTACAATAACACGATGGAATGCCTCCTCCATAAGGTAAATTTCTGGACAATATATAACCTCAAAACGTAGCTCTATAAATTACCCTTAATGTGTGTACAGAAATACGAATCGAATAGCCTTGGTTATTTACATAAATAAAACAAATATGTAACGTGTGCCTTAAACGTAAAAATGACACGTTACAGGATTTCTAACACGGTCCACAATCACCCCTCCTAACTCATAACGAATTTCATCAAATAAATGTGCTAAACCATTGTTTACAAAGTGCACATTAGTGCTGGCAGTATTGTCATCTTTCAGTACTTTTCCTTCAAGGTAAAGAATACTTTGACTAGGCAGGGTATAGATGTCTTGAGTTTGTATCGGAATTCGAATTTCATCATTGTTGTTTAAGGTGGTTGAAGCATATGGTTGATGAGTGTGTAGTTGGTAACTCACAATCGAATTATCATAGAGCACGTTTTCACCCACTCGTAGAATGTTACGACTCATTTTTTTCAAAACACTTTAAACTACACCGCACTGAAAAAAATATTCTTCTTATACCACAACTGACACGTACTTTTAAATTATACCAAAATTTCTTAAGTCTTTTGCCTATGATGGTAGTTATTGTCCTTTTAGTTTAAATCCTAAAGATACTAAAAAAGCTCTATTTTCAGGTGTTAGCTCTTTGACTAGCTGTTTATATATAGTAAACATGTCCTACACCTTTACCTTATCCGGAAAATAATCACTCCTTTCAGCAAACATCTATCCACCTATAGTGCTAAACGAGTTTGAGCAATATGATTTGGGGCTCATTAATTTCGAAAGTTACAACTCAATACCGAATGTGGATAGTTCAAATAATTTATTTTGCTTTAATGATGATAAAATTATAAAAATACCTGAGGGGTCATATGAAATTAAGGACTTGAACGATTTCCTAAATAAATACTCAAAGCAAACTTTAAAGGAGGAACAATTTGAAATAAGTATAACAGCTAACCATAATACCTTACAGTGTGAGGTTATATGCAATAAAAAGATTAATTTTGAAATGGAAAATTCCATTGGAAGTTTACTAGAATTTGCAGGAAAAACTCTAGAGGCAGATAAAAAACATATATCTGAAAATCCGGTTGATATATTAAATGTGAATGCTATATGTGTTGAGTGCAACTTGGTTATAAACTCTTATAATAACGGAAAAGCAGTGCACATGTTACACATGTTTTACCCCTCTTCTCCTCCAGGTTATAAAATTATAGAAAGACCCTCAAATGTGATATATCTACCAATCAGCACTCATTATATTGATGATATTTTACTTAAAATAACTGACCAAGATGGAAAACCCATCAATTTTCGTGGAGAAGTGGTTACGATTAGACTGCATCTAAAAAAATCCGTTTAAAAATGGTGTTTTTGTATAATCATAATACTTTTGGTATTCCTTATGAAGAAATTACCGCCTTAGAGGAAAGTAATAAAATTTATTCTTATTATCATCATTGTTTAATATTTCATCTTTCTCTTTTTGCTTCATTATTGTATTATTTTTTAACTTAAAATTTTCCCTAATAAGCTCAATCTTTTCTTCTTATAATAATATTTTATTTGTAAGTTCCTCTATTAGGCGGTCTTTTGTATGTATTACCTCTTGTTTTGATTCTATTATGTCCATGTATACCTCGAAATCATCATAATTTTCCCTTACAATTTCAATTTTATCGTTGTCATTGGTTATCTCATTTATGGAATGTATATTTTCGCTATTTCCTATACTTTTCTTACTTTGGTTATTATGTTCCTCTTTTCTTGTCCTCGTTCTTAACCCCATGCAACATTTATTTTAATTTATTTGTTACTACATAAAATAAGTGTATTATATTATATCCGCAACAAAAACAATAATTTATACATCTAATGATTTAAATTGATTAAACTTTTAGAAAAAAATCCTACTTCTATTCTAAAACTTTCAACTATTTAAAAGAGAAACTCCAACATATCGTCTGGTAGGAAAATTCAGCTCTCAGAGCAAACTCTTGATTTATCAAATCATTTGTTTTGAATGAATGAAATTATTAATTATATTTACTATCACGAATAAAAAATTTGTTTGCAAATAAGCAATAAAAAAGCGGGAAAAACTCACGATTGCAACGTGTATTAAATGAAGCGCGCTGAGCAGAGGTCCACTAGTGACGTAAGCAAGGCGCCGCCTACCGCTGAAAGATTCGAGCTAATAAGCAATCCTGTGTGTTTATAATCGTTGGACTTGGCCTACGTTGACGTAGAGAGCGACTACGTCAACGTAGGCCAAGTCCAACGATTATAAACACACAGGATTGCTTATTAGCTCGAATCTTTCAGCGGTAGGCGGCGCCTTGCTTACGTCACTAGTGGACCTCTGCTCAGCGCGCTTCATTTAATACACGTTGCAATCGTGAGTTTTTCCCGCTTTTTTATTGCTTATTTGCAAACAAATTTTTTATTCGTGATAGTAAATATAATTAATAATTTCATTCATTCAAAACAAATGATTTGATAAATCAAGAGTTTGCTCTGAGAGCTGAATTTTCCTACCAGACGATATGTTGGAGTTTCTCTTTTAAATAGTTGAAAGTTTTAGAATAGAAGTAGGATTTTTTTCTAAAAGTTTAATCAATTTAAATCATTAGATGTATAAATTATTGTTTTTGTTGCGGATATAATATAATACACTTATTTTATGTAGTAACAAATAAATTAAAATAAATGTTGCATGGGGTTAAGAACGAGGACAAGAAAAGAGGAACATAATAACCAAAGTAAGAAAAGTATAGGAAATAGCGAAAATATACATTCCATAAATGAGATAACCAATGACAACGATAAAATTGAAATTGTAAGGGAAAATTATGATGATTTCGAGGTATACATGGACATAATAGAATCAAAACAAGAGGTAATACATACAAAAGACCGCCTAATAGAGGAACTTACAAATAAAATATTATTATAAGAAGAAAAGATTGAGCTTATTAGGGAAAATTTTAAGTTAAAAAATAATACAATAATGAAGCAAAAAGAGAAAGATGAAATATTAAACAATGATGATAATAAGAATAAATTTTATTACTTTCCTCTAAGGCGGTAATTTCTTCATAAGGAATACCAAAAGTATTATGATTATACAAAAACACCATTTTTAAACGGATTTTTTTAGATGCAGTCTAATCGTAACCACTTCTCCACGAAAATTGATGGGTTTTCCATCTTGGTCAGTTATTTTAAGTAAAATATCATCAATATAATGAGTGCTGATTGGTAGATATATCACATTTGAGGGTCTTTCTATAATTTTATAACCTGGAGGAGAAGAGGGGTAAAACATGTGTAACATGTGCACTGCTTTTCCGTTATTATAAGAGTTTATAACCAAGTTGCACTCAACACATATAGCATTCACATTTAATATATCAACCGGATTTTCAGATATATGTTTTTTATCTGCCTCTAGAGTTTTTCCTGCAAATTCTAGTAAACTTCCAATGGAATTTTCCATTTCAAAATTAATCTTTTTATTGCATATAACCTCACACTGTAAGGTATTATGGTTAGCTGTTATACTTATTTCAAATTGTTCCTCCTTTAAAGTTTGCTTTGAGTATTTATTTAGGAAATCGTTCAAGTCCTTAATTTCATATGACCCCTCAGGTATTTTTATAATTTTATCATCATTAAAGCAAAATAAATTATTTGAACTATCCACATTCGGTATTGAGTTGTAACTTTCGAAATTAATGAGCCCCAAATCATATTGCTCAAACTCGTTTAGCACTATAGGTGGATAGATGTTTGCTGAAAGGAGTGATTATTTTCCGGATAAGGTAAAGGTGTAGGACATGTTTACTATATATAAACAGCTAGTCAAAGAGCTAACACCTGAAAATAGAGCTTTTTTAGTATCTTTAGGATTTAAACTAAAAGGACAATAACTACCATCATAGGCAAAAGACTTAAGAAATTTTGGTATAATTTAAAAGTACGTGTCAGTTGTGGTATAAGAAGAATATTTTTTTCAGTGCGGTGTAGTTTAAAGTGTTTTGAAAAAAATGAGTCGTAACATTCTACGAGTGGGTGAAAACGTGCTCTATGATAATTCGATTGTGAGTTACCAACTACACACTCATCAACCATATGCTTCAACCACCTTAAACAACAATGATGAAATTCGAATTCCGATACAAACTCAAGACATCTATACCCTGCCTAGTCAAAGTATTCTTTACCTTGAAGGAAAAGTACTGAAAGATGACAATACTGCCAGCACTAATGTGCACTTTGTAAACAATGGTTTAGCACATTTATTTGATGAAATTCGTTATGAGTTAGGAGGGGTGATTGTGGACCGTGTTAGAAATCCTGTAACGTGTCATTTTTACGTTTAAGGCACACGTTACATATTTGTTTTATTTATGTAAATAACCAAGGCTATTCGATTCGTATTTCTGTACACACATTAAGGGTAATTTATAGAGCTACGTTTTGAGGTTATATATTGTCCAGAAATTTACCTTATGGAGGAGGCATTCCATCGTGTTATTGTAACCACTGCGCACGTCGCATTATTTAGGCATCGTTATTGGAATTTGAGATCACAGGTTCGGGAGAAATCACATAAAAACTTTTCATTGTTTTGTTTATCTGGAATTTCGTGGTTATGTGACGTTTACGAAATCAATAATCAGCTGTTTTAGCGACCGCGTACGTTCAATACATAGACGAAATGAGAAAAGTATTCTAATCCAATCTACCCGGTAAAATTCTGGGGAATGGCGGGTTGCCACATCACAAATGGTTTCAGTAACAGCGAGAATGTCTAGGATGTTCGAATATTTATATTTTCTAGGATACTAGGACAATGATTTCTCTTCCGAACCTCTTCTCATTCACGGATTAGCTAGTTTTGTAGCACGGAAACATATTTAGGTCCACGGTTCGACCAGAAACAACCGAGGCTCCGCCCACTTTGACATCTTTATTAATTTGATAAGGAGAAGATAAAATAAATACAAGTGATGCACTTTTGTAAATTGGGCAAAAACGAGGGATAAAACCAGGACTAAAAGAATAAACAAAATCGTATTTTTATATTATATAAATTAATATATAATCATAGTTAAATAAAGTTAATATCTAGCTCAGTTAGCCGGATTGAAGGGTTATGTAGGGCTAGCTAGTGGTGAGCAAACTTAACATCTGAACACTCTTGTGCCGGGTTTAAGCAGTAGTTCAATGTGTATTTTTAGGTTCAAGTTCAGAAACAACTTTATTAATGTAAAAATGTTTTACAAAAATGGCGTCAAACCATAGGAATCTTAGAGAAAGCATATATAAAGAGCAAAGGAAATTTTTGACTAAAACTATAACTAAAATACAACTAAATTCTACACTTAGTATGGCTTTACTCATGTTCGAATATTCCTGGGTTTGATGCATGCTCTGATCTCCAGTAATTGATTTTACAGTTGATGGTTTCAATGCTAAACTTCTTATAGTCTAATTGGTTATTTTCCTCCTACTTGCTATGTTGGCAGGGGTCCGGTTGTGCATCTCGATCCTCGTTTATAAAAATGATCCGTAGAAATAGATCTGACAACACCTCAGGCTCGTAGGACATTTTCGATGTTCCCTTGACAGATGCTGCCCCCTACAGACCTATACCGAAGTACTAGTGTACGTCGTCATTGGCCGGCTTGAAAACGGTCTAGGTTTTTCGGGCCTGCAAACCGGGCCTAGGGATTTTTTGGTGATAGCGCTTTTTTATAAATGGGTTTGCATCCTTATTTGAATTTAACCGGGAAAATTAGGTTGGTACTGTGTACTGTCCCCACCAAATTAAATTTCTACTTCCGGCATCTTCCCTGACAAAGTGTCATTTTCTTTCTTTTCAAAAAGAATCGGTGTTGGATCGACAAGTCTCTGGGATCGCCATTGTTTTTTTGGTTACTGGCACTGTAGTGGTTGCAGATTCTGTCCCAGAGACTGTGAAGAGTTAGTCCGTCGTGTTAGGCGTAATCTAAAGTGACGGCTTACATCCTCTAAGTGAGGGATTCAAAGGCGACCTGCGCCATTCCTACGGAAAGAAGCGTGGTAAGTTCGATTTTATTTTTATTTTTTTATTATTTGTGGATTCTTCAAGATAATATTTGCCTCCCAAATTGTAATTATTTTTCGTGTAAAATGTAATTTTTCAACAACAGACGTGTGGAATTTTTGGAGTTTTTTTTTGTATTTTTTAAAACCACGTTTTGGATAAAAACTATATATTGTTTTTCTCCTTTGGTTACAGCCGTCCATTCCATCGACGGGACAGTTGTGCTGGTGGAACGAGCCAGTTGTAACCCTGAGAAAGGTATGTAGGCTTGGTTTAGTTCATCTGTTGAAATCTGCTTTATTTTATTGAGTCGTCACGGGATAGGGAAACCTCGTGCAAAACCGACGAATTCCAGGAAATTGAAATATTTCATTTTCCACAGGGTTTTTACGCTCGGGCAAGGATCCCACAACCTTTTTCACGACCATGTGCTACCCTAGTACCATGTGCTAAGGGATCTTCAGGGGAGGCGCGAGCGAGACAGGGACAGGGACCCGGAGTAGCAGGAGAACAATACCATGTTTTAGAGAAATGTCGGAGTACACCACTTCCAGGTTTACACAATAAAACACATTTTTATTTAACCACAAGATAATCAAAGGACCAGGGTAGGAGCAAGTAGACATTTAGATATAATCTTTTCAAATAAATTTTCAATATAATTTAGACATAATCTTTCCATATAAATTTTCAATATAATTTTAACACTTCTTGTGAACGCAAGATTCCAGGTATGACGTCATGACCACCATTTTGCGGCATAACTATTTTTATTGTACAATTGAAAAAGCCCTGCTAGTTTGTTCCAACTTGGATTCATCCTTATTTTGTCTTTACCTATGATAATTTCTATTTTACCCCTAGATTTCAATTTGAAATATACAAGATGAACTAAATTTTTGTGTTATTTGTACAATCCAATGAACCAACTTTGCAGAGACACAAGAGAGATGAGGTCATATTTTTTAGCGGTTTCCTTACATTGTTCTACCTCATGGGGTAGATCTCGGACTGGGTTGCTGTCTGTCTCATTCTACCCAACGTAGAATGATGACAGCAGATATTTGGTCCAGATCTCCCCTATGATGGAATGATTTTGGAAGTATATATTTTTTTAACAATCATTTATATAATTAAGTCTCACACTACTGACTCAGATGTAGGTACACTACGACCTGTTAAAGGAGTCCATCTACCTGTAACGTGCTTCTAGTTTTGTCATCCCAATTCAATCTGATAAAATTTTATTTTGTCAATGAGTCAATTTCTTTTTGGTTTTTTTTAATTACACAAATACTCTGGAAGCCTCGGAAGTAGGTTGAGTTTCATTGTTTGGCTACAACGTTTGGGTTGAACTGTATTTTAAATAAGATCTCCTTTGTAAAACATTGATATTAAAACACTGTGGCGCTTAAAATTTTCTTCATTCTGAACCCCCCTCCCCTTCTCCACTGTATAAAGGTTACCGGGCATATCAATGTTTTACCTAGCTGGAAAATACAGTTCTGCTTCCAGATATTTGTTTAATTATTCAGTAAATTTTTTTTAGTGTCAAAAATTGACACAGCGTTATTGTTCTATTTACAGTGTCACAAAATGGCGGCAACGTCTTTTAGCTTGCCACAATCCTGGGATTACATCAACAATAAAAGGTTACTGCTCATTCAAGGAAAGTGATGGTAAGTAACACCCTTCAAAATGCTGGTTATTTAAGTGTCCACACTTAAAGAAAATCACCCAATATTAGATGGTTCCGGTAATTTCAATATATGTTTACCCATAAAAACCCTTATGGGGGTATTTGAGGACCATCATAAGATTATTTTAAATGTACGACAAGAACTCCTGTTGATTCGCAGCAATTCCGATTTAAACGCTTTAATTGAAACTGAGGATAAAATAGAAAAATATAAGGTGGTGTTAAATAAAGTTCATTGGAAAATTCCACATGTTAGAGTGTCAGATGATCAAAAATTGCGCCTTTACAAGTATTTAGAGGGTAACAGAGATCTCAATATTAGTTTTCGAAGTTGGGAATTGCATGAGTATCCACAACTTCAAACTACAACTAATCACACATGGGCAGTGAAAACTCCAAATCAACTGGAGACACAACGTTTCATAATTATTGGATTTCGGACAGATAGAAAAAACTTGTTTAGTAAAAATATGAGCCGTTTTGACCACTTATCATTACCCAATTTAAAAGTCTATTTAAACTCCGAAGCTCTTCCATATGATAATTTAAATTTAGATTTTGATAACAATTAGTATGCTATTCTATATGAAATGTATGCCCAGTTTCAAAAATCCTATTATTACCACGATCAAAGCAAACCTTGCTTTCACCCGATCACCGGTAGTTATCGACTGCTCTCGACAGAGTGAAGACGTGCTCAAAGGTGGTGCAGTTGACATTAGAATTGAGTTTGAAACGAAAAAAGCTGTACCTGATAAAACTATAGCCTACTGTTTAATATTGCACGATCGACTTGTGAAATACAACCCTCTAACCAGTACCGTAAGGGTAGTTTAAAGAAAAAAAATGTTTATTTTGGATGTGCAAGGTTTCCAGTACAAAGACACTGAATTTATATGTAAGGAAATAGCTATATTAAACACCCATACTGATGAAATTCGGCACCATATCGTTAATTTACCCATGAAGTCCATCTGGTTACATCAAGACTTTAAACGTCAAGCTGAATGGAATACAAACAAACTTCATGGTATAAATTGGGACACTTTTGATTTTAGTTATTTACCATTTGAAAACCTCGCTTTATTTATTAAGGATTAAGGAAACTGTGTTTGTAAAAGGAAATGAAAAAAAAGTTTGGTTATATAATGTAGTTAATAATAATGTTATAGATTTATATGACTTAGGATGTCCCAATATTAAAAAATTATTGTAATGATAAGTTTCACTGAAATGCATAATAATAATTATTTAAATTGTGCTAAAGAAGAAGAAGATGTAATTTTGTTAAACAGATGGTATTTAAATAAAAAGCATATTCAGTTTTAACCTTTTATTTATTTATTTATATTATATTTATAAAACCACTATCCCTACTACCTACTAATACTAAATTACACTACTATTCTTTAAATTTTTAGGTGAGTAAAACTGACATACTTAAATATCTCAAACTTTGAGGTTGAAAAACAATTTTTGAATTATGTGTTCTTAAATTGTATTTGTTATATCTCGCTAATGTTGTTTTGTTCAACTTTATTGGTTCTGTTATATTAAATTTTAAAAAATGTAGATAAAAATGGTTTTTCAAGAAATGTAAATAAAATCCTACTTTGCAAACACCTAAATCAAAACGATTTAGAACACTAAATGTAAATTGCTCAGAATTTTGACATTTTACAGAAAATTCGTTAAGAAAAATTATATTTATATCAATAAAAAACTGTCAGATTCACTTAGTTTTACTTTAACCCTATCATGGTTTGAAAAAAAAGGATATGGAGAACGTGGGTAAGGAATTGGTAAACCAAAGCGGTTATCTCCTTCAATAAACAGATCGATATCTGTATATCGATCTGTTTGTTGAAAAAGATAGCTTGCAAACCCGCCAGCTATACAACACCTTTTCCCACTTTCATAACACACCATTTTCATTAAATTTTTTACTGTCTCTAAAATTTTATAGTCTTTGTAAGAAATGTTTTTGGGGGCATCTACCATTAAGAAGAAAATATTTTTAGTGTCAGCTATACTCACCTAAAAAGAAATAAAGAATACTTAAAAATACTGAGATAAAACATCATCTATAATTATTGGTTCTGAGGGTGGTGGTGGTTGGAACTCCACCCTCTTTCGATTATTTTTTACCTGTGCTGATGGTGGTGGTTGTGTTTTCGATGATGGTCCTTGTGTTGATGCTGTTGTCGGCGTTGGTTGTAAGTTGAATTTATATTTTTGTATCACTTGTAAATAAAGATTTAAATCATCTTCGGATTCAAACGGCATCCTTGCCCTAATGTATCTAATAGGCAGTTTCCCAATTTTGCTTAATAATCTTTCGGAATTTGGACTATAGTCCAAATTGGTTACTACCTTCTCGCTCATTATCTTGGACCGTGCTCTCTAAAAGTTAAAAACAAAAAGGAATTAGGAGTTTAAAGTGCAGGTTAGACCTTGATTGTATATTATTTTACCATAAAAAATACTAACAATGTAAGTTGAATTTTTTAATAACATATTTTTTTGGGGTTGTGTAAATAATTGTTTCAAATAAAATAAAATAAAAAATTACACTATTTTTAGGTTCTCAAAACTATTTTGCCATAAATAAAAAAAAATTACCCAAACATTTGCTGAACACGAACACCTCTCTTAGAAAAAATTCTGGTTTTGACGACCAAAAAATAAAACATGATGGGGTATTATTTTTTTTTAATTTTTAAAAATATTGATTACTGACAAGTTTACACTGAAGTAAGAACTTTTGATGTTTTGTTTAGCCAAAGGCATTGGCTTTTATACCACTTTGATGATGTGATGCTAACATCATAACTTCATCCTAATCAAAAACGTGGCCCAAAACGTGATCAAAAACTGGTAATAGAAAAGTTCTTCAAAACAATAATTAACTTACCGTTAATTTAAGCGGTAACTTTAAGATACATAAAGAACAACGAAGTCATTACTTTCTGTCAAGATTGTCAGTTTAAACCAATCAAATCGTTTCTTTAAAACACATTTAAGTTGTATGATATCTAGTTTTTTAATTGTGAATACCGTACATGCAAAAGTACTAAAAGTCTCTAATATTATACCCTTTCAAATATTAATTTTTGTTCCACCACTGTATGTTTTTCTTCTCTGCCACTGGAAAGATAAACATTTTTACAAAATTTTCTAAACATTATGTTTTAGTTTAATTGAAAAAAATGTCGATTTTTATAGACTTCATGGCGCGGGTTACATTGTATCACATCATACGTCATTAATGTTTTTCTTGTGGAATTTTCCGTTCTTTGATTATACGGGTGAATATAAAAAAGTTTAGCAACTAAATTGTGAACGTTTAAAATTAAACTCAAATGTCTTTTTGACACTTTTGACAGCAATGCATTATAGATCAAATGCAGTTCAGTTGTTAATTTGTTCAGTATTTTGAGATCCAACTGATTTCATATATTTGTTACTTTAAAAATTTCCCTCGTATTCAAGAAGAACTTTCTTATCAAACCAATATTTAATTATATTTTGACAACGTATGAATTCATTCTGACAAAGAACGTTGTTCATAACATATCTTGCACAGTTGATAAAGAAAAAACGAGTTCCCAAAGTTTTGATGTGTTGGTGTCCGAGTCTGTAAAAAAGGTTGAACAGGTAAGTAGACTGGTAAAAACAAAAGAGGAATTTAATTATTGGATAGTTTTTCTTCTAAATTTAATTTCAACCATAAAAAGTTGTGTAAAAAATAAGCTTGATTGTGTACAAAACTTTTCTAAATTAGAGTCGAATTTGGCACTTTTAAAGCATTATTTAATTTTTCTTAAAAATAAAAAAGAATTCATTTTGGCAAAACTAATAGGGTGAGGTTGGTTAAAAAAAAATTGGTTTGGGAAGATGTTGAAACGTGCTTTGGTGGTAGAATCAGAACAGGTATTATCACTAATTTTACCATTAAAGACCCTAAGATTTTCTTTAAAAGGGCATTCAAGAGTTTTTCAAGTCAAATTAAAAAGTCACTTAAAAATTCAATTTTAAGGGTTAATGTCATTTTTTTGGGGAATTTTATTAAATTACATGAAGGTTCTACGCAAACTGATGTGAAGGCTTTTTCTACGAGAAACAGTATAATAGACCAAACAACAAATTTAAAAAAATGGTATGAGGAAAACGTTTCTCATAAAATATTAACCAAGATGGAGGACTTTCAAGAGCGAGATTCTGGTTGGGCTCTGTATGAAATTCTTCATCTTAAGGTTAATATTAACCATCACTTTCCTATCAACTGTGGTGATTCAACTTATGTTGAGTCACCGCCGTGGATTAAAAACACCAAGGGGGTGATCAATATTCAAAATAAAGATGAATATTGTTTTCTTTGGTCTATTGTGGCTGCTTTACACCCTGCTGCTCATAGTGGGCGGAGAACTTCCTCGTACCCTCATTTTAGTCAGGTGGGACTGAATTATGAAGGTTTGGAATTTCCTATGCGACTAAAAGACATTTCAAAATTTTAGAAACTTAATAATTTATCAATAAATGTTTTTGGAGTTGAAAATAATGAAATCCTACCTATCTGTTTAAGCAGATTTTTCCAAACGAATTAATTTATTAATTTTATCGTGTGTTGATGATGATGTAGTTGATAGTGAAAATGAGATAGATGTAGAATCTGAAGATTTTAAAATTCTCCAGCCCAATAAAAGGATCTATCACTTTGCCCTAATAAAAAATCTTTCACGTCTTATATCAAGTCAGGTGGGTAGACAAAATAGTAAAAAATGGGTATGTGATAGATGTTTAAATTGGTTTGTTTCTGAGGCAGTGTTGCAAAAGCATTATTTAGATTGTAAAAATTTAAATTTTACCAAACTAACTCTACCAAAGAAAAATGACGACATTTTGAAATTTACAGAATTTAAAAATAAAGAGCAGGTACCTTTTACAATTTTAGCTGATTTAGAATGTTTGTTGGAAAAAATTGACAACGATGACAAAAGTGCATCATCACCATCGAATACACAAAAAATTCAACACCATATTCCTTTTGCGATTGGGTATTATGTGAAAAGTTGTATGATAACTCGCTCTCCTATTATCATCAAATTGTAGGAAATTATTGCATTTCACGTTTTACTCATGAGCTGAAAAGAATAGCAGAAAAGTTGAGTAACATTTTTTCAAATATTGTTCCTTTAAAGCCGTTAAACACTATGGAAAATTTTGATTTTAATAATGCAACCCATTGTCATATCTGTGAGAAGGCTTTTCAAGAGGGAGACAGAAAACATTTAGATCATTGTCACTTGACGGGAAAATGTAGGGGAGCAGCTCACCCGGGTTGTAATTTAAATTTTAATGATTCACACAGTGTTCCTGTAGTATTCCACAACCTTTCTGGTTATGATAGTCATTTCCTAATAAAATCTTTAGCAAAGGATGTAGAGGGTAGAATTCAACTTCTCCCTGTAGACAAGGAAAAATATATTTCATTTACTAAATACATTGAAGGCACCAAAGTAAATTTTCGTTTTATTGATTCTTTTCGGTTTATGCCTTCCGCGTTAGACAAACTAGCTTCATATTTAGACGATTCCAAAAAGACAATTTTAAAAAGTTTTTATAAGGAAGAGGAAAAATTTAAATTAGTTACTCGTAACGGTGTCCTGTCCTATGAGTATCTCGATTCTTGGGAAAAGCTACATGAAACTGTTCTTCCTCCTAAAGATGCATTTTATAGTACTTTGGAAGGAAAAGGTGTTTCAAATGATGAATACGAAAGGGCACAAACAATTTGGAACACCTTTAATATTAATTCGCTTTTGGAATATGCGCTTTTTTACATGAAAATTGATGTAATTTTGTTATCTGAAATAATGAGCTCGTTCCGTGACATCTGTCTCTCCACCTATAAACTTGATCCGCTTCATTATTTTAGCAGTCCAGGATTGGCCTTTTCAGCCATGCTTAAACAGTGTAAAATAGAGCTACAACTTTTGACTGATGTTGATATAATCATGTTTATAGAAAAAGGTATGAGGTGGAGTTTCACAGTGTTCAAACAGATATGCCAAAGCCAACAATAGGTACATGGGAGAGTCACACAACCCCAATAAGGAAACATCATATTTAATGTACTATGATGTTAATTCACTTTATGGCACAGCTATGACTTTACCATTGCCCTATGGTGGTTTTGAATGGGCTCATAACAATTCATTCACTGAGGAGGATATATGTAATATTTCAGATGATAATCCCATAGGGTACATTTTTGAAGCAGACATTTCATACCCTGCTAACCTATTTGAAATACATAAAGACCTTCCTGTCTGCCCTGAACATCGAGTGTCACCCAACTCAAAAAGTAAGCTACCTAAACTGATAACGACACTTTACAATAAAGAGCGATATATCATCCATTATCGTAACTTGAAACAAGTCCTTGGTTTGGGTTTAAAAATTAGAAAAATTCATAGAGTCCTTAAATTTAAACAGTCTCAATGGTTGAAACCTTATATTGAATTAAACATCCATATGCGCCAGCAAAGTAAAAATGAATTTGAGAAAAACTTTTACAAATTGATGATTAATTCAGTATTTGGTAAGACCATGGCGAATGTTAGAAAATATAAGGACGTTAAGTTGGTAACTCGATGGTCGGGTCGTCTTGGTGCACCATTCTATATTTCAAAACCTACTTTTCATAGTTTAACCATATTTGATAAAGATTTGGTTATTATTGAAATGTCTAGAAACAACATTATTTTCAATAAGCTCATATATGTAGGATTTACAATTTTGGACTTGTCAAAAACTTTTCTTTATGAATTTCACTATAACTATATTAAAACGAACTTTGGAGATAAAGCCCTTTTGCTATATACGGACACAGACAGTTTAATTTATAACCTACATGTTGATGATATATACAAACATATGAAAACTAACATTGACAAATTTGACACATCTGACTACCCACCAGACAATATTTTTAACATGTCATTAAAAAATAAAAAAGTTTTAGGACTCATAAAAGATGAAAATACTGGTGCTATAATGACAGAGTTTGTAGGTTTACGGTCTAAAATGTATAGTGTGAAGATTTTGGAAAATAAGAGCGATTTGCAAAATCTTCAAACTTCATTAACAGAGGTTCAGGAACAATGTTTAAATTTAAATATTAGTAAAAGAGCAAAGGGTGTAAAAAAGGCTTCACTTAGAAAAATTACATTTAATGACTATCTTGAGTGCCTTTTTAAAAATAAAATCACAGAGATCTCTCAAACTATGATCCGATCTCACAAACACGAAAAGATTGCTTTAAGTCCTTTTGACGATAAACGTCAACTATTACCCCACTCCACCAACACAGCACCATGGGGCTATCCAATAACTTAAATAAATCTTAAATTTAAACCAGTCTACAGAATCCTCTCAACTTGTTCAGACATCGGACACTGTGTGTGTGTCTAGGAACTCACTAAACTGGGTAAGTAAACAACCTAAAAAATTAACACCTAGAAGAAAAAAAATTATAAATAAAAAAAATCTGTAAAAAATTATGCTTACCTTTTAATTGTGATTTCAGTCTAACCGAGATACCACCACAACAATGAACAAAAAATCATCACATCAAAAACCAGAAAAAGACAAACTAGAAATTTATCAAGCTACAAATAAAACATCACCACAAGTATGGCAGAAGAAAAATAACATGAAAAAGACTGCAGAATGTGTGACAACCAAGCAACTTGGGTTTCTGGACCAGATGGATAGTAGTAGTAGTAGTAAAAATGTATGTGTTTACTGTAAAAGAAACGTTTGTTTCTGTCAAAACTATTCACATTGCAATATTGGCACTAGGCTTTGTTCTAGTTGTAAGCAAATGTTTTGTTTTTGCAAGAAATCAATTGAACATCATAAGAACATAGAAACATATTACGCAGTAAGAGGTAAACAAGACCTATTTTGCTATGAGTAAAAATATCCTTCTCCTCATTAATATATGTTTAAAATTAAATAAATTAAAAATAAAATATTTCTAGTATATTTTCTTATTTTGTTTATTGGAATCTGCAATCAAATACCCAGAAACAAGAAAATTGGCATGCAGAATTTTTCAACAGAAATATAATTATAACATCAAGTTTGACTAAGTTTTATATTTTTCTTTTACTATTTTATTTCAATAAAAAGACTTACCAAATATCACTTAATAAATCACTTTAGTTGTTTTTTAATATCCTAATCCTCGTTGTTGACTCATTTTATATAAAATTTATTTTGAAAAAATGTGTCATATCAATCAAAAATGCCTCCTATAATAAACTATAAACATCTCCCAGCGTCTAAAATAATTACAACTGTTGCATCATATTGTTTTGCTAATTAGATAAAAGAGAAGCATGTGTGGGGTCGTAAACACCGATAAGATACTCGTGCAATCATTTTTAGCAATTATTATTTTTTAACACACAGGAATAATAATTCTTAATCAATTAACGCCTCTTTCACATTAAGACTTACCCAGACCAGGCTAACCTAGTGAAGCTCAAACTAAAAAAACACCCCATTTTACCTACTCGCGCATTGGCACCTAACTCATTGACCAATAGGGCCTTTCAACAGCCTCTGGTTGTTACGTCATTGCTCACAACTTCTTGCACACTTCTTTTAGTCCCAAGGTCATACCAAGTTCAACTCTTCAGCAACAGACAGACATACAGACAGAAGTGGATGGCATGTTACCATTTGGTCCTATTGGTCCTTTCAACAGCATCTAGTTGTTACGTCATTGCTGACAACTTCTTGCACACTTCTTTTAGCCCGAAGGTCATACCAAGTTCACTTCTTCAGCAACAGGTCATCCACTGTTTCGAAGTGGATGGCATGTTACCATTTGCTTCAGAACCCGCACAACTGTACTACTAGTGTGTATATGGTAAATCGGTCGTTAAGTTGTATTCCCAAGCCGTGCACTTTACGTTTCCAGTTTTTTAGAGCTACTGCGATATATATTTTAAAAAGAGTTGGAGAGATACAACATCCCTGTCTTAAGCCTTTTGTTACCAGGAATTCTTTTAAAAGTCGATTTCGAATTTTAAATTTACATTTTGACCCGTTGTATAGTTCTTTTATCGCTTTTATGTAGGTATGATTGATATAAGTTTGCTCTAACACTGTCCATAATTTTTCTACTGGAACGGTATCATATGCTTTTTGTAGGTCCACAAAGGTAACATGAGTCTCTATATTTCTGGCGCTCCTTTCCTCAATTACTTGTTTAAGACAAAAAACATTATCACTACAAGATATGCCTGCACGAAACCCACTTTGCTCTTCTTCTTCTTGTTCATGAACATCCTTCTCTATTAGATCTAAGAATCCTATCGTACAATCTACTTAGAGTACTGAAATTCCTCTGTAATTGTTGCAATCCAGCTTGTTTCCTTTTTTATGTATTGATAGTACAATGAATAGAGGAGTTTTACCCTACAAAAGGTCCGGTAGTTCTGAATTTTGGATATGTTATTAAGGTCAAAAGAGTAGTTAAAAATCTATGTTTTTGTCATCCCCACCCCTGTGCTTCCTCCGCCATCTTGAAAAAACCATCAAAAATTGGCACTTTTTGTAGTTTTTTGCCTGTAACTTCGTTCCAGTATACTAAATCGCAAAAAGAGTTATATGAAGTTATATGAAATTTTTTAGAGGATATAATTATCCACAATTGGGTAGTACTACGCTTGTTCTGCGAGCAGTAGTAACGGAGCTAGGTAATTTCCAAAAATGACTAAAATCACGTGCTTAGGCAAATTTTCAGATTTTTTCTACTTTAGACGGCATAAGCTCCGAAATACTTTCTTCTAGGGTAAAAGTTCTAAGAACATATCTTGTAGAGAATTTTATCAGCTACAACATCCATTCTTTAAATGTATTTTTAAATATTGTAATGGAGTGGGAGTAACTTTTAACTTAAAGTAAGTAAGTAAGTTAGAAAATAATAATTTTTTAAAATTTAGTGCTTTAAACGGCACGTTTTTTATTCATTTTTATTTTTTTGTGTAAATTTAGTGATGTACAAAAAGGAAAGAGAGCTTAGGGGTCAAATACCTGCTTAAACTAACCCCCTCTTGAAAAACCTCCCCAGACCCCCCAAAATAAATTTCCTTTAAAATGCTGTACAAAAAAGTCGGATTGGTTTTATGGTTATAAATTCAGAGGCGCCCATAAATTTAACCAATTTTGAAAAATCACAAATTAAAATATTTTTGTTACAAGTTTTTTCTAATTTTTTCAAAAACTAAGCCTAATTTAAAAAAATGCTATAATGCACTTTATTGACAGTAAAATTCTCTTTTCAACGGTGTATAACTCGATGAGGTTTGACTTACAACGAACCCGCCAGCGACGTCCGTAAATGGGGGCCATTTAATATATATTTTTTTTAATTATGTTTTGCACAGGTTTTAATTGATTTTCTGAAAACCATGCCCTTTATCAAAAAAATCGTTTATTACTTCATTGTTGATAATATAATTTCCTTTTAAACGTTGTGTAACATGGTAAAATACTCTGCCAATATATGGGCCCCTTGTAACGTGTCATTTTTACGTTTAAGACATCGTTACATATTTGTTTATTTAGGTAAATAATCAAGGCTCTTTGATTCGTCTTTCTGTACACAAAGTAAGGGTATTTTATAAATCTAGGTTTGGAGGTTATATAGGGTCTAGGAAGTTACCTTAAAAGGAGGCATTCCATCGAATTACTGTGGACACTACGCACATCGCATTATCTGGACATCGTAATTGGAATTTAAGATCACAGGCTTCGGGAAAATCACATAAAAATTTTGATTGTTTTGTTTTTATCTGTGGAATTTTGTGATTCTCTTGACGCTCATAAAGTTAAACAGCTGTTATGCTGGGGAATAGCGGCGTTGCCGCATCACAAATGGTTTCAGTAACAGGAAGGAAACATTTAGATGAACATTTCATTCCCTTAGGTTTATTTCGAGGATATTGGGACAATCCGAACCTCATATCCTTCACGGATTAACTAGTTTTGATAGTACAAAAACATATTTGGGTCGACCAGGAACAACCGAGGCTCCGCCACTTTGATATCTTTATTAATTTGATAGGGAAAGGATAAAATAAATACGAGTTATGCACTTTTGTAAATGGGAGATAAACGAGGGATAAAAACCAAGACTAAAAGAATAAACGAAATCGTGTGAGTTAACATCTGAACACTCTTGTGCCGAGCTTCTTAGCAGTAGTTCAGTGTGTATTTTTGGGTTCAGGTTCAGAAACAGCTTTATTACAGTAGAAATGTTTTGCAGGAATGGCGTCGGGCCATGTGGGTCTTGGAGAAGACATATATACAAAGGAAACTTGTGACTAAAACTGTAGCTAAAATACAACTAAATTCTACACTTAGTATAGCTTTACTCATATGGGAATTGGTTGAGTGTTCGAATATTCCTGGGTTTGCTGCATGCCCTGATCTCCAGTAATTGATTTTACAGTTGATGGTTTCAATGCTGAGCTTCTTCTAGTCCGTCGGGTTATTCTTCTTCTACTTGATATGTTGGTGGGGGTCCGGTAGGCAAATGTTCGGTCAAATGTATGGAGGGTGTCTCGACGTCCTTGTTATAAAAATTTCAACCGTGGAAATAGATCCGACAACACCTCAAGGTGCGTTTTACGTACTTCCTATCCCCTTGGTCGGTGCTGCCCCTATATACCTGTATAGAACTATTGCTGTATGTCCTCATTGGTTAGTTTGAAAACCCCGGGTTTTTTCTTATAGTCTTGCCACTGAAGGTAGAGATTTATTTTTGGCGAAAAAGTTTTTTATAAATAGGGTTGCATCCTTTATTTGAATTTAACCGGGAAGATTAGGTTGGTACTATTGCGTTTTACCGTCCCCACTCCCCACCAAATTTACAAAACGGTTTCCGGCGACTTCATTATTCTGGTATTCTCGACGAAGTGCTTTGTCTCTCTTTGCTAACGAATTTTGGCTGGGTCGGCAGCAGGCTCTGGGATCGCCATTGTTTTGGTTAGTGGCACTGCAAAAAACTGCAGGTTCAGTCCCAGAGACTGTACAAGTGAGTCCGTCGTGTCTAGGCGTAATCTGGAGTGACGCTCGCACCCTTTTGAGGGGAATTTTAAGTCGGCCTACGCCATTTTGTACGGAAAGAGCAGCGGTATGTTCGATTTTATTTTTTTTTCATTTTTTTTTATTTGAGTACTCTTCAAGATAATATTTGCCTCCCAAATTGTAGTTATTTTTCGTGTGAAATGTACTTTTTTTGACAACAGACGTGGGGAATTTTTGGCGTTTTTATATTTTTCTTTTAACCACGTGTTGGATAAAAACTATATATTGTTTTTCTCCTTTGTCTACAGCCCTGTCCATTCCATCGGCAGCGGTGCTGGACGCTGGTGGGAAGCCGGACGAGCCAGTTCTAACCCTGGGAAAGGTACGTAGGGTTATTTTAGTTCATCTGTTTAAATCTGCTGTATTTTATTGAGTCGACATGGGGTTCTCCAGGAAACTGAAATATTTCATTTTCCACAGGGTTCTACGCTCGGGCAAAGAATCAGCAACATTTTCCACAACCAGTGTGGCCCTAGCGTGATGTGCTAAGCGGGCACTAGGGGAGGCGCGAGCAGAACGGGACCTGGAGTAGCAGAAGATGTCTGGTACAACACATCCAGGTTTACAAAATAAAACACATTTTTTTTATTTTAACAATATAATCAAGGACCAAGGTAGGAGCAAGCCTTAACTATAATTTTTTTCTCATATATAACTTTCACAATATAATTTAGAAGTGATCTTTCCCTATATAATTTTGCACAGCTTAATTTTAACACTTCTTGTAAACGCAAGGTAACGGTATGACGTCATAACCACAATTTTGCGGTGTATTTACTAAGTTTCCTTCATTTCATTTATTTAAGACAATTTCTCTTGTGACTGACTTGTTCCACTACATTTCATTAATTTTTTTTCTATTTCATGTTTTTGGTAATACTCCAGTTTTACCTTTTAAAATAAACAAGATGAACTAATTTTTCTTGTGTTATTTGTACAACCCGATGACCAACTTTGCGGAGACAAAAGAGAGATGAGATTATATTTTTTTTTTGCGGTTTCGTTACACATTTTTACCTCATGGGGTGGATCTCGGACTGGGTTGCTGTCTGTCTCATTCTACCCAATGTAGAATGATGACAGCAGATATTTGGTCTAGATCTCCCCTATGATGGAACGATTTTGGAAGTATATATTTTTTTTAACAATCATTCATATAATTGAGTCCTACGCTACTGACTCAGATGTAGGTACACTATGACCTGTTAAAGGAGTCCGTCTACCTGTAAAGTGCTTCTAGTTTTGTCATCATAATTCAATCTTTTAGAATTTTATTCTGTCTAGTAGTCAATTTTTTTTGGGTTTTTAATTACACAAATACTCTGGAAGCCTCGGAAGTAAGTAGAATTTCATTGTTTGGCTGCAACGTTTGGGTTGAACTGTATTTTATTTAAGATCTCCTTTGTAAAACATTGGTATTAAATAATGTGGCGCACTTAAAATTTTCTTATTTCTGAACCCCCCCTTCTCCACTGTATAAAAGTTACCGGGCATATCAATGTTTTACCTAGCTGGAAAATACAGTTCTGCTTCTAGATATTTGTTTAATTATTCAGTGGGTTTTTGTGTCACAGATTGGCAAATTGTGTTTGTTCTAATTACAATGTCACAAAATGGCGGCAACGTCTTTAAGCTGCCACAAATGTCACACAATGCATTTTAAATAGGCCACAAATTGGCGCCCAAATTTTTTTTAACTTTTTTTAACGCCACAAATTGGCGCCCTACGTGTGTTTTTGGCTAGTTTTTTAACATCTGATGTAATTTCTTTTTGATTTTTTATATTTGGAAAAAAGTTTTTGAATTTTTTTTGAATTTTTTTTAGGGAAATTTTTTTTTGTTGTTACAGCCATAGCCAGGTTTCAGTCTTTCAGTGGCTGTCGGTGGTTTTGACACTCAATCATTTTTTTTAATAAAAAAAAAATGAGATTTTCCATCATTGTTGGTTTTGATAACACTTTTTAAATATTTTTTAGTAATATTTGAACGTTGATTTGAAATTCGTTGTTGCTCTGTTGATCCTCATAGTTTTTTTTGTTAGCTTATCTTCACAAGTTTTTATTGGAAAATAAAATATTCATTGTTATTTATTAAGGAAGAATAAGTGGATAGAGAGCATGGGAGTTTTGTTCAACAGCGTCCAAATCATGTTCTTAATTCTTTAAAGTTTTTGTAGGAAAAACACATTTTAATTTTTTAAGAAAAATAAATACAACAATGTAAATTTACTTCAATTTTTTTTTGTTGATCTATAGGTGGATGGACCTCCAGACATAGTCTTTTTAGGTTTAAATATATGACATAGGTACTGTGTTTTTTTCTAACAATTTTTTTTCCTGCAGGTTCATTTATTTATATTTTATTATTTCCTGCTTGTGATAAGATAGAAATTGGTTCACAGATTATTTTTTAGTATTTAGTACAGTCAATTTATTTGGGTCAACAAGTTATTTTTTTGGTCATTTTAATTTTTTTTTGTGGGATATCACCACTTGGAAATTGGAATATTTTTACAGGGTTTCACACAAATTTTTCTTGGCTGAGTTGTTTTAAAGTAAATATAGCTTGACAGATGGTAGCTTTGTTTAGTTGAAAGTATTAATTAGTAATGAAAGAAAGGGAAAATGAGTTTATTTTGCTTTGTCATTTTCTTTTCTTGGTTTTTTTGGAGGTAACTGTTGATGACAATTAAGAACTTACGTCACTCAGTTACATCGGGTCAGAGGAGGGTACTACTACTACTAGTGTCGGCTCGGGAAGTTAGGAAACACAAGGCTAAAACCCTAGAGCGACATATTGGCTGAAGATCAACGCCAGAGGTCCAGTTAACATTTTTTTTTTGAGGTATTTTTTTTTGGAGCAGTTTTTTTTAGGTCTTTGGTTGCCAGTTTAGTTGTCTAGTTGTGTTTTTGTGACTGGTCAATTTTTTTGGTAGAAAATACAGCGTTGGGCTTTGGAGTGCATTTTTTTTTAAAAAATGACCTACGGGTATTTCTACCAATTAAAGTTTTCTGGTTCACAATTATTTTTTTTTCTGTATTTTTTTCTGCGTTCAGGTCATAGCTTGGTCATGGCCATTGGAGAGCAAACATTTATGTTTGCTCGGGTTGAATACAGGGAAAATGAATTTGAAGCCCAACTAGATATAATACCACAAAATAAATGTTTAGCTGAGACAGATATAGATATAAGTTTTTTTGATTTTTTTTAGTTCATTTGTAAAGTTCAGTAATTTTTTTAAGTAATATCATTGTGAGGCCGTGAAATTGGTCAGTGAATTTAAGAGAGACTTTCAACTAAATATAAATGCTAGGCGGGGGTAATTGGTAAAAATATTTCCAAATTTTACTTTTTTTTTAATAATTTAATTTTTCGTAAAAAATTATTTCCTTTCTGTTAACATAACTTCTCGAATTCTTGTTTTGGTCAAAACGGTTTGTATAGTGGTCGTAGTTTTAAAGGGTGACCAGACAGGTTATATTTTTTTTAGGGGACCAAACGGGAATTTCTTGAGTTACAAAAGGTGAACTTTTTTTTTTGTCTTAGTTGATCAGGCAGGAATAAATAAATCTTTTACTTCCAAATCATAATTTTAAATAACAAGATTTATTGGTTAAGTGTTTGGGTCTTATAGTAAAAAAAAAAAAACGTTTTGTTTTTGGAGGGTACTGATATGATATGAAATTATTTTAATTTCATGCCAAATGTTGTTTGACGGCAGATATGCTAGTCTTCAGTTTTTTGTTAGTTTGCAGTTCAGGACAGTGGCGTGTACTTAAAGGGGCCTTACATCTGCGCCCATTGTAAAGCAACTTCCAACATACTTGCTTAGCTTTTCACTTAATCTTCGTTTTGTTGCTTCTGAAATTAAAGCGTTATGTTGGATAACGATTGATGGTGTTAGACTGAGAAAGTACCTAGGTATTTAGGGATGAAAACTTGGAAGTTGTGGACAATTGAGAAATAATTTTTTTTATTTCATTTTTTTTTTAATTTTAAAATAGTTTCATACTGGTGACCTCAGATAATGAAGCAAATTTTTAAATTACAATACACTGTTGTGGAATAAATGGGAAAGTGTTCAGGTTAAACAATAAATTTAAGATGATTGATTTTAAAAAAAAACGATTTTAATCTAAGAATAAATTTAAAAACAATAGGTTTTCTTTGATGAGACTAAACAATGATGAGGGCATATACTTTTTTTTGTTATGCATAATATGATAGTAGTACCTTTTGTATTGCAATAATTAGGAGTTTTCCTCCCGCGAGCTGGGTGGAAATGGAAGAAATGTTTAGTTCGGAGTGTAGAAATCGAGGAACGAGGACTTCCTGCTAATCTTTTTAGGATTTCGCAACTTCGGTTTTCGCTAAATTAAAATACATCCAAATTTGGCCTACAGGCTGAATCTCACATCTTCCAGGACCTTGCAGATTTGCGGAGAAAGACCATTTTTGTGATCTGTTTAGTTATGATAGGAATTAATATAATATAATAGTAACATGCATATGAGGGAACTAGATATATTTAGGTTAAAAAGTAGTAAGAACACTGATCTGAACAATTTTCCATAATAGTGTCCTATTTTCACAGGATGCTTCAAAATATCTTCACCCTTTCTTTGAAATAAGATATTGTTTCGCCTGTGGGTGTTTGACCGTTTAAAAAATATATAGGGTCCAGATGGGATTGGAATGGAAATCACAAGTTTTTGGGTTTTATTGACATTATACTTAGGGAATAGGGGAAATGTCTAATAAAAAGTTTTTTGGTTTTAGGCCGAGTTTTGTTGAGATAACAAAAGTTTAATTGGGGCCGGGAGTTTTATTATGCTCTTTTAAAATTAATGTAATAGTTTTTGGTTCTTGATTTTGTTCTCTGGTTTTTACGCAGGATTATTCCCAACTGTTTCATTTCTAAATATCATTTGTAGGTGATGGGGTCTCATTAGCCCTTGGACATTTGGTAGATTTGCTTTGACTGATAGTTGTGGAGTGGGCCCAACTTAATTTTATATCTCGTAAACACCAGGAATAGGGATCTGAGAATGCATTAGGCAGTAAAAATTTTTTTTGATTAGATGTTGTGTGTAAAGACACTTGAGTAGGCAGATTTAGTTTTACAACGTTCTTATAGGTGAACCTTGAAATTGTTTTCATGTTTGTTTTTTGAAAGTACACACAAGATAATTCTTTACGGAGTTGAGTGCAAAGTTTAAAACTTAGGTTCACACTATTATAGTGGTACAGTAAATAAGTGCTCACGTTGTTTATTTCCTTTAGTGATGATTTTGAACAAGTATACTAACATCGTTTGTTTTTTTTTGAGCATAAATATTTTTTTTACTTTTCCTAAACTGATTGGTTTTTTTGCAATTACGATTTTTGTACCTTATGATTCTTGAGTGAATTTAATTTTAAACATTTTTTTGTATAGTAAATTGATTTTTCTAGCTCATTTACTTTTCACATTGCCACAGTTTTGGGAGAGGGAAGGGAATTGACAACTGTTTTTTAAAGGAGAAGAACAAAAACTTTTGCATGACAACTCGAATAAGATTTTTCTGGTGTTGATTTTATAAAAGAAAAATTTTTAAGGTTCACTAATAGGAGCTGCAACCCCACTTAAACATTTTTAATTTTTTTTTGAAAATATTTTTTTTAAATATTTTTTTTAAATATTTTTTTTTAAAAGGGAGACTTGATTTTCTTGTTGGACATTTTTTCCTTGGTGCATAGTGGTACCTTGTCCCTACAATGGTTCTACCAGTATATTTGGATATTTTTTTTTCTGAATTAAAATATAATTTTATTTCGAACCCTCACGTTTTATTCATCATTTGTTTTAAAAATTTTTTTCTTCTCCCTACTCCAAACCACCTATCAGAGTGGAGTGGTTTTTGAGAGTTTTAGTGAGTCACTAGTTAATTTTTTTTGACTATTGGACTACTGTGGTCGACACCAAAAAATTTTTTTAAATTTTTTTTTGGACACCTTTCGGTACGATCCTAGGGTCTTCTTGACCATGGTTTGCATCAATTTAGTTTAAGTTTTGGGAATTTCATTTTAATGAAGATTAGAGAGTTGCAGTCCTACCAAGACGTTATTTCTGTAAATTTTTTAATAACATCGGTATTTTTTTTTTAATTTTTTTTAATTACACACAACATCCTTACTAGTCTAATTCGACGCAATTTCAGCGGGCGGATTTTTTTTTTAATTGAGCATATTTTACGATTTCTATAACATGAACATCTGTTCCGACGTTTATTGCGTTCACTTATATATTAAGGGATGATGTGACCTTAAGCAATGCATGTTTCGTGTAAACTCAGAGTAGGTAAGCAGGTTAAAGTGGGTTTTGATTTATTCTTTTTAGAAAAATCATTGTATACGGCGATTTGGGTTTTTTTGAGGAGTTTATTAGTGGAGCCGTTCTGCAATAGCAGGAGTATACCCTAGCGTTAACTGTGTACAACAGCTTTGGGATTTTTTTTTGTTATAGGTAGTCTGTTGTACGTTCCATTTAGGGATAAATTTACCTACTCGGTTGCTGAGGTAAACAAACATCACTTAACTTTAATTTTAATCCAGTTCAGCTAGGATAAGCGCAATCATTTTTTTTTTGGTTTTACTCACGCAGGAGTGAAACATAAGACCTAAACACTGCCAAAACTCTTGTCTCTCTTTTATTTTTTTTACTTTCGTTATGGCTACTTGTTAATTCTAATTTAGGATTTAAGTAGTTATTTCTCTCTGCAGGGTTGGACGTCATAGTTGGTTGTACAAATACTTAATATAAATTATGATTACATTTTTAAATGCAAGTAAATTTTATTTTCTTACTGCTCCGGTGTTTTTCGGTTTTGTTCGCGTCTGCCCGTATTTAAGTTTTATATTTTCTACATTTGTGAGAAAATTTATAGTGATTTTCACTGGTGAATTTAAAGTGAACTTTGTGTTTGTTATTGCGTGGTTTAGTTTTTATAATTGGGAGGTATAATTAACAGTTTTAATTAAAGTTTAAAGTTTGAAGATAAAAGGCACTATGGCTATTTCTTTGAGTCGGTTGTCTGACGTAAGGTACTTAGTCAAGGACGAATTAATCTATGAGTTAACATGGAGAGGCATAGCTATTGGATCGGTGGAAGAGATGAAACAACAGCTTATGTTGATCAAACAAAGAGAAAAGACTGATGCAAGTATGAGATACCCTCCGTATCCCTTTAAATTTGGCCAAGATGCTTTTAGCTGCATGAAGAAGCTTGATAGTCTGGTACCGCTGGTAGAGAAGTTCTCTGGTACGAGTAAAGGGGGAGAGTTTAGAAAAATCGCTGTGAGGTTGGAACACGTGTTGGCCAGGATAAATAACATGAATCCGTCTAACTTTGAAGAAAGTCAAACCAAAGGCATACTGGTTGCGGAAACCTTGAGTTTGATTGGGAGGTTGCAGAGCCAAGCAACAGATTTATTAAGAGTTGGCGTGACCTCAGATGATGATGAAGCATCTGAAACTCAATCAACGAGTCGAAGCTCAGACCACTCAACAAATGCTGGCAACACACCTAACCAGTCTCATTTCCCGCAACCACAGCTCTCGAGCACACAAAGACCAGCTCAACAGCCCACAAATCAACCGTCGGTCATTGCTCCATTGCAAATGCAAGTGCTTACAAACCCAACTCAAACATCAGTACAAGCACCACTCCCTATGCCGATTGAGAATTACGGTACAACAGCTTTTCTACAACCGTCTACCGTTCCTTTGAGTTTAGCTGCCCTCCAAAGTAGCATAGCACCAATTGCTCAGTCACGACCATTTTCATGTTCGTCGCCAGTACCAATGTCAAGTGATCCTGGTACCTCATATCACGTTGCACCTGTACCTCCGCATAAGTGGAACTTAAAGTTTACAGGCGAGAGGGGTACGATCTCCGTCACCGCATTTTTTGAGAGAGTGGACGAGTTAAGTCAGGCGAGAGGAGTCAGCAAAAAGGTTTTACTGAATTCGGGCATTGATCTTTTTGAAAAGTCAGCTTATACTTTTTACAAAGATGTTCGAAGAGAAGTCCATACGTGGGAACAGCTGGAACAGAGGTTCATGACAGAATATCTTCCTTCTTCATATGGCGAGAAGCTATTGAAGGAGATTCAAAAACGTAAACAAGGCCCTGGAGAGTCTATAGGGACCTATATTGCTGTCATGAACACATATTTCCAAAGACTTGGCTGTCCTGTTTCCGAAGAGGCGAAATTAGCTATCGTCTTCAGAAATATCGCGGACATCTATAAAAATGGGTTAATTGCTACTGAGGTCAATAGCCTATCACATTTAAAGGATCTGTGTCGTAGAATAGACCAGAGATATGGTTTAGAGGAGGAAAATTTTACACCTAGGAAAAACCAATCTATTGAACCTGACTTGGCCTACGTTGACGTAGAGAGCGACAGTGACGATTTTTCAACAGGGGTTGATGCAATTCAAATATCAGGTGCTGGGACATCGAACCAACAGAATTTAAATCATCCTGCTAATAGATTCGACAGAAATAGGCAGCAGCCAGCAAGCAGTTTCGCTGCTAGAGCTGATAGAGATAGACAACAACCAGCTAGTGGTCAGTCTAGTGTAAATGACAGAGATGAACAACCACCACAAGGTGTTAGACCTGGTAGGGCGAATAGGGACGTGGTATGTTATAGATGCAACCAAACAGGGCACATGGCAATCGGGTGCGCATTACCTAGAGGCAAACAGTGCTATTCGTGTGGTCAGGCAGGGGTTACAGTAAGAGAATGTCGTAATTGTAATCGTCAGGGAAACGGACCCAGGCGTTCGTAGGTGGTCGACCTTCGAGTCAGCCTGAACAAGCATCGACCGATAGGCTAACGTACGTTTTAGATTATGTGATAAGTCATGCTCGTAAAGATGAAAGGCCTTATTTAGAAGTGGATGTGCTCGGAAATAAGTTATTAGGTTTGTTGGATTCCGGGGCTTCACGTACCTTTTTAGGGAATCATGGTTGGTCAATCATCGAGAGGTTTGGTTTTTCACTTGATACGACAAAGAAGACGAGTTGTATTGTGGCAAATGGTCAAAGCACGAGTAGTATTGGGACAGTGCAGCTTCCTATGCGAGTTCAGGATAAATTTAGGTTAATAGAGGTCGTCGTCGTTCCTGAATTGCCGCACACTTTGATTTTGGGATTAGATTTTTGGATTTCGATGGGGATAGTACCGAACTTAAGTACTAATGAGTGGCACTTTGCCGATAATAAAGATGTGATTTCTTCTTTAGAAACACCAGACCAACAAACTACTCTTTCGCCTTATGAATCAGAACGACTAGAGGAATTGGTCGACAAATATAAGACTATTATGGGTGACTCACTAGGATGTACAGACAGGGTAGAGCATAAGATTACAACAGATGCAGCACCGATAAGACAACGTTCATATAAGGTCATTCAAAAACTTATTGATGACGAAATCGACGAAATGCTGAAAATGGATGTGATAGAACGTAGTAGTAGTTCATGGGCTTCACCAGTGGTAATGGTACAAAAGAAAAACACAAAAAAATATCGGTTCTGCGTAGACTACCGCAAATTGAACTCAGAGACGGCGCGTGATAGTTATCCTTTACCACTCGTATCCGAGACTCTTGACAAGTTGAAAGATGCTAAATACTTGTCAACTTTAGATATCAAAAGCGCTTATTGGCAAGTACCAATGGAAGAATCATCGAAGCCACTAAAAGCATTCATCTGTCGACGAGGTCTCTTCCAATTTAAGCGGTTACCATTTGGTCTTCATAACGCACCTGCAACTTGGCAGAGACTCATAGATAGCATCATAGGAAACAATTTAGACCCCTACGTGTACGTATATCTCGATGACCTCGTAATTGTCACACAGAGCTTTTCTGAACATCTTAGAATTCTTGAGGAAGTCCTACGAAGGTTGCAGAATGCAAAGATAACGGTAAGTTGGGAGAAATGCCAACTGTGTAGGCCAGAAATGACTTATTTAGGTTTCGTAGTGGACCGTCGAGGCATCCGAGTTGACCCTAATAAAATTAGAGCCATGTTAGAGCTCCAGAGGCCAAGAACTGTCAGAGAAGTTCGTAGAGTTGTAGGTACAATATCCTGGTATAGACGTTTCATAGATAATTTTTCAGCGATAATAGCTCCGATTACAGCTCTAACTAAGAAAAATCAAAAGTTCGATTGGACTCCAGACTGCGAAAAAGCATTTATTCAGATTAAGGAACTTTTAGTGACTGCACCGATTCTTACATGTCCAGATTATACCAAAGAATTTGTCATTCAAACAGACGCATCAGGATATGGAATAGGAGCATGTTTAACGCAGCCTTATCCTGAAGGAGACAGTCATATGCTATTTGAGTCGATCTTTGACTAAGCAAGAACGTGTTTACACGACCACCGAGCGAGAATGTTTGGCATTGGTTTGGGCGATAGAGAAGCTCCGGCCTTATATTGAGGGGATCTCATTTAAGGTCATAACAGATCATTTTAGTTTAAAATGGCTTCATAGCTTAAAAGAGCCCAGTGGAAGACTTGCTCGTTGGTCTGTAAAACTGCAGCAATATGATTTTGAAGTAATCCATCGGAAAGGGACAGATTTAGTTGTCCCGGACATGTTGTCTCGTGCAGTACCTATGATTGATACAATTTCGCAGCCCAGAGATGTTTCAACAGCAATTAAAGATCGATGGTACCAAAAGATGGTAAAGAGGGTCGTAGAATCACCGTTAAAATTTATGAACTGGAGATACACTGATAATAAGTTGTATAAATATGTCAAACAAGAATACCCTCAACTTTCATCATCTAACGAATATTGGAAAGAGGTAGTCCCCAAAGATCATAGGCGTAGAATTATTGGAGAAGCTCACGATCCTCCTACCGCAGGACATATGGGTGTGTATAAAACCTTCCACAGACTGGAAGAAAAATATTATTGGCCAAAAATGCGCCAGGACGTGGCAACTTTTGTAAAGAAATGCTTTGTCTGTGCAGCTCATAAAGGTGATACACAAGGTGTATCTGATCAGATGATATCTCACCCAAAACCAACTCGTCCTTGGGAAATTATTTCGACTGATTTATGTGGACCTTTACCTCGTTCGACAAAGGGTAATTGCTGGATTCTCGTCGTTACGGACTATTTGAGTAAGTTTTCCTTAGTTTTTCCAATGCGAACAGCCCCTACTCAAGCTGTTGTCAAGCATCTTGAGGAGCAAGTATTTATGGTCTTCGGAGTGCCCCGTTTGATACTTTGTGATAATGGCCCTCAGTACAAAAGTAATGAGTTTAAGCGTTTTGCTGAGAGTTATCAGGTTAAAATTCAGTATAATCCGTATTATCACCCCAGAGCAAATCCAACAGAAAGGACGAATCGCACGTTAAAAACCATGTTATGTTGTTATGTGAAAGACAACCACAGGAAGTGGGACGAACAAATACATAAACTTGCCTGCGCGATTCGTACTGCAACCCATGAGACAACCAGGATGTCTCCTTTCTTTGTTAATTTTGGTAGGAATATGTGTTTGTCAGGAAAAGATTACTCCAACCCAGTTTTGTTATCTGAAGAGAATGGTGTACAAACTGCAGCTGAAAGTAAGAACGAAGGTTTCCGGAAGCTCTATGCTGATGTTAAGAGAAGGTTAGAGGTGGCAGGAGAGAAAAACGTAGTTCAGTATAATTTACGTACCCAACTTTGTTGTGGGTCAGCGTGTTTGGAAGAAAAATTATGTTTTGTCGGATGCTGCGAAGTTTTTCTCGAAGAAGTTAGCACCGAAATTCGTTGGTCCTTATGTGATTAGGAATAAAATTTCTCCATGGATATTTGAGCTTCAGGAACCATCGGGTAAAGTACTGCCAGGGAGTTGGCATGCCAAAGACCTTAAGTCGGCAGCGGACCTCTCCGATTAACCTTTTTAGGTTAATCGTCTTGAAGTTGGGGGGGGATTATGTAACGTGTCATTTTTACGTTTAAGACATCGTTACATATTTGTTTATTTAGGTAAATAATCAAGGCTCTTTGATTCGTCTTTCTGTACACAAAGTAAGGGTATTTTATAGAGCTAGGTTTGGAGGTTATATAGGGTCTAGGAAGTTACCTTAAAAGGAGGCATTCCATCGAATTACTGTGGACACTACGCACATCGCATTATCTGGACATCGTAATTGGAATTTAAGATCACAGGCTTCGGGAAAATCACATAAAAATTTTGATTTTGTTTTTATCTGTGGAATTTTGTGATTCTCTTGACGCTCATAAAGTTAAACAGCTGTTATGCTGGGGAATAGCGGCGTTGCCGCATCACAAATGGTTTCAGTAACAGGAAGGAAACATTTAGATGAACATTTCATTCCCTTACGTTTATTTCGAGGATATTGGGACAATCCGAACCTCATATCCTTCACGGATTAACTAGTTTTGATAGTACAAAAACATATTTGGGTCGACCAGGAACAACCGAGGCTCCGCCACTTTGATATCTTTATTAATTTGATAGGGAAAGGATAAAATAAATACGAGTTATGCACTTTTGTAAATGGGAGATAAACGAGGGATAAAAACCAAGACTAAAAGAATAAACGAAATCGTGTGAGTTAACATCTGAACACTCTTGTGCCGAGCTTCTTAGCAGTAGTTCAGTGTGTATTTTTGGGTTCAGGTTCAGAAACAGCTTTATTACAGTAGAAATGTTTTGCAGGAATGGCGTCGGGCCATGTGGGTCTTGGAGAAGACATATATAAAGAGCAAAGGAAACTTATGACTAAAACTGTAGCTAAAATACAACTAAATTCTACACTTAGTATAGCTTTACTCATATGGGAATTGGTTGAGTGTTCGAATATTCTTGGGTTTGCTGCATGCCCTGATCTCCAGTAATTGATTTTACAGTTGATGGTTTCAATGCTGAGCTTCTTCTAGTCCGTCGGGTTATTCTTCTTTTACTTGATATGTTTGTGGGGGTCCGGTAGGCAAATGTTCGGTCAAATGTATGGAGGGTGTCTCGACGTCCTTGTTATAAACATTTCAACCGTGGAAATAGATCCGACAACACCTCAAGGTGCGTTTTACGTACTTCCTATCCCCTTGGTCGGTGCTGCCCCTATATACCTGTATAGAACTATTGCTGTATGTCCTCATTGGTTAGTTTGAAAACCCCGGGTTTTTTCTTCCAGTCTTGCCACTGAAGGTAGAGATTTATTTTTGGCGAAAAAGTTTTTTATAAATAGGGTTGCATCCTTTATTTGAATTTAACCGGGAAGATTAGGTTGGTACTATTGCGTTTTACCGTCCCCACTCCCCACCAAATTTACAAAACGGTTTCCGGCGACTTCATTATTCTGGTATTCTCGACGAAGTGCTTTGTCTCTCTTTGCTAACGAATTTTGGCTGGGTCGGCAGCAGGCTCTGGGATCGCCATTGTTTTGGTTAGTGGCACTGCAAAAAACTGCAGGTTCAGTCCCAGAGACTGTACAAGTGAGTCCGTCGTGTCTAGGCGTAATCTGGAGTGACGCTCGCACCCTTTTGAGGGGAATTTTAAGTCGGCCTACGCCATTTTGTACGGAAAGAGCAGCGGTAAGTTCGATTTTATTTTTTTTTCATTTTTTTTTATTTGAGTACTCTTCAAGATAATATTTGCCTCCCAAATTGTAGTTATTTTTCGTGTGAAATGTACTTTTTTTGACAACAGACGTGGGGAATTTTTGGTGTTTTTATATTTTTCTTTTAACCACGTGTTGGATAAAAACTATATATTGTTTTTCTCCTTTGTCTACAGCCCTGTCCATTCCATCGGCAGCGGTGCTGGACGCTGGTGGGAAGCCGGACGAGCCAGTTCTAACCCTGGGAAAGGTACGTAGGGTTATTTTAGTTCATCTGTTTAAATCTGCTGTATTTTATTGAGTCGACATGGGGTTCTCCAGGAAACTGAAACATTTCATTTTCCACAGGGTTCTACGCTCGGGCAAAGAATCAGCAACATTTTCCACAACCAGTGTGGCCCTAGCGTGATGTGCTAAGCGGGCACTAGGGGAGGCGCGAGCAGAACGGGACCTGGAGTAGCAGAAGATGTCTGGTACAACACATCCAGGTTTACAAAATAAAACACATTTTTTTTATTTTAACAATATAATCAAGGACCAAGGTAGGAGCAAGCCTTAACTATAATTTTTTTCTCATATATAACTTTCACAATATAATTTAGAAGTGATCTTTCCCTATATAATTTTGCACAGCTTAATTTTAACACTTCTTGTAAACGCAAGGTAACGGTATGACGTCATAACCACAATTTTGCGGTGTATTTACTAAGTTTCCTTCATTTCATTTATTTAAGACAATTTCTCTTGTGACTGACTTGTTCCACTACATTTCATTAATTTTTTTTCTATTTCATGTTTTTGGTAATACTCCAGTTTTACCTTTTAAAATAAACAAGATGAACTAATTTTTCTTGTGTTATTTGTACAACCCGATGACCAACTTTGCGGAGACAAAAGAGAGATGAGATTATATTTTTTTTTTGCGGTTTCGTTACACATTTTTACCTCATGGGGTGGATCTCGGACTGGGTTGCTGTCTGTCTCATTCTACCCAATGTAGAATGATGACAGCAGATATTTGGTCTAGATCTCCCCTATGATGGAACGATTTTGGAAGTATATATTTTTTTTAACAATCATTCATATAATTGAGTCCTACGCTACTGACTCAGATGTAGGTACACTATGACCTGTTAAAGGAGTCCGTCTACCTGTAAAGTGCTTCTAGTTTTGTCATCATAATTCAATCTTTTAGAATTTTATTCTGTCTAGTAGTCAATTTTTTTTGGGTTTTTAATTACACAAATACTCTGGAAGCCTCGGAAGTAAGTAGAATTTCATTGTTTGGCTGCAACGTTTGGGTTGAACTGTATTTTATTTAAGATCTCCTTTGTAAAACATTGGTATTAAATAATGTGGCGCACTTAAAATTTTCTTATTTCTGAACCCCCCCTTCTCCACTGTATAAAAGTTACCGGGCATATCAATGTTTTACCTAGCTGGAAAATACAGTTCTGCTTCTAGATATTTGTTTAATTATTCAGTGGGTTTTTGTGTCACAGATTGGCAAATTGTGTTTGTTCTAATTACAATGTCACAAAATGGCGGCAACGTCTTTAAGCTGCCACAAATGTCACACAATGCATTTTAAATAGGCCACAAATTGGCGCCCAAATTTTTTTAAACTTTTTTTAACGCCACACCCTAAGCTCACACTAGGTACTATAGTTATAGTGTACGTGTGAGCTAATATAACTAAAAACTGAAATATATTTTATTCAACTCCAGACTAAATTACCTTTTGTTTGATACCACACAAGCCATGTTTTGAGTTAGAACTCAAATTTTTGAAATCTACCCCCACCCAACAAAAACTAAAATGTTTTTTCTTAAACTCCGGACTCAATTACCTTTCGTTTGATATCACACACGCCATATTTTTACTTAAACTCTAATTTTTGAAATATACCCCCACCCTTTTTTTAAAATAAATTAAAATGTATTTTGTTACACTCCAGACTCAATTACCTTTCGTTTGATATCACACACGCCATATTTTCACATAAACTCTAATTTTTGAAATCTACCCCCACCCTTTTATTTCGTTTGTGTTTGGTGGATTTTGTTCATTTTTAAATGGGACCATCTCGACCCAAGACCCAGCCATGGTACCAAATTTCATTCAAATCGGCCAAGCGGTTTTTGAGTTATGCGCGTTGGTCGTTACAGACAGACATACAGACAGACAGACAGACAGACATACAGACAGACAGACAGACGGCGCAACAAAAAAGTTTCAAAATCATCTGAAACGCAAAGATATATAAAAATTTTTGAAATCGGAGCAACTTTTTTTTTCTCGAAAAAATTAGGATCACCATAGCTCACACTACTATAGTATAGTATATGTGTGAGCTAATATTTCATATTTACCGCTCCAGTGGTGTGCTTAATTTAAAACAATTTTCAATTTTCACCAAAAAAATTAATTCTGTTACATATTTTATTCGATTTTCTTAAAAACCAAGCCCTTTATCAAAAAATGTGTTTTACACTTTATTGTAGATAATAAAATTTACTTTTAAATGGTGTATAACAAAGTCGGATTGGTTTCATGGTAATAACTTCACAGGCGCCCGTAAATAAACCAATTTTAAAAAATTTGTGATTTAAAAAAAAATGTTTTAAATTAAGCACACCACTGGAGCGGTAAATATGAAATATTTTTTACCATGTTATACAACGTTTAAAAGGAAATTTTATTATCTACAATGAAGTAAAAAACAATTTTTTTGATAAAGAGTATGGTTTTCAGAAAATCAAATAAAACCTGTGCAAAATTTACGGACGTCGCTGGCGGGTTCGTTGTAAGTCAAACCCCATCGAGTCATACACCGTTGAAAAGAGAATTTTACTGTCAATAAAGTGCATCATAGCATTTTTTTTAAATTAGGCTTAGCTTTTGAAAAAATTAGATAAAACTTGTAACAAAAATATTTTCATTTGTGATTTTTCAAAATTGGTAAAATTTACGGGCGCCTCTGAATTTATAACCATGAAACCAATCCGACTTTTTTGTACAGCATTTCAAAGGAAATTTTATTTGCTACAATAATGTAAAACACGTTTTGTTCTATAAACCTTGGTTTAAAAAAAAATCGAATAAATCATGGTAAAAACATGGATATTTTTTTACTTTTTTAAATTACTTCAATTAACGGACGCCGCTGAAGAGTTTATAAATAGTTGACCCCCATTGAATTGTACCTTTTTCAAAAGGAAATTTCATTGTCTACAATAAAGTATATTACACATTTTTCTCTTAGAAGCGTATTTTTTGCAAAAATTTGAGAAAACCTAAATATGTTAGATTTTGGGGGGTCTGGGGGGGGGGGTTTTGAAGAGGTGGTTAGTTTAAGGAGGTGTTTGACCCCTAAGCTCTTTCACATTTTTGTACGTCACTAAATTTACACAAAAAAATTAAAATAAATAAAAAACGTGCCGTTTAAAGCACTAAATTTAACCGAACCGAACCGGGGTGGGGGTGACGAAAACTCAGATTTTTAACTACCCTCCTGAGCTTAACAACATATCCAAAATTCAGAACTACCGGACCTTTTGTAGGGTAACCCCCCCTATTTTGGCCTCTATTCATTGAACTATGAGGTACTGGATGTCCGTTTATGCATTGATTGATAATATATGTGAGATTTTCGAGTAGTTTCTCTCTCCCCAGGTCCGCTAGCTTTTCCGGATTTAAGCTTTTTAATATTATTCTTTATCATTTCTTTTTCGATAATTACTTCCTCTCCATGTACTTCTATGTCTCACCTCGAAGAGGCTGCCAGATATTCGGGTCTCGTCTCCTGCAGCAGTCCCTTGTAGTGTTCTGTCCATTGTTCTGGTTTGATTATCTGGATGTTTACTTTTTCCTTTATTGGGTTTTTCACTGTAGAAATGAATTTCCATACTTCAGAACTTTGCCTACCTCCTACGTGTGTATTTATGTCGTGGCACTTGCGCTCGAACATTTCATTTTTTTCTGTGCGTATTAAATTTCTTAGCTGTCTTCTGGTTTCCCTGTAGATTTCTAGGTCTCTTTGCTCTTTAGTACTCAGCTATTTCAAGTATGTGCGTTTTTTCTCTTTGACCATTTCCTGTATTTTGCCCGTCCACCACATCTTCCTGTTATTTCTAATATCTTGGTATCCAACAGCTTCGTTGCTTGCTTCCTTCAAGCTTTTTATTATGTTTGTATATATCTCTTCAAATGAGTGATTTGTGTTTTTCATCTAATCGGTTCTGATCTTTGAGTACTTTCGATTTCTAGATTTCTCAAGTTGTATTTTTGATTGTCTTCGATGCATTCTAGGTTTTCATTTTCTCTAATATTTTCGTCCTTATTTGTTTTTCTTAAAGGGAATAATATTTTTCCTTTTACCAGATGGTGGTCAGATCCACAGGTAACACCACGAAATGATCGCACATCATACCACTTTAATTGCGAGTGTTGTCCACCTATAGCATTCAGGGATATCGATGAATGAATATTCTTATGTTTAAAAAAACCATTATTTATTTTTAGGTTGTGGGTTTCACACAATTGCATCAGTCTTAAGCCATCAAAGTCAAAGAACATTTGTTTTGTAGCTAATCTTTCGTCATCTGATGGTGCGTAGACTGCTATTATGCTTATATTATGTCCAAGCATCTTCATGTTCCCTCGAAGTATGCTTTCACTAATGCAATCGTAGTCTGTAATTTTATTCTTTAGATTTTTCTTTATTAACAAGGATACCCCCCTGGCTGCTCTTCTTTGCTTTGGGACTCTAGTGAATATATGGACAAAATTACCGACACTATTCGTACCTGTTCCTTTCTTTTTTGTCTCTGTGAGTGCAATAATATCGATCTTACAATTCTGCACTTCGGTTGCAATAATGTCCAACTTTTGATTCATTCGCTCCCTGTACGTTCCATGTACCTATATTCATAGTCCTTTGTCTTTGCTTTTTTCGTCTTCGAGAGTTTCCATCCATTGCCCCGAGGCTTGGTTTAGGATTTTTGATAATTGCTTTGTTTCACAACCAGTCTAATGCTTCAACCCCCTACTTGGAGGGCCAGGATTTTTAATCAAGGTTATTCTCCTCTAGCCTTTGACGAGCCAACGCCATACTGTAAGGCAACAGCTGTAGTCTTTTATACTATCCCTAAAAGAAAGGGTTGCCACCTACGCTATGATCACCGTACCGAGGTCCATTCTCTCCGCCTTTCGATCGATACGATGCTCCGTTAAAAGGTTTCATTTTGAAAACTTTTTAATTGTCAAAATTGACCAAAATCTAATCGTTAGAGAGTCGAACACTACGTGTTATGGGCAGAAATAATATATACACACACAAACACACCTACACACACACAGACATCACGACGATATTATTGCTAAGATAGGTCAAGATACACCCAAATAACACATTTTCGGTGTTATCTCAAAAAAAGTAATTTCCTTGAAAATAATACCTTCTCTACTAAGATAAAAATACGAGAAATCAAAAAGCTTGTTAACAAGGCAAAATTATTTTTTTGTATTCTAGAATCCACCAGCAGCGGCTCATCATACAAAAATTTAGGGGCAGGAAAAATGCGAACCCTCTGTAGCTACGTAACCAAGCGTTTGCGGCCCTATGTGGGTGATTATCTGGAAAGTGACGGATTTTGATGTGACCTACACAAAAACATTTTAAAACATTTTTTTATATAAAACTAACTTTATTTTTAGAGTTCTATTAAATAACTAACAAGCAAGTTCATTTTTGGAAGATTTTAAAAAATATTTCATTTAGATAACAGAGGTTTTATGTAACAATCGTCAGTAACCTGGAGTCACCATTAGAATTTTACTATATTTTAATTAAATTATGTTCTTATAATTATTTATTGGAGTAATTTCTTAGTAAACATTAAAAAACAACCTTTAGTTATATAAATAGTCAAAACCAGAATTGTTTTAAAGTTACTTGTTTTTAAATATTCAAATTTCAACTGTCACCAAAAATTGCATCAGTTACCTGTGCCTTCAGATTTTTTATCCATTTGACATCATTGGATCATTCTTGACCTTCAGTTGCTAAGTAAAAAAGAGCTATGTGATTCGGAAAACGCGCGAACGGTTTAATTCTATGTCACACGTCTAAGACAGTGGGTGTGTCCTTTAACCGATCCATACTCGCGTGTGTAACCTTTAATTTGATCAGTAACCTGGTAAGTTTTTAAAGGGTAGAACAACAAAAAACAATTTAAAAAATGGTGAAACATAATTACAATAGGATACACTTTTCGAGTTGTTTGTTTATGAGGCTCAATTTTCGTAGTATTAATAATATCTGACAAAAAGTGACAAAATCGTCAGTTACCTGTGCATCAGTTACCTGTTAGAATACTTACAGGTTACTGACCTGCTCTACAAGTAACTGACTCGTTTTTTATTAGCTTTTATTTAGCTTCACATGTTCTGTCTAACTATCTAACTATCAAATCTTGTAAAGCGTTTTTGATACACTTCCCATTATCCGATTTGGATGAAACATGACAATACAACATTAAGAAAAAAATATCCTCCCACCCCTTTATAGAAAAATGTGTTTTTGACACACTTACCGTTAACCGATTTGGATAAAAGTTGGTATACACATAGTGGTTCGATGATTATACAACAATAAGAAAAAAATATCCTCCACCCCTCCCTTCCATAGAAAAATTTGTTTTTGACACACTTCCCGTTATCCGATTTGGATGAAATTTGGTATACATATAGTGATCCGATGACAAGACAATAACCTCCCACTCCTACCCCCACCCCCTTTCATAAAAAATGCGTTTTTGACACACTTTCCATTATCCGATTTGGATGAAATTTGGTATTCACATAGAGGTCCGGACAATACAACATTAAGAAAAAAATATCCTCTCACCCCTACCCCCACCCCCTTCCATAGAAAATGCGTTTTTGACACCCTTCCCATTATCCTATTTGGATGAAATTTGGTATACTAACTCAAGATCACTCAAAAACAAGGTGGAATCATGCAATAAAAATGTAATTTTTGCCGAAGTTTCTGGTGCTGTGTATATAACGTCTTTTTTACCCTCGTTATTTTCATGTGCCCCATTCACACTTAAAAAGTCCTCCACAACATGTTTTAAAACGCCACTAGATTAAGACTTCTCAAACCTACTACCTTTCTGCGTCTTTTTTTGTCATGTTTTTTAATAACATTTTTTTTTTAACAAAAGAGACGCGAAAGGAAGTTATAAAAGTTCAGTAATTTAAGACTACAATACTTCAAGACAATTTTAAAGATAACGCTCAAGGCAAGATAAAATATCTATACATACATTATGTTTTTTTTAAAAGCTAAACAAGATTTTTTAACAGTAAACACTTTCACAGAGTATTAATGTGTCTTTATCAGGTTAATGACTGATGCGTATTGATCGTAAAGGATCAGGGATCAGGTCCTTAACAGGTTTTTAGAGTGAAGAGGCCAAAGAACTCCCTGATAGATTTCGTCAAAGGGAAAAATGCCGACAATAGGTGGCGCTGCTGCTGGTTATACTCAAAAACATTCGGTAGAAAGGCCATGCAAGTCGCGTTTTAAAATTCGTGTAGAAAAGCCGTGAAAATAATGTGATTTTGACGTTGATAAAAATCACCTGAAAATAACGTAAAGACATTGCTGTTTTAATTTGATAATGGCGTTATTACAACGCAGTTTTTAGCAACGTTATTTTTTATAACGTTAATAAATAACCTATTAAGCTTGTTGTCATATATGATATAAACGTGGGTAGTGGTCCGATGACAATACAACAATAATAAAAAATTGTCCTCCGACCCCTACCCCCCGCCCCCTTCCATAAAAAAATGCGTTTGTGACTTTTATATACAAATTTTAGAATTTTTTTTAATTAAAACATTTTTTTAAATAATTTTGTTTGTTCCTTAGAGTAATAATAATATAACTCTGAGGTTTGTTCTTATAATCAGTTACCTGTTATAGTTGTCAGTTACCTGTATTGCAAAAGCTATTAATTTTGAAAGAAAAAATAAAACAATATACTTATTTTTAAAAGAAATCAAATATTAAAGGTTAGTTTTATATTTTATTCCAACATTTTTGAAGTTTATTAGTGGTTATCAGTTACCTGTGAAGTGCATCAGTAAACTGATTTGCAAAAATTAAAAAATGGCCAAAAAAAAACAAAATATTTTAAAATTTGAACGTTTTTCCATGGCAACATGTTATTTGGTACTATTTTCTTTGATTTGTTTTATTTGTATATCAAGTTTCATGTATGGCCACAATTTTTGCTCCAAATCTGTTACTTTTCAGATATCTACCCATGTTCATATACATTTTAGTTAAAATAAGCCAAGGAATCACCCTTCTTCATTTGTCCACCTACTTATGACTCTTCCTGTATATTAGTTAAGGTACAGATAGAGCTATCCGGTAATGCTTTTCTAATATTTGTCACATATGTACATTTTTTGTAGCTTTGCTTATAATACCCAAACTATAGCCTCAACTAAGCCATAGCAGCGAAATATGTTCGCTGGTCATAGCTAAAAGAGCGCGAAGTTATATTAAATCACCTTCGTTTCTTCTTTGATCTCTGGGGCTCCCTGGTGGTCCAGATAGGAGAGTTGTCTGGAATTTAACGGTGTCAGATGTGGACTGTAATTTTAAGGGAATAAGGTCATAGGCTAAGCTGGTACAAGGGATTCTGAAATGGTCTAGTTTACCTTCTAGGTTAGTGTAGCAATAAACAAATGTATGTAAGGTAAAAATAATGCATTTTCACTTACCATTTTTATACAGGAAGTGGAACTCATGGGAGGACGTGCTGTTCAACCGTATTTTTTGCACCCCACATGAATGTGGTAGGAGAGTCGCTAACACGCGTGTATTATCGTTCGAAGGCGAAACGGTTCTCTGTCGTCCGGCAGCAGGTATCGCTGCTGCGTTCATTCTCCCACATGTCGCCCAGTGGCGTCGTTAATCCATAGGCGTAGGAGAAAAGGGAATAAGTAGGAGGGAATGAGATTACGAAGGTCCATATTAAAGGAACTAGGAACCTTAGTAATTCAAAATGCATTTTATGTAAAGTAAATTGATTATAGCAAATTGTAATATTTGCCTTTAAAACCGCGGGAGTTTCAAATGCAAATAACCCAGTAATTTTAAGTACTTAATTAGTTAATTAATACTAAATAAACAAAAAATAGAAAATGCTCTAGTAAATCACCAAATAGCCTAATTCGAACCAATTTGGTAAATTATAGTAAAAAGAACATATTTACAAAAAGGAAGGCGGGACGAACCATTTCCCACCCCCCTGAGAATGCCCAGGGGCATTTCAGAGAGTTTAATTTGTAGGCAGGGCGCATAGTTTTACCAAAGGCCGTTTGTAGGTACCTTTAGTAGTCTTTACAATAGCAACCCGTGGAACATTATCAGAACCTTTAATAAGGTCTTCAATGCGGCCTAGGGGCCAATCCAATGGAGTGGAATTTTCATCTTTGATCAGTACCATAGTACCAATATCAATGGAAGCAAGAGGTTGGTGCCATTTGGCTCGCTGTTGCAAAGTGTGCAAATATTCGCGATGCCAGCGAATCCAAAAATCGCGGTGCATTCTTTGCAACAGTTGCCACCTGGACAGCCTGTTTAACGCAATATCGCAGTAGTTTGGATCGGGTATTGTACCTGGAGGCCTCAAATTTAAAAAATTATTAGGAGTCAAGACCGCCAGATCAGTAGGATCGGTGCTTAAGGCACATAAAGGACGTGAGTTCATTATGGCTTCAACTTGGGTTAAAACCGTATTTAATTCCTCATAGGTGAGTATTTGATTTCCAACTACCCTGTGAAGATGAGTCTTTAAAGATTTAATGTTTGATTCCCAAATGCCTCCCATGTGGGGAGCAGCAGGTGGGTTAAAAGACCAAACTATACCTTCCCCCTTCACGCAATCAGAAAAAATTTGTCGCAAGTATTTTTCAGAGGCCACGAAGTTGGTCCCGCAGTCTGAAGAGATCTTTGAGCATAGTCCTCTTCTAGCTATGAAGCGGCGCAGAGCAGCCAGAAAGGCTTCTGATGTCATATCAGAGACTAACTCTAAATGCACGGCTTTAACAGCGCAACAGATAAATAAACAGACATATGCTTTCATGGTTTTTGCACCTCTGGTCCGACCAAGAGTAATCGTGAACGGACCACAAAAATCTATACCTACATTTTCGAACACCTTTGCTTCGGAAACTCTAAATTTCGGTAGGTTACCCATAGGGGGTTGAAGGGAGTTAGGTTTAGTTTTCCAGCAAGTATGGCAAGAACTTAAAACTTTTCTCACTACCTTTTTAGCAGACAATACCCAGAAGTTTTGCATTAGTAAAAAAGTTGTGGTCTGTATACCACAATGAAGATTGCTGCGATGCAAATCTAAAATCAGTAATTCAGTGAATTTTGCACTAGAAGGCAAAAGAATTGGAAATTTTTTATCGTATGATAAATTTGAATGGCATAAACGGCCTCCAACACGAAGCAAATCGTAGCTTTCATTATGCAAAAATGGACATAATTTTTGAAAAGCTTTTGGAAGCTGTTTCTTATCTTTTAGTAATTCAATTTCTTTTTGGAAAGAAAAAGATTGTACGCATTTCGAAATAAAAAGTAAGCTTTTGTAGTAATCCTGATTTGTAAGGTAATCAGTAGCAAAATTGTATGAGGGATTTTTAAACTTTTGTAACCCTCGCAAAAAGTAAGCAACTATTCTCTTAATTTTAAAAAGAGAACTGTATTTTTCAAACAAGTTGTTTACATAATATTCAACTGTTTGTTCGCAAGTAAAAACGTTAAAAATATTTTTTCGCTGTTCTTCCAAAACTGCATTCCCATCGTAAGTAACTGTCATAAAATCCCAAGTATTTGTAGGTTGGTTTAGAAAAGAAGGCCCTTCTAACCAAAAATAAAATCTTTGTAAATCAGAGGGATACATTTCCCTAGTACCGCAGTCAGCAGGATTTTGTTCAGTAGGAACATAATGCCAAAACTCAGGGCTAATTCTTCCTTGTATATAGGCAGTTCTATTCGAAACAAATGTTTTAAATTTGTGAGGAGATCCCTGAATCCAAGATAAGGTCACTGTGCTATCAGTAAAAGCAAGAATTTTATCAAATTTAATTTTTTCCGAGAACGTTTCTAGTAAAAAATCCATTAATTTAGCCAACAAAACAGCTCCTAAAAGCTCTAGTCTTGGTAAAGTTAGTTTACGACGCAACGGTGCGACTCTAGATTTACTACAAACAAAAAAAACTTTAATGTTTCCATCAGAATAAAAAATTCGAATATAAGCGACAGCACAATAGGCCCGTTCTGAACTATCGCAAAATCCTACTAGCTGGATTTGACTAGCATTAGGCAAAATTATTTGACGAGGAATTTTAACAGAATGCAAAAACTTTAATTCATTTTTAAATTTTTCCCATTTAAAAACAATTTCCGGACTGACAGGGTCGTCCCAGTTTAAGTCTTCTGCCCAGCAGTATTGAACAATTAATTTTAAAATTAAAACTATTGGCGCCAAAAAAGACAGAGGGTCGTAAATGCGGGCCAAATTACTTAAAATTGTTCTTTTAGTGCATGTTTGGAGAGAACAGTCGAAAGTATAAAAAAATTCATCAGTATGAGGGTTCCAATTTAAACCGAGAATTTTCAAAGTTGAATTTTCAGCATCTAAATCGAGAGAAAGAGCCTTCATCGAAATGTGTGACTCAGGAAGATCGGATAGTAACTCGGGACAATTGCTCGCCCATTTACGCAATTCGAATCCACCTCGGCTAAGTAGCTCGATTAATTGATTTTTCATCTCAGTGGCCTTAAAAAAGTCATCACTTCCCGAAATCACATCATCGACAAAAACTGCCTCCTCAATGATTTTTGAGGCAAGAGGAAGGTCCTCATGCTCTCTAGCAAGTTGCAGCAAAGTTCTGATAGCCAAAAAGGGGCTACAAGAGACCCCGAATAAAACTCTATTTATTTCGAAGTCTTGAATAGGCTGGTTAGGATCAAACCTCCAAACTATTCTTTGAAAATTAGTTTGACTAGGGTCAACTAAAATCATCCTGTACATTTGACGGATGTCGCAACAAAAGCAAAATTTATGCAAACGATAAAGTAATAAAATTTTTTGTAAGTCCCTTTGTAAAGGGGGCCCAGTATAAACAGCGTTGTTGAGCGAGATTTTGCCAGGGGCGTGCATGCTCGCATCAAAAACCACCCTCAGGGGGGTGCTAGTAGAATCTTTTTTAAACACCGCATGGTGTGCAATATAAAAATGATTTGAAATTTCGGTCGGCAAAGGTGCAGAAACCGGTTGCATATGATTATTATCTAAATAATCTTGTAAAACAGAGCTGTAGGCAGCATAAAAATCAGGGTTTTGTAGCAATTTCTTCTCAAGGGAGAAAAAACGACGTACGGCAATGGATCGAGTGTCGCCAAAATCTGGAGCAGTAACTTTAAATGGTAAAGATACAATATATCTCCCCTCCTCATTTTTTGAGGTAGTTTTCAAAAAATAATTTTCGCAAAACTCATCTTCGGGGTCAATGGCCTTGACATTAGGTATGTCATCTATTTGCCAAAATCGTTGTAGATTTTTATCTAAATTGACAAAAGAATCGTTCATTGACGTAGTAAAAAATGTTTTAATTTGATTTGTAGTTGAAGGTGAAAGTGAAAGATTGCCCATTATTCCCCAACCAAAAATAGTATTAATGCAGACGGGGTTGTTGGGTCCCGTAGACAAACGACCATCTAGCAAAATGTAAGGGTACACATCGCCGCCCAACAATAAATCAATTTTATCGCTTTTATTAAAGCCTGGGTCAGCTAGTTCTAAGTTGGCGAGAAAAGGAAAACTTTTAATCGAAAATGAGGAATGAGGTAAATCACTACAAATTTTATCGAGTATTATCGCATCAAAATTAAAAACAAAATTATTATCACGCAAAGAGGATATATTGCAATTAATTCCAGATTTTGCCGAAGTTGTCATTCGATCTAAGCTTTGTAGAGTCATGGCGATATTAAATTTAGGAAGGCCCAAACTATCAGCACATGACTTAGATATAAATGAAGATTGAGCACCAGAGTCACAGATGGCGCGCACTGTGTGCCAATTTTGAAAAACATCCTGTATTTGTATTAAAGCGGTACAGAGAAGTACTTCGCGATCATTTAAAGACATACCAGTAACAATGGTGTTAGTGGTTCTATTAAATTCGGTAGCCACGGGGCTCCTCGGGGGTTGCACTGCAGAAGTAGAGGGGCTACTCGCAGAACTAGGTGTAGAATTAATAGGAAAAAAATGTAAGAGACTGTGATGAAATTGGCCACAATGTAAACATCTTTTTTCTGATTTGCATTGCTGGGGTAAATTATGCTTTGAGGCCAAACAGTTGACACACGCTTTATGTTGTTTAACAATCTCAAAACGTTGCTGGGGAGTTTTCGCCAAAAAATTAGGACATCTGTATATTATATGATCGCCACTTTTACAGAGAAAACAAAAATTTTGAGGGTTTGGAGTATTATTTAAGCCACTTTGGCCATTTGGAGACTGGGAGGCATTTTTGGAGGCTCTCTGAGTATTAGCAAACAAAGCAGATCGATTTTGAAACTTTGCTTGATTTTTCTGACTTGAAATTGACAAATCTTTATTTTTTAAGTAATCTTGAGTTTGTTGTATTTGTTCCAACGCAATGCAATGGCTAGAAACAAAAGCACGAATTTTATCATAAGAGGGGATCTCATTGGAGCAATAATTTTGCTCAAATGCCTTGCGCGTGGTTAGGTCCAACCTATCCAAGAGCATTTGTGCCATAATATAATCCCAAAACTCCGTTTTAAAACCCATGACTTTTAAAGCACTTAAGTTTTTCGAAAAACAATCAAGCAAATTCCTCAAATTCGTAGCATTCTCTTTAGTAAGAGGAGAGAAGCCTTCAATTGCCTTCCAGTGAAGGTAAGCTTGTAATCGTTTATTTGTATACCTATCCACCAAGGTGTGGTAGGCATTTAAATAATTTTCAGCAAGGATAGGAATGTCAGAAATGACATCCAGGGCAGGGCCCTTTAAATTAGAAAAAAGCAAATTGAATTTTTCAAAGTTTCCCAGCGACCTATTATTGTGCACGGTAGCATTAAAGGCTTGCAAAAAGGTTGGAAACTCCTTAAATTCCCCTTGAAAAAGAGGTATTTTTATCCTAGGCAGTAAACCATGCTGGTCTGTGAAGGCACAGGGACTGCCCATGGGATTTATCGTACTGCTCAAAAGCCCTCCATCTTCAAAGGGTAGTTCGAAAAGTTCGTAAAATATAGTGGAAATCTCGTCACAGCGTTTGCAAAAGTCCATAGCCACTTTGTTTTCTACTACTAAGCGATCCTCATCAGAGGCTACCAACGTCAACAAAGTATTATGGTGCTTTTCAAAATCTTTTTTGATTTTTGACAATGTCCGAAATTTGACTTTAAAGCCGCTGTGATAGGCAGGGTCATTTTTTGCGAGGGTCGCGGATTCAATGATCAAATTTAGCTGTGAAATCGCACTATAGCGCAAGGCTTTAGCCTTTAAAATTTTATCCGAACTAGACATGATTTAAAAAAAAATCCAAAAAATAATTGACAAAAATTAGGTAAACTGAAAAAAAATCAAAATTTGGACACCCTGTATAAATATTAATGTCCTACGTTTAATTACAATAATCAAACTATAAGCGCACAAAAGTAAAGAAAATACCCGATGCAAACTAATGATAACAAAAAAACTTGTGTATAAGTTTTTTTATCTTCGCCTCGCGAATTCAAATAAGTAGGTACCTACTATGTATTATATTTAAAAATAAATACCTACAATTCAAAAGCATTTAATTTGGTAAAACTATTTATCTGCCTTTACACGAAAACAAATTCTCAAGTTAAGAATTAAATTTCCTTCAAAATTTATTATGCACGCAAAAAATGGATACAATCATAGCCATTTGCAGACAGATATTATAATAGTAAATTAGAAATAGATATATTCATAGCAATTTTTACGCAAAAACGAATATAGTAAAGCATCCGCAATCGGATATAGTCATAGCAATTTGCAATAAGCAAAAATGAATATGGCAATTTGGAGATTTTTTTCGAGCAAATTGGATATAATTATAGCAATCCACAAATGTGAAGGCACAACGGCTAAAATAATAGCACTTTGCAGACACTATTTTAAACTATTTCCAGTGACAAACAAAAAAACACCCAAATTCCATACGGTTTTTTTTTTTTACAAAAAAGAAACGAAAAAACTTGATTTATTCGAAACAAAAAAAAAGCATAGTAGTTTACAGATTTTATCTGTGTTTGGTTTTTCGCATGAAAAGGCTAAATTTATTGTTAAAAATATTTAATTTTTACACAAAAAAAATCGCAAAATGTATTTTAGAAACCTAGGGGTTTTCTAAAGTAGGCATGTAAGAAAAACAAGGGTTTTTCTTGCATTTGTTTTTACACAAAAAAAAATCGCAAAATGTATTTTAGAAACCTAGGGGTTTTCTAAAGTAGGCATGTAAGAAAAACAAGGGTTTTTCTTGCATTTGAAACCAGTAAAAAAGGCATTTAGGAAAAACAAGGGTTTTTCTTGCATTTGAAACCAGTAAAAAAAACTAACCTAAAAAGGCAAAAAAACGATTCCAGAAATCCGGTTCGAAGGACCAAAAATGGGGCTCCCTGGTGGTCCAGATAGGAGAGTTGTCTGGAATTTAACGGTGTCAGATGTGGACTGTAATTTTAAGGGAATAAGGTCATAGGCTAAGCTGGTACAAGGGATTCTGAAATGGTCTAGTTTACCTTCTAGGTTAGTGTAGCAATAAACAAATGTATGTAAGGTAAAAATAATGCATTTTCACTTACCATTTTTATACAGGAAGTGGAACTCATGGGAGGACGTGCTGTTCAACCGTATTTTTTGCACCCCACATGAATGTGGTAGGAGAGTCGCTAACACGCGTGTATTATCGTTCGAAGGCGAAACGGTTCTCTGTCGTCCGGCAGCAGGTATCGCTGCTGCGTTCATTCTCCCACATGTCGCCCAGTGGCGTCGTTAATCCATAGGCGTAGGAGAAAAGGGAATAAGTAGGAGGGAATGAGATTACGAAGGTCCATATTAAAGGAACTAGGAACCTTAGTAATTCAAAATGCATTTTATGTAAAGTAAATTGATTATAGCAAATTGTAATATTTGCCTTTAAAACCGCGGGAGTTTCAAATGCAAATAACCCAGTAATTTTAAGTACTTAATTAGTTAATTAATACTAAATAAACAAAAAATAGAAAATGCTCTAGTAAATCACCAAATAGCCTAATTCGAACCAATTTGGTAAATTATAGTAAAAAGAACATATTTACAAAAAGGAAGGCGGGACGAACCAATCTCTTTGATCAAAAGATCTGAAATATACTATTTAAAACTGCATACACCTAAGTACTGATGTATGACAATATAAAAAGTTAATTTTGTTTATTTGTCCACCAATCAAACTTCATGCAGGTCATGGTTTGGTGTTTTAAATTTTTAAATCTAATTTTCCCGAGGATTACCGAAACAATTTTTCGAAACAATTTAATTTAAAAATAAAAATATATGGATCCATGACGGATCGGATACCTTCCTAGCTAGCCTATTAGCACACTTCAAGTGAGGCCATGATATATCAGCCTTGAAAACAGTTTTTTGTAAATATCTTAGAAACTAAAGCTCTTATGAAGTTTTTGGTTATAACACAAACTAAAGCAAAATGTAGTCTACTATATTCCGAAAACTGCATATTGATGAGATGCTTTGTTAAAAAGTGTTGAAATTTTTTAATTGTCAAAAAACATTGGCCTTAATGGATTTTGACCAAAATCTAATCAGCTCGTTAAAGTATCGAACACTATTTTACCTAAAAATTTTATGAAAATCGGTTTAGCGGTTTAGGAGCTATCGTGTTACGGACAGAAAAAAAATATACACACAGACAGACATCAGGACGGTATGGCTAGGCTAGGTCAAAATAACACTATTTCGGCGTTATCAAAAAAAAAATTCTCCTCGAAAATAATAATACCTTCTCTAGCTATTGCTACGCGAGCTAGGAAGGCAAAAATTGGGTTTTGTTATAATTGAATTAATTTATTTTTTAGAAGTCAAGATCCGTCCTAAATGCTTTTGAAGTTCGTTGTTGTAATTAAAAACATCCTATTTATTATATTTTTTTTAAATCTGCAATTGGTAAAAACAACAATAACATTTTTAAAAAAAACAAGACAAGATATGTTTTAATTAAGTAGGTCCGTAGACAATTCTAGAGAATTGAAAAAATAGATAGTTTTATGTCAAATTTTAAATGTTAGGTTATATAGCTGTCGAATTTCTTCCACTTTTTTTCTTATTTTAACGTCTCCTACCTACCAAATATTAAACAAAAAACAAAACTGGGTGTTGAGTGTACATCATATCCACCTACCTACATGTTTGCTGCATTGTGTGACCCACATAGCCTGTGGTCATTGCCTCTAGGACTCATTATGTGCCATGTGATAAGAATACATAATCACATACTGGAATTAAGTTGCTTTTAATTTAATTTGATTATAATTCCTTGTATGCCTAATAATAACGTTATTAGGTACCTATATTGTTACTCAGTCTCCGGAATTTTGTAAGCAATAAACAAACATTTTTTGTATGTATTTAAGAAACGAAGTACACTGAATTCTCAGTTAAAAAGGCTCTACAGGTCTGAATTTTTCACCACTCTCTAGGGGTTGTTTTTTGGCAGGGTATGAATTTCAGGAGTAATGGAATTTTTTTCGGCCTGAGATTCGGATTCAATGTCGAATAATACATGGGATTGCCTATCCGAAACTCTATTTTATCACTCTTTTTGGGGGTACTTTTTGAGTCCGGGAGTAAATTTTGGGAATCTAAATCATTTACCTTGGATTTGGATTCAGCATAAAAAAATACAAAGAAATGCCATGGTTAAGTATCTTCTATCCGAAACTCTATTTTAACACTCTTTTTGGGGGTACTTTTTGGGTCCGGAATATCTATTATCCAAAATTTATTTTCACCATTTTTAGGAGAAGCTTTTGGCCTTGGAAAAAATTAGTCGGGATGTGATTAACGACCTACTAGCACCTTAATACAAAAACATAAAAATAACGGACGGGCCGGTTTAACGGACCGGACAAACGGACGGCCTTAGTGCCTATCCTTAAATTACGTAACGCTCTAGGGGGGAGGGGGGCCTTGGCCTTGCGTTATACTCAATGTCTTCTTAATGTGTTTTTTCTTGAAAATGCGTGCGCGAGGGGGGAGGGGGGGGGTTGAAAATCCTGAATTTTTGCATTACGTAATTTAAGGACGTTCCCTTAAAATAATGGAATCTCCATTAAAATAACGGACATATGGCAACCCATATTTAGTTGAAGTTATCCCACGCCCAAATAAATAAATGGATTCATCGCGGATCTCATACCTTCCTATTAGCACACTTCAAGTGAATTATCATGATATATCAGCCTTGAAAACAGTTTTTTTTTAAATATCTCAAAAACAAAAGCTCTTACGAAGTTTTTGGATATGACACAATTTATTGAGAAAAATGTGGTCTACCATTTCCCTATATATATCGCATATTAATGCGATGCTCCGTTAAAAAGTTAATTGTCAAAAAACTGTCATTAACATTATGTAATAGATTTAGACCAAAATTTAATCAGCTCCTTACGGTTCAGCGGTTTAGGAGCTAACGTGTTACGAATAGACAAACATATACACACACACACACACACACACACACACACACACACACACACCCAGAAGCAGACATCACGACAATATTTTTAAGATCGGTCAAAAAACACCCAAATAACACATTTTCTGGGTTATCTAAAAAAAAATTTTTTTTTTTGCCAAAAATAATAAATACCTTTTCTAGCCATTTCTGCGCGGGTAAGGTAAAAAATCAGGAATCATTTTATTACCTCTAAGTGACCTTGGTAAAAAACAACTAAATTAAAGAAATATAAAAAATATTTTTAAAAATTGCAAAGCACGCGCCTTGTATACCGTATGTTCCACGAATATGGAAACAGATGCGTTTTAGGATATTTATTGCTCGATTTTAAACAAACCCTTGGACATGGTGCTTTTGTATTTAAGGGGAACCATATTTGGCAAAATTGGAATTTGACCCTCAGAAATTGAATAGGGAAAGTGGGTCGAATGATGCCTCTTTTTAAGCTCTTCTAAATATCTTAAAGGGGTGTCAAAAGTTTTATTTTGCGATATTTAAATATAAAATTTGCAACCAATTTTTAAAAATGTTGACATCCCTGTAAAGGTCCTATTTGAAAACCCTGTAAAAGAAGCTATAACCTGACCCTTTCCCAATTTAAATTCTGAGGGTGATACTCACCCCTTGAAAGGGGTGTGACCTATAGAAATTCCAATTTTGCCCAAAATTGACTCCCTTGAGCAGGCCCAGACTAGCCAGGTCGGCTAGTCGACAATCGGCCTCAAAAAAATATAATTCGGAATACTAAAAAAGTGGATCGCAAAAAGAGTGGGCTGACTATATTTGGGGCCACTTTAGGCTTGCCACAAATCCACTGATATCTTTACCGCCATAGAAAAACTGCTGATTTTACATAAAAATTACAAGATACAAAAATGATGTATATTATGATTATTAAAGGTTTCGAGTTATGTTCAAAAAACTACCAAATTGGCGGGGAGGTTCCCATAGACACCAAAATTTAACTTTTTCATAAAAATAAAAGTTTTTAAACCCTATATTTTTATTTTTTGTAGTCTATATTCTGCCAAATATGACGGTTTAAAAGGTATTATTTTCGACGAAAAAGTTATTTGGTTGTCAAACGTGAAATTTCATACCCGTGAATTTAAAAATCAAACAAGTTTCATGGCTAATCGGGCAAAAAGGAGTTTTTTGTTTCCCTTATATTTTTCCGTGGGTAGCTTGAAAGCTTAACCTCACGGGGGTCCAAGATCTAATGGACACCTAATAAGTGTTGACAGTTAACCGTTTCGTCCTTATGGGACTCCTCAGAACACTGCTGGTCAAGTGACAAATCTTGCGAAGTTAATCAGACGGTTTTGTCTCTAATTAAATGTAATTAGTGAGCGAACTATAGCAAGAGGCGCCATCTACCGAGATACGAGAGAAACAAAAAACCAAAAGCAGGGAAAAACACTGCTATACAATATCGATCAATGAAAAGATCGAATGCAAATAAAAGAAAAGAAAAGAAGAGAAGAATAAAAGAAAGACTATAGTTGTTGTTGTGTGCTATAGTTTCTAAGATATTTCCAAAAAACTGTTTTCAAGGCTAATAATATGTTATCATGGCTTCACTTGAAGTGTGCTAATAGGTTAGCTAGAAAGGTATCAGATCTGTCATGGATCCATTTTTTATAGCTTAGGGCAACCTCTAGGAACCTTAAAGGAAAGGTAGTTTAAAGCTCTACAAAAACACTACCAAACCATTTTTCTCTTAAAATTACAGCTTTCGTCAAAAATCTAAAAAATTTTATTATATCATTACTATCCAGTGTCTTGGTGACCTCCATTATTTTACGTCAAAGGATGAAAGCCCTTGCCTTTTGGAATACAATTTGACTTATTGGAGATAGATAGTGCCTCAAAAATGAAAATAAATGGATCCATGACGGATCTGATACCTTTCTAGTCCATTAGCACACTCCAAGTAAACTCCATGCTATATCAAATTGGTCCAGCTCTTCCGGAGCTATCGAAGGTAAGGTCACTAGATCACGAGGTAGAAGGAACTTCATGATTTAGTGACATTAATAGTGGGCCAGACAGAAACACAGATACATGGACAGACATCATGACACAATTGCTAAGATAGGTCCAAATACACCCAAATAGCACAGTTTCACAGTTTTCTCAATTTTTTCTTCATTGAAAATAATACCTTCTCTAGCCTAGCGGCGCGGGCTATAAAGGTAAAAAATCATTGATTTATTATCTTCAAAACTCTTTAAAAATAAGTTCAGCCAACAGTAGAGTATACCTAATACAAGTAAAATAAAACCAGAAATGTTTATGATTAGCATTGAAGCCATTAAATTTGTCCTGATATTGGAAAATGTTAACCTGTCATTTTTATATCCATACCTCGGTTCTGTCAATAACTTTTCTACTTCTCATTTTTTTTTTAGATTACCTGTATGTTGACATATTTGGATATCATATGTAAAAATGCCAACATATACATATATCTAATCACCATAAACAATCATAAACAATAAAAATATCTGTTTTCTCTGCCTGACACTTTCACACCAGTGCAAAAATCACAATAGCACTAAACTTAAAAATAGCCTGACAGTCAAAATACTACCTACCTTGTCAAAATATAAAACAAAAAAATGCTAACTTTTGGGTTTTTTTTCTGGCAACATTTTTTACTGTAAATAAATAAACTTTGAATAATATAGGGTGTCACTTTTTACTGTATAATAAATATGTGTCCCTGTTTTTTATGAGCACATGTGTACAGTGCAATCATTTATACCTGCAGACACATCTGGAGAGCTTGTTTTTAGCTTAAGAATTTTCAAACAAAAAACTGATGAAATAAGATTGCCTAAAGATCCTTTGTACCAAAAAAAGTGTCCTAACATCAAAAATTTGCCAAGTATTTTTTATGTCCTTAATTTTTCTAAATTTGTTGACCTCTTTTGATTATTTTTTTTTGATTCTGCTATGAATTCTCTATAACAACAGAAATTAGGAAATTCCATTTTAGTTTTTAGGTTTTGAGATACTGCCAAGTGGGGGTGCATATTAAGGACACTCGTTGTAAAGGCAAGCTTTATATGAAGCGAAGCTTGACATTGATTCTCTATTTTTTTGGATATTATTTTATATTATTATATTATATATGGGTGAATCCGCGGAAAGTGTGCTAAAAGTAATTTTTGACTTCTTATAAAGTAATTCCTGTACTAAGACAAACAGATTATTTTTAGTTGTTTATATGTACCTTGTTGATATCTATTAATGAGCAAGCTTATTAATGTATATTTTTTTAAAATATAGGAGTTTTTTAAAGTAAGTAAGGCAGCAGAATGAGGATGCATGCAGCGGAATGATAAAAAGGCCTTGTTTTGTTTTATTCTAATAATTTTTTTTGCAAAAATAAGAATAATAAAGAAATAAAAAGCAAAAAGTTATACAAGTTGACTATACTTATATAGTAGAGTACATTTGTAAAATAAAGCTGCAAAAAGGGTATATTTTTTTATATTTGGCATAGTAGTACCTAACACCAAAAGCTAAATTTTCATTCGAGGATCCCCGATTTTCCGGCCTGAGAATCCAAGATGGCGGCTGCCAAAGTTAAGAAAAAAAATGATTTTCTTGTTTTAAGAGAAATTATTTTTTTTTTTGATAAATTTACTTTAAGTGGGATATACTCAATGTAAAAATGTAAAAAAAATTACACCTGTCACTGCAAAACAAAATGGCGGCTATATTTAAAAAAAATCATTTTTCTTCGATATTTTCTTTATTTTTTGTGCGATATTTATTTTTAATACCTCATATTAAAGCTACTGACCAGTTCTTTAAACATGCTTAAATGAAATGATAAGTTTCCCAGCCAACACAAAGATGGGGCTTAATTTGTCAAAAATAAAAGAGACCTTTACAACCAGTAGACCAAATTAAATTTTGACAAAAAAAGTTTTTGGATTTTATCAGTAGTAAGCCAGATTTTGTAAAAATTTATAAAAAGTTACAATTTGACATTTAACATTTTAAGATGGCGGCCGAAGTTCAGATACAAAAATATTTTTTTTGTTCTTGTTTGACACAAATAGTATTGCCGTGTAATTTATTGATTTATACAAAATGGGGGTCGCCGATTGTAAATATTTCATAATAAATGACATATGTCTATTATTATCCAAGATGGCGGCGGTCAAAATATAAATACAACAGTATCTTTTTGGTTTAGTAAATATTTTTACCAAGATATGTAGTTTTATATGAATCTTAATTAGTTTTAAATTGTAATGTACAAAAAAATAGAATTTATTTATTTTTTAAAGATGGCGGCCGAGATTTAACAAAAAACCTGATAAAACCAAAACATCTCGTTAAACAAAACACAGATGTTTTAAATATGTCAAAAAAGTTGACATATGTCACATACCAGGTGATTTGATTGAATTGACCATATTTTACTTAATACCTATCTCCGTTAATATTAATCTAACAGTAATGTTTAAATAAGCAAAGTTAAATAATTTTTTCTAAATCATCAGAATCTGATGTAAAAAATGACATATGTCATACACCTGTCAAACTTTTGACATATGGTTTATTTTTTTTTATAAAAAAACACCCTGTTTATAATGTTTTTAATCGATAGGGCTCCTTTTTCTGATTTCAAAAATATATAATATATTGACATTTAGTCCAGCCGTTGTTAAAATTTGCATTTTAAAAATTATATTCATTAACAAAATGGCAACATCCTTATTGTTTATTAAGGTTATTAAAATGCAAATATTTCAATAACGGCTGGTCTAAATGTCAACATATTATATATTTTTGAAATCAGAAAAACGAGTCTTATCAACTAAAAATATTATATACAGGGTGTTTTTTTATTAAAAAAATGTCAAAAGTTTGACAGGTGTATAACATATGTCATTTTTGACATCAGATTCTGATGATTTAGAAAAAATTATTTAACTTTGCTTATTTAAACATTACTGTTAGATTAATATTAACGGAGATAGGTATTAAGTAAAATATGGTCAATTCAATCAAATCACCTACATGACATATGTTAACTTTTTTGACATTTTTAAAATATCTATCTATCTATCTAATAAATTATATTATTTTTGTACATTATGACTTAAAACTAATTAAGAGTAATATAAAACTACATATCTTCGTAAAAAAATTACCAAACCAAGAAGATAATGTTGTTTTTATATTTTGAACGCCGCCATCTTGATTAATAATAGACATGTGTCATTTATGATGAAATATTTAAAATCGGCGACCCCTATTTAGTATAAATCGATATATTACATGGCAATACTAGTTCTGTCAAACAAGAACAAAAAAATAACTTTTTTATCTGAATTTCGGCCGCCATCTTAAAATTTTTAATGTCAAATTGTAATTTTTTAAAAATTTTTACAAAACTTGGCTTACTATAAAAAAATAAAAACCAAAAAAATTTTTTTTTATTTAATTTGGTCTACAGGTTATAAAGGTCTCTTTTATTTTTGACATATTAAACGCCATCTTTGTGTCGGCTGAGAAACTAATAACTTTTTTTCATTAGGTTTAAAGAGCTTTCGGTTCATCGCATATCGCGCAAAAAATAAATAAAATATCGAAGAAAAACGGTTTTTTATAAATATAGCCGCCATTTTGTTTTAAAGTAGCAGGTGTAATTTTTTTTTACATTTTTGAATTAAGTAAGTTTATTAAAATTAATTTAATTTGTCTTAAAACAGGGAATTCATTTTTCATCTTGGATTCCGATGCCGGAAATCAGGGGATCCTCGAGTGAAAATTTAGCTTTTGATGTTAGCTTCTACCATGCCAAATATAAAAAATATACCCTTTTTGCAGCTTTTTATTGAAATACCCTACAAATTTACTCTACTAATAGTAGTGTGAGCTATGGTGAACCTAATTAAAAAAAAAAAAAGTTGCTCCAATTTCAAAATTTTTTATATATCTTTGCATTTCAGATGATTTTGAAACTTTTTTGTCGCGCCGTCGGTCTGTCTGTATGTCCGTCTGTATGTCTGTCTGTATGTCTGTAACAACCACGGCGCATAACTCAAAAACCGCTTGCCCGATTTGAATAAAATTTGGTACCTAGGCTGGGTCTTGGGTCGAAATGGTCCCATTTAAAAAGGAACAAAATCCACCGAACGCAAGCCAAATAAAAGGGTGGGAGTAGATTTTAAAAATTAGAGTTTATGTGAAAATATGGCGTGTGTGATATCAAACGAAAGGTAATTAACTCTGGAGTTAAATAAAATACAGTTTAGTTTATTAAGGGTGAGGGTAGATTTCAAAAATTAGAGTTTAAATGAACATATGGCGTGTGTGATATCAAACGAAAGGTAATTGAGTCTGGAGTTAAACAAAACACATTTTAGTTTTTTTTAAAGGGTGGGGGTAGATTTTATAAATTAGAGTCTAGGTCAAAACATGGCTTGTGTAGTATCAAACGAAAGGTAATTGAGTCTGGAGTTGAATAAAATATATTTCAGTTTTTAGTTCATTTTCCTGTCACATTTCGACAGCGGAATGAGAAGACAGCGGAATGAGAATTGAATGGTTTTTACTTATTTATTTATCACATCAAATAATAGAAACACACAAAAACGAGTAAATCGCGAGTTGAATATTTTGTTACAAATATTCAACAAGCAGCTTGGGAAAACAGTCCAAAACCAAAGAGAATTTTTAAGGGAAAAAACTATCCAAAGGAAATTAGAGACCTTATATTGGAAAAAGGAAACTAAGAAGAAAGTGGCAGCAAAGCCGTGATCCTCGGGACAAAACAAATCTTAACAACATGACGCAGCGCATTAGGCGAGAAATTCTAGTAATAAAAAATGAATCTATTAACCATTTTCTTAATGAACTTACATATGATAAAAATACCGACTATTCCCCTTGGAAAGCAACCAAAGATTTTAAAAGACCAATTATCCAAATTCCACCCATACGAAAATCTAACAACCAGTGGGCAAGGAGTAACAAAGAAAAAGCAGATATTTTTGCAAGTCATTTAGAAAAAACATTTCAGCCCCACGAAACACCAGATGAAAACTTTCAATTAAATGAACCCCATCAAATCGAAGACCATATTAAGCTTACAACACCAAAAGAAATATTAACAGAAATCAAAAATATCAATTCGAAAAAAGCCCCAGGGTATGATCCTATTAACAGGGTAGTCATAAAACAACTCCCCAGAAAAGCTATCGTAAAACTATGCAACCTAATTAATGCGTCCTTTAGGCTTAGGTATGTACCTAAACTGTGGAAAGTTGCAGAAGTTATCATGATCCCAAAATCGGGAAAACCACTCCATGATGTGTCATCTTACAGGCCAATATCTTTGCTGCCAATTATATCCAAGCTCTATGAGAAATTATTGCTTAAAAGAATAAAACCCATCATAGACCCAACAAACATTTAAAGTTGTAACGACGAAACCCCAACTAGAAAGAATTTCTTAAAAGTAACCGCAACGTACTCCCGCTACGTCTCAGTATACCATACAGCGACGTTATAATTCCCTAAGTGGGGAACCAATTTCTGGTTATAACTACTTGGCCAAGTGTTTAAAGTCACTGTAGTAACTACACTACTACGTCGTAGCCAGGTATCTACTACGTCGTAGGCGATGTAGTTGCAAATAATATAATCGTTTCTTTTTGGTAGAATTGTTACACAATATGGTGGACACAACAGTAAACAGACTCGCTTAGGTTTTTTGTTTGGTTATGGTTATAATATGTACTATGTTATCCAAAAGTGTGAGAATTTACGAGCAGAGGATCAAAATTCGAGTGCGACGCAAAGTTTTTTGTATAACATGCATTATATATATTGCAAAAAACCGGTGCGCCCGTAAAATTGAGCCGTTTTCTGGTAGCTGATGGAATTTTTGTGTTGTGATTTTGGAGGTTATGTTTTCATAATCGACAGTTAACTCCAACAAATGGTGCTTAAGAAGAGCATTTTTCGTAAGCTTCAACTAATTTGTTTATAAAATAGTATAGCTCTTTAATATGAGCTCATAAAACGACAACAAAAATATTAAATTTCCTTTCTTACATAAAAACATGGCGTCGCAAACTATATTCCCTGATAGTAGAAAGGGTTACTTGAAAGTAAGCCTAAGTTACGGCAACGTGTCACTTACGACTTTTATGTCGGCATTCCTTTTTAGTTCTAGATAACACACTCGAATTTCTACTCCTTCGTTGCAGAAACGTATTATTAACTAGCTTTCGCCACTAGAAAACGTCTACAGAGTGATAGGAACCACGCGATAAGTATAACTACAACCCTCAAGTTATTGGGGTGTCGCCACTTGTCATTTGCCGTTTCTGTCAACAACAGCACCACTGCTTATAGGTTTTGTACCAGCGTGAATTTGTGGTAGGTTTTAAAACAAAAACAAGATAAATTAAATTCCATTAGAACAATGAATGAAGTGCCAATAAAAAGTGTTTTTTAAAAATGTATGTTGCAGTCGAGAGCATGATCCCTATTCTAGAATTTCTAGGAAGTGTTGGTCAAGGAACTAAAAGAACGTATTCACATCAATGAAATCAACTTATTGTTACTTTTTTTATTTACACATTGCTCTCACAATTCGTATGTAGTATTTTTTACTGTTTTTAGATATTTTGGCATTGTCAATATTCAGTAATTTTTATTATTATAAGCCTTATAAGTAAAAAAACAATCTCTGAGACTTGTTAGATCGCTTAGAAATCCGCATGTAACCACGATATATCTAAGTTGTTTTTTATTAGCCGCAAACAGCAATGAAGTCTAGCATATCCCAGAGGTTATTTTAGGGGCCGTGCATAAATTAGATATTAGGGACCTATTGCAATAAAGCCTGGCACAAACCACAGCACAAATTTAAGTTTATTCACTTCAAACCAAGCTTTAACAGCACAAATTTGAAGAAAACCAAAAAGACAAATTGGCCCAAGCTCAACACATAAAATGAATCACAGTGAGACACGACACGTCAGCACAAGAGGCATAGATAAACGAATTCGGTTTAGTCCGCACAAGAGGGTTACGATGGCGATAGGGTGGTGCCACAGCACAAACCACGAACGACCGTAAAGACAGTACAAGAATAGAACAGTAACAAGTAGCGTAAAAGATTAAGGATGGAGATTAAGCATGGACAAGGGAATTCTTAAAATCCGTGTGCGGTACTCGATAGTTTGGATCAATATTTTGCATTTTGATTGTTTTGCAAAATGGTCAAGCAATGAGCTCGAAAAAATGGACTGCTCAAGGTAGTTAAAAAAATATTTTCAAAAATATTCCTAATATTCCCATATTATAAAAGGAGCCACAAAAAGTAGGGTTAAGAATGTGTGCGACCAAGATGCGACTTCAAAAAATCTACGTTTTCAAAGTAGAAACAGGAAGGAGAGATTACTTTAAAAGATCGACATTAAAAAAAAGTCAAAGTGGTTGCGGCTTTAAAGTTGATCCAAAAAGTTATTTTGTCTACATTGTTACATCAGATGTTACTATGATGACACAAACTTTTGTGGTAAAAATTAAAGTTATAATGTAGTTGTCGGATACACTTGTTTGGGACTCCAATGAAGCTTAACTTTCTAGTGGTAATTAAGTAGGATATAAAACTCAGGGCGACTACGAAATAACGACTAAAAAGAAAGTAAAACTTTAGCAACGTCCTATTGTGGTAGAAAAGACTATCAGAATCGACTATCAAGAAACAATCCTAAGAAGTAGTTTAGAGGGTCGTTTTTACGAAACATCTACTATTTCCTGATACTAAATAGTAGTTAGAACTAAAAAGTAACAAATTTTGGTTGGGATCACCACATTTCTACTATAAGAAAGTAGCAAAGCCTTTAGAACATGTAGCCGCTACTATAAATGTTAGTTGGGTCGAAAGACAAGAAATTATTCCATCTCATCAATTTGATTTTCGAGACAAGCATTCCACGATAGATCAAGTACATAGAATTACTAATATAATAGAAAAAGCACCAGAAGAGGGAAAAGTTTGTTCTGCAGTTTTTCTAGATGTAGCACAAGCATTTGACAAAGTGTGGCATGAAGGCCTTACTTTTAAACTAAAACGGTTTCTGCCAAGAAGACTCATACTCAAATTTAAGAGAAATTCAAGCAGGCGTGCCCCAGGGTAGCGTACTAGGCCCTTATCTATACTTATTATTCACGTGCGATATCCCAAAGCCAGAAAATTGTCACTTAGCAACATTTGCAGATGATACTGGTTTATTGAAAAATGCATAGAAAAACTTCAGGATGCAGTCACCGAAGTTCACAGTTGGACCAAAAAGTGGCGAATAAAATTAAATGAAACCAAATCAATTTATGTTGATTTTACAAACAAAAATATAAATCACATACAAATAACAATTAATTATATCGTTAGTAATTTTATTTATTTGATTAACATCTGGGGAACATGTGGAAGCATACAATTTAAAAAACTACAAAGATTACAAAATAAAAGCGTAAAAGTCCTTTATCGGAAAGATTATCGAACCTCAACCGAAACTCTGTACATTGAAACCCAAGCTAAACCATTAAAATATCTACTAGAATTATCCCAATGTAAACAGATTTACAAAATTTTAAATAGCACCCTTAAATGCAATACAGATTTTACCCAAAATGTCGAACACTACAATTACAATACAAGAGCCAGAAATAATATACACATAACTTCACTACGCACTAACAAAGCATTAAACAATCCTTTAACTCAAGCAATTAAAATTTACAATGCAATACCTGAACATATTAAAAACCAAAATTTCTCTAAATTTGTAAAGGAATTAAAACAATACTTAGAATCTAAATTTAACTCCTAGTAATTCATATACTAAACATTAAACCTCAAAAGATAGGTACTTGATAAAAATACATTCTAAATTACATAAGTATTAAAAAAAAAACTTGTGCTATCCTAAATGGCTAGTCCCAAAACCAGCAACCTTGCTGATCTGGGGCATAACTACAGTTGTTTGAAACTCGTAGACAATGATTGTGTAGAAATAAAATTTCGGACTTCCATTGTCTTTATTTATTTTAAAACACGACGTTTCGGTTAGTAAGTATCTCTAACCGTTATCAAGTGTAAACTAAACATTCTAGTCTCTAGGCTACTACTTATACTACTTGGTGTGCAGTCAGGTGTGACGGCCCGCCCCCTTTTTAATCGTAAGACGCCTGTTTGGTATGTCCGTGCTTGGTTGACTGAAAACTTCTTTATTCTGCATTATAAACGCAGCTTCAATAAACTTTCGTTTTCGCCAATGCGACTCCTTATGTAAAACTTTAGCTTCTGACCACTGAATCCTGTGATCATTTGACCATGCATGATCTGCTAAACCGGATTTTTCAATATCCCCTAATTGGGTACTTTTTAGATGTTCATTTACTCTAACCTGAAGAGGGCGTTTCGTTTCACCTACATATGATTTACCACACTCACACGGGATTTGGTAAATACATTCCTTATTATTTGAGGGATTGTCTGGTTTTGTTTTAGTTACAAAACTTCTTATCGTATTTCCCGAAGAAAATACTGTTTTTATATTATAGTGTTTAGCTATTCGTCTTATGTTTTCTGAAATCCCTTGGATATGGAATGTTAATAACACCTAACGGATTATTATTTTGAGAATTTGGTACATTTAGTTTGTTTTTAATTTTAAATATCGTTGAGTTTATTAATTTCTCGGAATAACCATTCTGTTGTAAGTCCTTTTTAATGTTGTTAATTTCTGTGGTTAATTCTTCATTATTACTACAAATATTTACGGCTCTTAAATACAAACTTCTTATAACTCCTTGTTTTGTTGCAACAGAATGATTAGACTTAAAATTTAGGTACTGTCCCGTGTGTGTAGGTTTCCTATATACAGTGGTTTGAATGTTTCTGTCTAATCGTTTGACAAGAACATCCAAAAAAGGTAAGGCCGAATCTTTTTCAATTTCCATGGTGCACTTGATTGTTGGTCGAATACCGTTTAATACCAATAGACACTATGATACCGCAAACATACGGTTTCAGCGATAAATACGGTATGGGAAGTCACGGAATTTTTCTGCTATGGAATTTTCTGCTCTCAGTGTCGACTGCATACCTATTTTTTCATCATCCGATTGTAAGTCTGGCAGCATCACCAGTTCAAGTTGCTAACGCACAAAATATTTTAAACACAACACAGATACACTACGAATATGACATATTATTCGGTGTCACGTGCCTTGCCCTGCTTTTGTTTTTAACCTATGTAAGTATAAAACTTCTCAAAAAACATTCAAAAAAATCGGCGTCACTAAATTTAACAGAAAATACACCCGAAATCGTAATCAACTACGGTCACACAAAGTTTCAAATCGAATTGAAAGAACAAACAGATTTATTCTCCCTTCAAATCGGCGAAAAAGTTAATGCAAACATTGTCAATTGTGGCTCCGGCGAATAAAAAATTCGTCGTATAATTAAATGCCGGTATATTTTATTTATACACGTGCTCAATGTAATTATAAAAACCGCATAGATTACATAACCGTATACTATGCCGGTAGTTTTGTATAATAAATAATTTTTATAAATGGTTACGACCTGCACTGCGCGTCGTAGTCCGCAAATGGAAGAACTCATTTTTACCGTGATATTTCATGTCAAAGTCTACGCGAAAAGATTATTGAAGAAATATTATAGTAAATGATAGGAGCTAACCCATTTGCCGACAAGCTAGCCACATAGAAGAGATCGCCAAGTATAATTGTATATTATTACAATGTTAATAATTTTTATGAATCACAGGAGTGAGATTGAGAGATGTAAGGGGAATAAATTATAATGAAGGGCGTATACCATAGAAAAAAAAAATAAATGTATGGCATACATAATATTTTAAACTTAGTTAAATAATTTATATAATGTCTTAAAAGGTGCAAAACGCACACATTGTTTTGAATGTATAATAAAACAAATTGTGGAATGTATACATACAAAGGTGTATTAAATTAAACATATTTTTTCGAATGTTATCAAATGATATAAGTATAAGCAGGGTTGCCAGGGTATAAACAATTCTAAAATGAACCGAGAACAATTAAATAATTTTTTCTCATTTTGTAATTTTTGTCTCTTTTCAATGTAAACATATGTAAATATATATTATGTCCTAACATCGTCTGTACATTAATTTTTTAGATCCACCTATTCTACTCGTTCCCAACATGAAGAAAGAAGACATGGAAGAATGATGACAACCTGACATAACCAAGACGTCACAAAAGGCCTAGCAAAGCGGCCAAAAAGATCAACCAAAGTAATGCAAAAGACGAAAAAGTGGTGTACAGCAGACAAATCGCCATAGAGCCAACCCACCAAGTAGTCAACCCAGACAGAGCTAACAGCCGATACCACAAGGCAACAGCCGATAGCACAAGGCAACAGCCGATACCACAAGGCAACAGCCGATAACACAAGGCAACAGCCGATACCACAAGGCAACAGCCGATAACACAAGGCAACAGCCGATACCACAAGGCAACAGCCGATAACACAAGGCAACAGCCGATACCACAAGGCAACAGCCGATAGCACAAGGAAACAGCCGATACCACAAGGCAACAGTCGATACCACAAGGCAAGACAGCTACCCAGAGCGCAGCATGAAAAAACCGGGGGGAGCCAACTCTAAACCCCCGCCAGTCGTGCCGCCAAATCAAACACTACGAACAGAAAAAAGGACCTACCATCCAGGTCTTCCTGAGGGAATGGACCGCACAAGTCAAAACGAGATAAGGACAGTTGGCAACAAAGCGAGATCTGAACATTTTCAAGGCAGCGTGCAAGACCCACAAATTCGTCACGGCAACACTGCGGTTGATACTTCTTTATAAACCTACATTGGACTAGGTTGCGTCACCTGAAGAATGCAAAACAATCGGAACGAGTAGATGGGAATGGATAGACAATTATTTTAGTTAATTAGTTTTATAATTTATTAGGTACAGACGACTGTTATATTTTTTTTGTGAAAAATAGTTTAGTAGACAATCTGTGGGGACAGATTTTTTTTAAAAGCAAGGGGGATGTGTCAGGATAGAAAATAATGTCCTATTAAGTGAATGACACAAGTTACGTTTATAAGCAAGTGCACATTAACCCTAAACATTCTAAGGAAATGAACTTCTGTATATAGTTCAAATTGTATTAAAAGTAATAAATTGTATATAGAAGTATTATAAACAACGTGGCTAATGATGTTTATACAGGAAACAAAACATCTCGATATCCTATCAATGGCAAACGGTTTGTAATAAAAGCATCTCCAAAAGAGTTTAGCAGTTAGTTGTACGCTGAGAACCTAACGCCCAGGCTTAGTTAATAGTGAACAAGTAGTACTTTAGTCAAGTATAAGAAGTTAAGCCTATCAAAGAAGATTTGTAGACAAGATGTATTTAAGTACAATGTAAGTAGTAAATATAAGTATTATAATAAAACCATTACACCTAACTTAAACTGTGTTCGTCACGATAAAACCCCCTCGTGACAATATGGACGGAAAATGATGACGAACTATAAAATTTTCTACACCATTTAAACGGTATTCGACCAACAATCAAGTGCACCATGGAAATTGAAAAAGATTCGGCCTTACCTTTTTTGGATGTTCTTGTCAAACGATTAGACAGAAACATTCAAACCACTGTATATAGGAAACCTACACACACGGGACAGTACCTAAATTTTAAGTCTAATCATTCTTTTGCAACAAAACAAGGAGTTATAAGAAGTTTGTATTTAAGAGCCGTAAATATTTGTAGTAATAATGAAGAATAAACCACAGAAATTAACAACATTAAAAAGGACTTACAACAGAATGGTTATTCCGAGAAATTAATAAACTCAACGATATTTAAAATTAAAAACAAACTAAATGTACCAAATTCTCAAAATAATAATCCGTTAGGTGTTATTAACATTCCATATGTTCAAGGGATTTCAGAAAACATAAGACGAATAGCTAAACACTATAATATAAAAACAGTATTTTCTTCGGGAAATATGATAAGAAGTTTTGTAACTAAAACAAAACCAGACAATCCCTCAAATAATAAGGAATGTATTTACCAAATCCCGTGTGAGTGTGGTAAATCATATGTAGGTGAAACGAAACGCCCTCTTCAGGTTAGAGTAAATGAACATCTAAAAAGTACCCAATTAGGGGATATTGAAAAATCCGGTTTAGCAGATCATGCATGGTCAAATGATCACAGGATTCAGTGGTCAGAAGCTAAAGTTTTACATAAGGAGTCGCATTGGCGAAAACGAAAGTTTATTGAAGCTGCGTTTATAATGCAGAATAAAGAAGTTTTCAGTCAACCAAGCACGGACATACCAAACATATGGAAACCACTCCTTAAGGAAAACAGGCATCTTACGATTAAAAAGGGGGCGGGCCGTCACACCTGACTGCACACCAAGTAGTATAAGTAGAAGCCTAGAGACTAGATTGTTTAGTTTACACTTGATAACGGTTAGAGATACTTAGTAACCGAAACGTCGTGTTTTAAAATAAATAAAGACAATGGAAGTCCGAAATTTTATTTCTATAACTACAGTTATTAAATATATAATATGTAAAAAGTATTTTCGTATTTTCATGTTAAGTAGATACCACTGTAATTTGTTTTTGTAAGTAAGTGAAATTAAGTAAGTTTCTACTTTTTGTGTCTTAAATGTACCATTTTAGAATAAGTAAGACTATGTAACTGATAGTTATATTTTAATAATAAATAAAAAAAAAACAACATTCCCGTACCATATTCAAATCAGGCAAAATATCTCGGTATAACACTTGATGCCAAATTGCGCTGGAAAGCACATGTTAAGAAAAAAAAAGAACTTGACATAAGGTATAGAAAAATGAACTGGCTAATTGGAAGGAAGTCCAATTTAACAATTCATAATAAGTTACTGCTTTATAGACAAATACTGAAACCAGTACGGACATATGGTATTTAACTATGGGGTTGTGCTAAAGAGAGTAACATTCTAGTTTTACAGAGATTTCAAAATAAAGTATTAAGAAACATTGTGAATGCACCTTGGTACGTTCGAAATAGTGACCTTCATCAAGATCAAAAAATTGAAACTGTAGCAGAGACTATAAAAAAGTACGCAAAAAGCCATGAAGATAGACTTCATCGGCATGTGAATGTGAAAGCAATTCAGCTTTTAGACTTAACAGAAAAAGCAAACGACGCACGCACGAAATAGAATAATGGATGAAACATAATAAATTAGAATTGGCTCCAGAAAAAACTGAATCAGTCATACTCTGTGGAAAAAGAGACCGAAAAGATGTAAAGTTCAATTTAAATGGAACTGAAATTGTTCCTAAAAAGGCAATTAGATATTTAGGAATATTGATTGGAGAGAATATGTCATTTGGAGAGCATGTTAAAAGAATAATACAAAAAGCATCAGAAAAAACCACCAATATCAATATAAAGCAAATAAGAAGGGACCATCAACTGCAAAAAGAAAGCTGCTCTATGGTGTAATACAATCCACCTTGCTATATGGTACACCCATTTGGGAGAAGTGGTAAAAAGAAACAAATACAAAAACATTCTAATTAAAGTGCAAAGGAAAGCGATACTAAGAGTAGCAAATGCCTACCGCACTGTATCAAATGAAGCCCTACAGGTCATAGCAGGAACACCGCCTATTGACCTTGTAATAGAAGAAAGATTAATTTTAGAAAGAAACGGCAACAAAGAAGAACAGAAAGAGAGGGCTAAAAAGGTTACACTTGAAAAATGGCAGGAAAGGTGGGAAAAAGATACCGGAAAAGCTGTTTGGACAAAGAGACTAATACCAAATATAAAACGATGGATGGAATGTAAACATAGATATGTCAATTATCAAATAACGCAGATTTTAACAAATCATGGGTGCTTTAAAGTATACACAAAACGCATAGGAAAAACAATAAGCGATAGACGTATGAACTGTATGGGCATAGAGGCCGCAAATCATACACTGATTCATTGCCCAACGTTTAGAGAAAAACGAAACATTTTGCTAGAAGCCTTACATATAGAACAAGGAAATGTACTACCAGAACAAATCATAAATGAGATGCTAAAAAACAAAGATAATTGGAAGGTAGGAAACCAATTTATGAAAGAAATAATGGATAATAAAAGTAAAGATGAACACTCAGAGCAAACAATAATACTAGAGTAAAATTGAAATTGTTTGATACCAAATGGCTTGATAGTATTGCTAGAAGTCTCCAAAAGAAGTTTTAGTCAGTAATGAGAGTAAAGGAGCACGACAAAATAAAGTACCAAAGAGAAATTAGATGATATGCACGAACTCCTAATCGCCAGAGCGGAAGGGAGATGTAGTGACTACACAGAAAGACTGCTGCTGTGCCACCTGATGTAATGTTTAGAAACCGGTTCCGGGGGCACATGCATTTCAAAGGGACCACTTGTTTTCAGTGCTTGCACTGACTAAGCCCTTAACAAAAAAAAAAAAAAAGCTTCTAGACAATACTCTGCTAGTTCGAAGACTAAAAAGAGTGAAGCCGTTTGAGCTAGTAAACTAAGTGAATTATATAAAACAAAATAATGCTACAAACACAACACAATTGTGAGTTACAGACTAAACAAAGCGGGGAGAACTGTTGAGTGAACCCTAAGTTTAAATCTGACTTTTCTAGTAAATTAAGTTAAAACAAAATTGCTAATTAGTCTTACTGACTAGATTGTAATACAATAAACACAGTGTGTTTAACAAAAAAAAAAAAAAACAAGACCCTTAAAACATTTAGACACAATTAAGGGTTTAATCATATTTTACTCACCATGGGAATGATAAATCAGCTTGCTACAGCCGTTTGCACATATTCTTTAAGCAAATTCAAAGAAACAAATGAATAAACACCTCTTTTAAAACTCCTAATCAGGAAGACTAAAACTTAACCTATACACTGACATGTCGGTTCGAGCGGGACTGTGATTCCCCTGCATTTTGTTTACTAATATGTACAGTTGCAAACAGAAGTGATGAAATCTGAGACACTTAATTTTTTAGGAATTTCGCAAAGTCCATCCTACAAGATGTTTTTAAAATTATTTGATAAATGTTTAGATTGATTGTGTAATAGTACATCAAAACTTTTTTTAAAAGTTTTTTTAAATCTTATGTACTTAAAAATTTCAATCAAGTCATAAAATTTGTGTTTGGGACAGCCAGCGGAATGAGAATTTTAGTCATTTTTTGGGATTTGAAGTTAATTTATTTGAAAACTGTATACCCATACCCAAAAAAAATTGTATTGTCAGTTAAGTTATAATTTCATGAGCTTTGTAGAAATATAATATTTACCACTACATCTATTTTCTACAAGCAGTTGTGGGTTGTCTTCCTCAAAAGGCACACTTTCCACAGATTCACCCATATGTATATTTATGGATTTAGAAATAGAAAGTTATGATGCAAACTCTCTTGAAAATATGAATATTATACTATTAATTAATACTCTGCCAATATATGGGCCCCTAAGTTCAGTTCAGTTCAGTTCAAACATGCTTTATTGTTCAAGAATATAAACTCTTATTAACAAAGCTTAAATACCTATATAGAAAAAAAAACTTAAAAATAAATGTAGTATGTAAGATAAGGTCATTATGATACTTAAAAAAATACTCTGCCAATATATGGGCCCCTAAGCTCACACTAGGTACTATAGTTATAGTGTACGTGTGAGCTAATATAACTAAAAACTGAAATATATTTTATTCAACTCCAGACTAAATTACCTTTTGTTTGATACCACACAAGCCATGTTTTGACTTAAACTCAAATTTTTGAAATCTACCCCCACCCTTAAAAAAAACAAAAAACTAAAATGTATTTTGTTAAACTCCGGACTCAATTACCTTTCGTTTGATATCACACACGCCATATTTTCACTTAAACTCTAATTTTTAAAATATACCCCCACCCTTTTTTTTAAATAAATTAAAATGTATTTTGTTTAACTGCAGACTCAATTACCTTTCGTTTGATATCACACACGCCATATTTTCACATAAACTCTAATTTTTGAAATCTACCCCCACCCTTTTATTTGGTTTCTGTTCGGTGGATTTTGTTCATTTTTAAATGGGACCATCTCGACCCAAGACCCAGCTTAGGTACCAAATTTCATTAAAATCGGCCAAGCGGTTTTTGAGTTATGCGCGTTGGTCGTTACAGACAGACATACAGACAGACAGACAGACATACAGACATACAGACAGACAGACAGACAGACAGACAGACAGACGGCGCAACAAAAAAGTTTCAAAATCATCTGAAACGCAAAGATATATAAAAAATTTTGAAATCGGAGCAACTTTTTTTTTCTCGAAAAAATTAGGATCACCATAGCTCACACTACTATAGTATAGTATATGTGTGAGCTAATATAGAGCACTTAACCTAGAGGAAAAATTGAAAACTTACTTAATTTTAGTTCAACTTGATAGGTATTCTTAAGTTAAAGGCATAAGTCTAAAGTTAAAAAAAAACAGACAAACAAACAAAATAATTTTAAAAAAAAGTAATAATAATAGTAAAAAAGTTTAAAAAAAAGTATTGGCATGAGTAAACCAACCTAGAATATAAAGAGATACATTCAATATAAAAAATATAGCAGGTACAGTTATGGTTACATATGAAGGTAATACAGGATGTTAATATAAAAAATATATATAAAATATAATATAATATAGAAGCAATTTAAATAAAATCTATTAAAACACATGGGACGTCAAATTGTAAAGATAAAACAGCAACAGTCAATGTAATTAAAAAAAAAAAATAATAATGATAATAATAATTAAAACAGGAAACATAAATAAACGTACTAATTAAAATGATATATAAAACAGATATGTTGCAGCTATGTAAGTAACATGTTATTTGACTAGAGTCGTTAGAAAAAAATAAAATAAAATAAATAAAGATAAGGTGAGCTATTATTGTAGGGGAAACAGCATAAATACAGTTAGAGTAGAGGGAATAGTAATGGTAGCAAAGAATTTAGAACAGAGACAATATTTGGGGTTACAATTATCGTTTTAGAAAGAATGAGAGAAGAATTCGTCGACAGTGTAGAATGCGTGTTTAATTAGTAGGTTTTTTGTTTTCTAAAATTAGATGTACCTAAAACGTTCTTTAGGTCAGCTGGAAGATGATTAAATAGTTTGATGGCTTTGTAGATAATGGAATTTTGTACCAAAGATGAATGAGGGATAGGTAGTGGAATATTGTCTCTTTGACGCGTCATGTATGTAGCTTCCTGAACTGGAAATGAGCCTTTATGTTTATGAATTAGGGCTGTTGATTCGAGTATATAAAGGGTTAGGGCTAGAATGTTAAGACTAGGAAACAATGGTCGACAAGAATCTCTTGGTGAGGCACCAGTTATAAAACGAACTGCTCGTTTTTGAATTGTAAACACAGATTTAAAGAGATAATCGGAGCAGGAACCCCAAAAAGGAAGACCATAGCTAAGATGCGACTGAACGACAGCAAAGTAAACAGATTTGGCAATAGAAAGATTAAGATTCCGGGACACAGCCCGCACACAATAGCAACCAGATGAAAGTTTTTTATTAAGAGTAGTTATATGGGATTCAAATTTAAGGTCGTCATCTATTTGAAGTCCAAGAAAACTTGTGTTCTCTGTAGAGTTAATAATGACTTGATCGAAGTTGATGTCATTTATATTGCATTGGAATCCCATTATTTGGGTTTTGGTAAAGTTCAGCAGCAGTCCGTTGGAATCGCACCATAGCTTGATCTTCTGCATGTCATTGGACATGATTTCTACTAAGTCTTCCGGTTTTTCGCTGTACCACACCACCGTTGCATCATCCGCAAATGCCGTGAGATCTCCAGAGACGTCCAAATTTAAAAAATCATTTATATAGACGAGGAATAATACTGGTCCAAGAACTGAGCCTTGTGGAACTCCATACTTGATATGTTGCTCTGAAGAACTCACACCTCCCGCGGTGACACGCTGGCTGCGACATGATAGGTACGAACGGAACCAGTCAAGAGCTGTATCTCGAAAACCATAGACCTCCAGCTTTCGCAGGAGCGTTCTGTGACTCACACAGTCAAAGGCCTTAGACAAGTCACAGAAAGCCCCCGCAGTGGAATAGCCATTGTTGTAGTGCCTAAAAATCTGTCCAATTACCCGGTACATAGCATCATGGGTGCTTTTTTTTGGAAGAAATCCGAACTGAGCCGAGCTAAGGATATTATGTTCTACTAAAAAATCCATCATTCTTTTTTTGAAGAGTTTTTCAATTAATTTGGAAATAGTTGAAAGTAGCGATATTGGCCTATAGTTTGTGGGGTCTTTGTATTGCCCTTTTTATGAATCGGTACGACAAGTGCCTTTTTTAGTGTTGATGGAAAAATACCTGAGGAAAAGGAAAGATTAATCGCTTCAGCTAGAACATGGAGGGCCTGGTTTGGAAGTTCGTTAAGAATTTTAGATGATATACCATCAGAACCTGCTGATGTTTGATTTTTAAAAGATTTAAGGACACATTTGACTTCATGTGTATCAGTAGGTACAATTGTAAAACAATCATTTACTCGTAAGTTTTCTACATAGGTTAGGGGATCAATATCAGAGCTAATCTTTGTGGTAAGATCTTCAGCAACATTGCAATAAAAGTTATTTAAAATCTCCGGTTCAATTTCATGTGGTGTAGTGTTTGTTTTCCCAGTTATTTCTTTTATGATATTCCACGTTTCTTTGGATTTATTGGTTGCATTATTTAGACGTTTAGAATAGAACAAATTTTTAGCTGAGTTAATCAGTTTCCTATAAAGTTTTCGATAGTTAGCGTGATATTCCCGAATAAATAAGTTATCAACATAGTGCTTTGGATTTGCTGACAATATCACTTAAAAGGATATGAAATGCTTCAAGGGGATTGGCTTTTACAAGCAAGGGCTGCCACGAAGTATTATTGCAGGTTTGTTTAAATTTGGTAAAATTCTTTTTGCTAAAAATTCGCCCTAGTTTTTTTAGTTTATTAAGTTTCTTGGCTTTTAGGGGTAGTAGGGTTAAGATTGCATGATGATCCGAGAGCGCAGAGTCCACAACATTACAGTCAATATCGGTACTAAGATTTGAGCAGATATAGTCTATTGTAGTTGATGTAGCATTAGTAATCCTTGTTGGCTGTTTTACATGCATTTGAAGATCATAAGCTTGAAGAAGGTTAAGCAAAAGCGTGGTGGAGTAAGCTTCGAGATTGCCATAGTCTATATTAAAATCGCCAGCAATTACTAGTTTGGAATTAGCAGGTATGTTGGATAGGAGTAGCTCAAAGCTATCCAAGAAATCAGATACATTAGAATTTGGAGACCGATAAATGCACAAGATGTAGATGTTAAGACATTTTGAATACAGAAGAGAAAATTCAAAAGATTTTTCAGTGACCATGAAATCGAACCTCTTGCAGTCGCAAAAGTCGGAAATTGATGAGAATTTGGAATTTATAAGGATAGAGGTGCCTCCATTATTAGAAGAAGTGCGGCAGAATTTAGATAATGTTTGATAGTTTGGGACGTAGAAGGGTTCCCCATCCTTCAGCCAGTGTTCTGTTAGAAGAACTAGATTTGGAAAGTTTTCACTTTCAAGAAATAGGAACAGTTCGTCAGCCTTGCTTCTTGCTGATTGGATGTTAAGAAGCATTATTGACACATGATTAAAATCAGTTAAAGATTGATTGTTTTGGTGAGACGCTTCTCTAAAAAATGATGAGGAGAACTTGGATTCAGGCTGCTTCCACTACAACTGCTCATATTTAATTCATCAAGTAAACTCATAGGCTGAAGGGAACTATTTGACAAATTTTGGCTTATGACAAAGTTTTGACTACTAATAGAGGCCTCTGGCAGCCTGACTGAGGGCAAAACGGTTGCCGGAGATAGTAAACTAGTAAGTTTTGAATTAGTTTCTGTCGATGAACATAATAGTGTATCACTAAGCAAAGTACCTTGTAGGCAATTAACCTGGATTGACTCCGTAACCATCCCGCCGATCAGCCAGTTTCTAGCCTTAAACCCCTTGTCAGTATTAATATCAATATATTCAAAACTAGTCTCTGATGTTTTGTTAAAAGCATTTATAATTTTTTAAAGATTACTATTAAACTGAATTATGTGGTCTTTGTTACTGTATTTTGGTAATATAGGGCATGCAAGAAAAATAAAATTAGTATGCACACAGTTTTTTAACATATCGTGAATAAAATGGAATTTAGGTCGTTTTTCATTCAACAAATCATTGGATCCAGCGATGACAACTACATAGTCTCTTGAGTTAAAGCTCGCCACTTTTTTTTCCAGATTTAACAAGACATTGTTCAAATGAGCTCCAGGTTTAACAATTGATTCTATCGTAAGATCAGTGCACTCTAGATGCTTAAGGATGTTACGATCTAGGTTTTTTCCATGATCATCAGATAGAATGAGCAGTTTTCTGTTCTTCTTAGAAGTTTGTTCTAGTACGACGTGATGTTGTGTTGGTGTGTGGTTTATTTGGGGCTGCCGTACTGCGTCGCGATAAGTGTTTGGTGTGCAATTTTTCTTTTCATCTCGAAGGCTAGTTATTTGAATAAGCTGTTCGTTGTTGCACTTTTCAAGAAAGCTTATCTTCGAAAACATATTAAGATTTTACGCAGAGAGTTCTTGCAGTTCTTTTTTGTAGTCCAGTATGGATTTATCTAGACTTTTTTTGAGGGAATTTAAGTTAACAATCTGGGTTCGTTGATCTTCAATTGTTTTCAAAGCCTCGTTTATCTTGCGATTGCAATCACGTTCGATCTCCTCTGCTTCTTCATTTAAGGCCCTTGAACCACGCTCAAGCCTTCTGATGTGGTTATCTTTCTGCTTTAACTCACATTTCAGTGTATTTATTTGGATTTCTAAGTTTTCCATTCTTTTCTCGTCATCTATATCTTTTTGTTCATATGTGGCATCCTTAAGAGCAGCTTCATTTTTCAGTTTAAGCACCAGTTCCTCCAAGTAAGCTATTTGTTCAGCTGTCACGTTTAGTTTATCCTTGCAGTTTTTGCAGTAAAAGATCACTGCTCTTTGGCTGAGAGCAATGGTGTGGCACTCCGTTGTGGAAACACCAGCGCAGTTGCGACATAAGCAAGCACTGCATTGGTCACATTTAGATCCAAAGAGCTCATTTTCTCTTGGTCTTGATTTAAAAACGCATTCGGAGTCACATAATGAACATTTCATCTGTTGTTGAGACATAATTAGGTATTATAAAGGGGTTTGACTAATAGTTAAATAAAATGGCAAAGATTTAAAGAATTTAAGAATAGGAGTCCTTTTGCCACGAGTTTCGTGTGTTCAATCTGTTTGACGGCCTAGTTTTCACGTCAGCCAGGGTCAGCATGTGTCAGCCTACCAGCAGCATCCAAAAACGTTTGCACGGCGTCACCTGGGTGTTCTGTTGTAACCCCACTTTTAAGTGTTTTTGAAAATGTGGGAAAAATTTTTATAAACAAATGCAAAGTGTCAATTATGTTATAAAAAATTGCAAAAGTTCACCTCCGAAGATTACGCTTTATAAAGATTTAAAGACCGCTATTGTGTTCACTCACATGTCCAGACGTAAAGGGCACATGCCCTTATAAAATTTAGGTAATTAGACTTTATTAAACACAGTTAAAATGGACAAAATCAACCAATAAAAACACAACAACAATCGTTACAGATTACTTTTGAACTCACACTAGGTACTATAGTTATAGTGTACGTGTGAGCTAATATAACTAAAAACTGAAATATATTTTATTCAACTCCACACTCCATGTTTTGACTTAATCTCAAATTTTTGAAATCCACCCCCACCCTTAAAAAAACAGAAACTAAAATGTATTTTGTTAAACTCCGGACTCAATTACCTTTCGTATGATATCACACACGCCATATTTTCACTTAAACTCTAATTTTTGAAATATACCCCAACCCTTTTTTTAAAATAAATTAAAATGTATTTTGTTTAACTCCAGACTCAATTACCTTTCCTTTGATATCACACACACCATATTTTCACATAAACTCTAATTTTTGAAATCTATCCCCACCCTTTTTTTGGATTTTGTTCATTTTTAAATGGGACCATCTCGACCCAAGACCCAGCCTAGGTACCAAATTTCATTGAAATCGGCCAAGCCGTTTTTGAGTTATGCACGTTGGTCATTACAGACAGACAGACAGACAGACAGACATACAGACAGACAGCACAACAAAAAAGTTTCAAAATCATCTGAAACAGATATAAACAGATATATAAAAATTTTTGAAATCTGAGCAACTTTTTTTTTCTTGAAAAAATTAGGATCACCATAGCTCACACTACTATAGTATAGTATATGTGTGAGCTAAAAATAATGTTGTTTAAAATCACTTAAAAAATATGTTTTCTCGATAAATATCCCTTGTCTGTATTGAAACTGTGATGACTGTGACCTGTAAAATAATTTTATAGTTTCTTTTGTTAAATTTCTGTATTGTAGGTAAGTGGATTCTGTTTATAAATAAATAAAATGTTAATCTTACCAGCAAAGGTCCAGGAATATCATTCTTGCAAACCTCCTCCAGAGACACCCCAAATTTCACTTTCTCCAATCTTCTAGGATAAGGAGCAGAGGAATGTCCACATGATGTGACAACATTTCCAAAGGTGGCAGCCCGGCGATGCATCCTAGCTGCCCAGGTACTCATAGTCTTATGCAGTAAAATAGTTGATTTGATTTTGAGATTTTCAGGTTGTTAAGTTGCTCAAACCCAGGTTCTAAGTATTTTCTTGATTTTACTAGATTTACATGGAGTCACAGAGAGTGACATTTTGATGATCTATGAGAAAAACTGTAAAACAAATCTTAATCAAAAATTGGTTATTCAATTAGAAAACTTGAGACAATTGTCCCCCAAGAACTTGACTATTGCATGAGGGGTGATCAGCTGAACCAAATTTGTACACTGTCCTACAGGACTTATTTTTGGTCCTGTACAAGTCCTGTATAGTCCTGCCTGTGGGGTCCTGTATAGACCTGTGGCTGAAAAGGTGCCCAAAAAAAAATTCGCAAACAAAAAAAAAGTTATCTCATCTTAAGTCTCGTTTTTCTTAGAGCCTTTGCTGGCCTTTAGTAATAAATTATGCTTAGGGCACCCCTTAGGCGCCAGTTTGTTTGTTTAATCTTTATTGCCATCAAATCATTTTTACATTTTTATGCAAAGGGTCCTGTATACACCTGTGGAAGTCCTGTGAAAGTCCTGTATAGTCCTGTGGGGTCCTGTAGAAAAATTTGCACACCTACTGTGGGCAGCTGATCACCCCTGGCTATTGCAAACTCTTGTATGAACTCAAAGCTAGACTTTGTCTGTCCTGTATCACATCATGCCAGATTTTTAAAGAAAAGCTGGACAAAAACCATTTTTGAATAAAATAATTTAACTGCAGCAGACTTTGTGTCTCCAGTCCCTGACAAAACACCTATGTATGTACAAAACAAGAAAAAGCACTAACCTTAGTTTGTTGACACACATTTCAAAATCTGGGCCTTGTCTAAAAAAGGACACTCACTGATAGCTGAGATACTGATGAATATTTGAGTTAAAATGTAGGCATTTCTAGGTAGCCTCAAGAAGAGAAAAGTATATAAACAGGCCCTTACAAAACACACATTTAAAAAACTACACTTACTCTCAACTCAAGACACTGACATCCAATCACAGAACACCAAACATCCAATGAAAAAAAATTGTGGACAGATCATAGAGAAAATGGACAGATGACAGAAAAAACAAATAATTGGTTTGTTGACCCTTTTGATCACGGTGGATAGAATAGACCGGTGTTCGACCTTTGTGAAAGTAGCTCCATGGAGCCAGCTCCATACACGGTGGATAGAATATACCCACGGTGGATAGAATACAACGATTATACACTAGACAGGATTGCTCAGTTTGCCGAATTTGTCTGCAATCGATGTTCAAGGTCAAACTCGCTGTTACGTCACCACTTGTGCTGGACAGAAAGCGCGCCTATCGTTATATTGGATTTTATATGCTTTTAGAGCTATTTTCTTTATGCAAATTAAATAATATGCAAAATTGAGGCATTGTACATTTAAAAATATTGTCTTTACAGGGATGATAAATGATTTTATATTTGAAATATCTGTTAAATAGATTAAATTTAAATACTTAACGTGAAAAAAAAAACTACATAATAATGTCGTAGTACCTATACAGGGTGTCCCATAATTTAGGCCAACAGGTGATAGAGGTCATGTCTGATAAAAAAGTTCCTATAATGCGTAGGTCAAAACTCTTTCTTTGTAGAGATACAGAGCATCAAAGTTGGCAATTTTTTTAACTTTTTTGATAATAACTTTTTCAAAAAACGCAGTAAAAATATGAAATTGGGTAAAGTCGTGTATCAGAACAAGAGCAATAAATTGAAATAAAACTTATTTTAAAAAACATTAGTCTGTCAATTTAAAAAAAAAAACTATTTTTTTGGTATAAACTTTTATAAATGCCATATTATACGCAATTTTTTGTTAATAAAAACAAACCTTTAGCGACACATAATAATAAATAAAATATTATTGATATTTTTTAAAAGAATAGGTAAGCAAAAATTAATTTAAAAAAAAAGATTATTTTTTATACATTTTTGGAGGTAATTTTGACAGCCTGTATCTTCTTAACTTGTAATTTTATTAAAACAAGGAGTATCATATTTTTTTATCACAATATGCTGAGTATTCAGCTGTCTATGATAGATTTTCTTTTTTTTTACAAAACCCTTTTCCCCCCACCCCTCTAACATTAAAAATCCTAGATCTTAAAAAGAGATGTGTGTTGATCCCATGTTATATAAAACTTTTTTTTCGGAAATAACCTCCTCGCTATCACCTGCTGCACTATGGTCCCCAAGTTATGGGACACCCTGTATAATTTGTCGAATTGTTTTAAAAGTGTGTAAAGATAATAATTAAAAACGGAAATATAGGTAGACGAAAAGTTTATTGATTTATATAACAAATAGACAAAAAAACGAAGAGAAAAAAAATGCACATAATGTATAGTTTAATTATTACAACCGCTCTTTAAAGCATGTTAAGAAATTATTAATTAAATAATTAAAAAACGGGAATATAGAACATAAAAAAAAGTATTTATTATTACATTTTTACAAAAAAACAGAGAAGTACAGATACATACAATAAATTAAAAATATTAATATAAATAATAATATTTAATTTAAAAAAATAGTCCTTTTCAATTCACAATCTTTTGTAATTTTCTTGATAGATATTATTAAACAAGAAGCCATTTGCTGAGAAAATCGTGGCCATTTTTTTTAACCTGTGAACAAACGTTCTTCTCTGTCCTGGGGTACGTTCATATAGCACGTCGGAAGTAGTCGGGCGCGCTCAATTCCGTTCAGATTACATACTGGGTGAAAGTTACTCTCGTTCATATTGGCCGAAAATAACGTCGGGCGAATCGCCTTTTACACTTGAGGTGGGTGACAAACGCTCGACTTGCGCAGTAGGTATATAAACCAACCCCCCAATTTTTTTATTTTTTGTTTTATATTTTCGAAAACATATTACATAAAAGTGGCATTTTCCATAAATAAATAATAAAATTTTACTTTTTCTTGAACGCAAAAAACACTTTGACTTTTGACAGGTGAGTTCTAAGTTTCTTTAGAAGGGTTAAGTCCCATTTATAAACTCGAGACCATTCAACATGACTGACAAGAAACCCACATAAAAACATCACAAAAGTTCCTATTTTCAAAAGATTGTAGAAGCCAAATTTGTTATGGTTGGGTTTGTTTTATATCCCGTATAGAAAACATTAAACCTATTAGCTCACATTACTACTATACTATAGTAGTGTGAGTTAAAAATTTTTTATATTTCTTTGCGTTTCAGATGATTTTGAAACTTTTTTATCGGGCTGTGTGTCTGTCTGTCTGTACCGACCAACGCGCATAACTCAGAAACCGCTTGCCCGATTTGAATGAAATTTGGTACCTAGGCTGGGTTTTCGGTCGAGATGGTCCCATTTAAAAATGAACAAAATCCACTGAACGCAAGTCAAATAAAAGGGTGGGAGTGATATTGTGTGATATCAAACAAAAGGTAATTAAGTCTGGAGTTAAACATTCTACATTTTAGTTTTTTTTTAAAAAATGGTGAAGGTAGATTTCAAAAATTAGAGTTTAAGTCAAAACATGGCTTGTGTGGTATCAAACGAAAGGTAATATATTTCAGTTTTTAGTTGTATTAGCTCACACGCACACTATAACTATAGTACCTAGTGTGAGCTTAGGTGCCCATAGATTGACAGAGTATTTTTCTTTGTGGGACTTTTGCTAGGATATGCATGATGGTTTACCCATAGTAACATAGCACAATGGATAAAGTTAATGCCTTGTTTTAAAGCTCCATTTTACAATAATCAGCTGGCAGAAAAAAAAACCGAAAATACCAAAATTAACCCTAAAATTCAATTTTTTCTTATGTTGCTGTGTAAATCGACCCTCAAAACTGTATTGGTTACAGGTTTCACATAGCTCCATGCAATGAAGTCAATTGCCTTCGGAATAACCCTTGGCAGTGTGAGTTGTTTTTAGAGTATCAAGCAGTTTTTCAAGTAGAATCCTCTTGCAGCGGCACTCCTTTTAGGAAAACACGCTTTCAGATGCAAATAGATCCTTTACAAAATTTCATTTTGACTGTTTAGTTTCTACTTAGGAGAATGTAGAGAATGGATTTTTATTTGGACAAATTGTTATAGGAATATAAACAATATTATACCTAGATATTACTTTGTGCTTTCAAATTAAAATAAAAGACATTTAAACTATGTTAAGTAATAGTAGATAATGTAACCATATAAAGAGGTTTGATATAATGTAATTGGAGATCTCTCAACGCCCCAGCGAACACTTTGAGAATTTTTTCGCATTCTTACTGTAATTATATTATATTGCACATGTATGTACATATAACTATTCATTTTCAAATTTATTTATTTCCTTTGAAAGTGTTGAGCAGAGGAACTTAAAACCTGTGTTGCTTGTACAACAAAGAAAATAAATTTACAGAAAACACAACTCTACTAAATAAACTGTAACAAATTTTTAAATCTGATCAAATTTATCAATAATTAAAAAAAAATGTATTTTAAGGTTATGTTTATTACATCCATACCGTTCACAAAGGCAAGACGTCCGGCGATTTACCCATGACGTCATTCGCTCGGCAAGACGTCTCGCCCGACGTTTCTATCTGAACGTACCCCTGAATCGAATCTTTACACACTGTTAACAAACCAATCGTGAAAATGTTTATTTATATGTCTTTTCTTAGTAGCACTGCACTGAAACAATCCAAAAAACATAAACTATTCAGCGAAATATCAACAAAACTCTCTTGAAAATACGAATAACATCATATACAACGAACGTAAACGAATGATTTAGCACAAGTGGTGACGTCACGCCGCTCTCCTCACCCCGTACAATTTGTTAACACAGGTTAAATGGAACTAAGCAGTCCTTTGTCTCTACAGTTCTTGGATAGAATATACCGGTGTTCGGATCTTATAAATATATGTCAAATTGAAGCTGATTTTTAGAAACGAAAGTTACATATGATATGAACAACTTATATTTTTTGATTTTTTTAAAAACTAAGGCTTTTCGTACTATTTTTTAGTAAATTCTTATAAAATAATATTTTTCAGACATACCGGTCATTATTTTTTTAGCCCGCTTCATTTCTCTTTACACAAAAACTAAACTTCGAAGAAATGAATGTGTTCGTTTCAGCTTCAAAAATTATCCGCTGACATACCTCTTTGTTTACTACCCAATAATCCTCGGTTCACCTTTGATATTAAACGATCACATTCAGTTTGACTTGTAGTTTAAGTTTTGTGTAATAAAAAATAAAGCGAGCTAAAAACGACAATACATCTAGAAAATTACATTTTATAAGGATGTACTTGAAAACAGTAGAAAAATGGCCTTAGTTTTCAAAAAATACAAAAAATATTAGTTGTTCCGTTGTTCATAACAGATCTAACTTTTGTTTACAAAAATCAGCTGGACCACCAGTGACGTGGAAAATTCGACATATATATATAAGATCCGAACACCGGTCTATTCTATCCACCGTGGAATATACCGGTGTTCGGATCTTATAAATATATGTCGAATTTTTCTGTCACTGGTCGTCCAGCTGATTTTTAGAAACGAAAGTTAGATATGATATGAACAACTAATATCTTTTAATTTTTTTGAAAACTAAGGCAATTTTTTTACTATTTTTTAGTATATTCTTATAAAATAATATTTTTCAGACATACCAGTCGTTATTTTTTTTAGCCCGCTGCATTTCTCATTACACAAAAACTAAAATTCGAAGAAATGAATGTGTTCGTTTCAGCTTCAAAAATTATCCGCTGACATACTCTTTGTTTACTACGCAATAGTCCTCGGTTCACCTTTGATATTAAACGATCACATTCAGTTTGACTTGAAGTTTAAGTTTTGTGTAATAAAAAATAAAGCGAGCTAAAAAAAATAACGACAATACATCTAGAAAATTACATTTTATAAGGATGTACTAGAAAACAGTAGAAAAATGGCCTTAGTTTTCAAAAAATATTAGTTGTTCCGTTGTTCATAACAGATCTAACTTTTGTATACAAAAATCAGCTGGACCCAGAGACAAAAAGAGACTGCCGAAAAGATAGGGCCGCGCAGCCAACAAGTTCCAGTAGCGCACAGCGCTGCAATCGCGGACTATGTTTCTATTTGTATTTAAAACTAATTTTATTCTGTTCGATTGGGGTCGTTCATAAATTACGTAAAACTTCGAGAAAATTCACATAACGCTTAGTATTTTCCTAATGCCATTTGTTGTTAGAAATGGTTTACTATGTTGAATTGAATTGAATAAATCTTTATTAGCAAATCATGCTATTTCAAATTACAAACATAAATACAAAAAATACATTTAAATGTTAATACATACACCAGTATTTCTATAACAAAACAAATCCAAACTTATAATACTAATAACTATTTACTTCTTATTATTACATAATGGATAATATATCTCTGGAGAACAGCATCGCTGTGGAATAAGCTTCCTGCGACACTTTTCCCTGCAGGTTACAATCTGAACCTTTTCAAAACCAACATACACCAACATTTCCACGCACTTGCCGCTTCTCGAGCGTGATAGGGATCTCCTTGCGAGTGCGCACCGTAAAAAAAAAATATTGAAATAAAGCCAGGTTAAATAACAGCAATTTTTATTCAACTGAATTAGGATATAAGTCATTGTTTTATAAAGGAATAGATTGTATAACAAATTACCATTAAACATTAAAAATTGCAATTCAAATAATATGTTTAAGAGAAAACTTAAGAAGTACTTGTTGCCTAGTCAGCCTGATTGTTTATGTAAACCACCCTTGGTACTATATTATATTATATTATATTTTATTATTTTAGTCTTCATATTATTTTTTTAGTGTGTTTTAGTATAGTGACCTTGATAGGATTAAAAACATTTTACAGTACAGTATAAGAACTTGATAAAGCTGTGTGTTACTAGATTATTCTTTTAGTAGGTAGGTGATCCGTGGTATAGGTATAGTTAGTTCTGTTGGGAATGATACAGGAATGTGCTTGCAATGGTTTTTCGGTATTATTAGAGAATTATTGAAATATAGCCAGGCTATAATTGTGCCAGGCACAATTTTGACACCTTCACATTGTAATATCAGCTGTGATCTTTCAACACATGGCCTTTGTTTAATATATGAACCGGAATAAATAGTGCCTTCTTTTATTAATTGAAAATAAACGACGATAGTTTTAAATTCGACTTTGGTATGAATTTTGAACGATTAACTGTCAGTTTTCAATGTAAATGTGTTAAAATAGTGCCTGGCACAATTATAGCCTGGCTATATTTCTCTAATAATACCGAAAAATCATTACAAGCATTCCTGTATCATTCCCAACAGAACTAACTATACCTACCTACTAAAAGAATAATCTAGTAACACACAGCTTTCTCAAGTACTTACACTGTACTGTAAAATGTTTTTAATCCTATCCTTAAAAAAAAAATTGCTACCATATTTCTTTATGAGAAAAGGTTACTAAACTAAAATACACCAAAAAAATAATATAGAGACTAAAATAAAAAAATATAATATAATATAATATGATACCAAGGGTTTACTTAAACAATCAGGCTGACCAGTTGCGTATATATGCCCGCCCCCCCCCCCCCCCGAAGCTAAGATTTTTTAAGATATTTTCCACATATTTCATAAATACAAATATAAAATAGTATAAAATACGTCTTTATAAGGTCTGGGCCCCCCCCGAAACTTTTTTCAATATACGCCACTGAGGCTGACTAGGCAACAAGTACTTCTTTTTTTTTCTCTTAAACATATTATTTGATTTGCAATTTTTAATGTCTAATGGTAATTTGTTATACAATATGCTTCCTTTATAAAACAATGACTTATATCCTAATTCAGTATTTATACTGTTTAAATAAAAATTGCTGTTATTCGTTGTTGCATAGGTATGAACATCTGTAACATTCATCAATCAATGTTAATAGAAGTTGCAACCAAAAAAATAAATAAATAATACAAGTATTCTACCCATATTACAAATTGTCATTTTTAAAAGCAAGTATATTGTAAACGCAGTCGAGTCAAACCTAACCTCAAATTCTTGGTTTGTTTTTCTGGAATTTTCGGATGCAAAAATTTTGCTACGAAATAAAGTATTGTTCATACTCGTCTTAGTCTTTTATTTTTAATTAGTCTTTGTCCTTTGATTAGTCTTAGCTGTCTTAAACAAAATCGGCTGTTCATACTCGTCTTTTGTTTTTGATTAGTCTTAGTCATAACCCACTGAAAAAAAAATTCAATTTCCATAAAAAGGCCCCTTTTCAAAAGTCATTTTCTACACAAAACAATCTTATTTAACCTAATTTGTGCACGAAACACAGACACGAAAGAACAAAAGCGAAAAAAATAAATAAAAACAAATAAAGTTTTGAGGTTATGTTGAGTTTTTCTGTTAAAAACATGATTAATGGCGGTAAATTCAAAATTTCGGCCGCGCGCTTGCGCTCTTCGGACACCCTGTAAAAAAAACAACAAATATCAGCTGATGTCTGTCACTCGTCTTAGTCGTTGTCCTAAGGATTGAAAGTTGGCAACTCTTAAGACAAAGACTAATCAAAAACAAAAGCAAAAGCATTGTGTGAACACTCCCATAAGAAACAGTGGTTTTAACTTTCTTATGACAAGACATATGACTAAACCAAGACAAAAGACTAGACAAAAGACGAGTATGAACGATCCATAACTTTTTCACTACAAAGGAGATCTGTTTTGTGTTAAAGCGCGTGTTATCAGACAAAACTGGTCTTGTTTTGTGACTAAGACAAGGTAAGAAAGATAATTTATGTTATTGAAGTTAGGGTTGATTTATATACTTGTTATACAGATTGACACTGAACGTATACATTGGTTTTAGATAAAATGTGTCAACTTAGTATTGGTGCATTGTGTGTTTGGGAGGGGTGATCATCTGTCCACAGCAGGTATACAAATTTTTTTAACAAGACTGTGTAGGACTCCACAGGACACTAAAATACACTACAGGACCAAGAATTTATTTGAGTCCTGTAGGATGGTGTACAAATTTTGTTCAGCTGTTCACCCCTCAGTTATGGCAGGGGTGGATCTAGGAACTTTATTTAGGGGGGGTAGATATCATAATAAATATTGCATAAAACAGTTTTGCATTGTGATCAGGATGTGTATTCTGTATGTAAAAACTTAATATAGTTTGAGATTTGGGGGGGGGAATTTCCCCTCCCATAGATCCGCACCTTCTTATGGGTCATTGTCCAAATAATTTTATTATTATTGATGTATTGCCTTTTCGGCATTTTCCATTTTTAGTTTTAGTAGATATTTTAGTCAGTAGTGCACCCAAGAATAGGTCTTTGGGGGACCCGAGACACAGTTATGCCATATCTTCACCTATTTAATTTTTTTATTCATGAAATATATGGAAAATGTCTAAAAATCCTTAGGCTTCTGTCTTTTAGTTTAGTGTTTGAACATAATTCTAGCTGCTTTTACTTTTTAGGTACACAGCCATTATGGATTTGTATGGATCATTACAATCACATTGAGTACACACTGCTTGGTTGCAAATGTTTTTTCATTTAGGTAAGTAATAGAGAAATATTGGTTAATAAGTTCTGTCTCTTTCCACACCCATACTAGGGCCTATTCTTAAAATACATAATGCCATTTAACATAATAATTATATGTTCAAAATTAATGCTCAAAGGGGTAGCAGTGTTTGGCCTTGTATTACACATAACTTTTTTTAAATGTATTTTGTTTCTTGAAAATTCTGTACAGACGGTGGAGGTGGGTCAATTACATAATTTAAGAATAGGCCCAAAGTGTACTTAGGGCAGAGCTTCAAGAGCTAAGCTCCCCCTTAAAAATTTGGTTAGCCCCTGATATTATATTACATATAAACACATATTTCAGACAGAGTCGACACGAAGGCTTATGGGGGTGGGGGAGGCAACAGCCACCTTTCCTCAGAAACTTTTTGATCTTCTGCAATTTTTTGTAACTCTGTTTCCAAGAAAAGACAAAAAAGGAAAATTTGTACTCTGCATTATTTTAATTTTATGCGAGTTTTATGTAATTTCTAAATAGCAATTGAAGATAATAAGTTATTTTATTTTGTTTTTTTTTCTGAAAAATGGTTAGAGATAAAAATATTGCAGATCAAAAACTTTCTGAATAAAACAAGGAATTCATTTTACATTTTTAAATCTGCCAATAACTTACTGCAAAAAAGTTCTGGAGAAAAAAGGGGGCATGACCGCGGAAAAAATATCACCCTGTAGTTTTTCCTAATATTTGACACGGAATGGGACAACTGGGCGCCGCCAACTCGGCGCCGCCAACTGGGCGCCGGGCCAACTGGGCGCCGGTCCAACTCGGCGCCGCCAACTGGGCGCCGGCGAACTCGGCGCCGGACTAAAAAATTTTTTTTTGACAAAATGTGTAGATGAAAAATAAAATATATTATTTATATAAAAACATCTTTAAAAAATCCTACGCAATTTTTTACAAGCTTTTATTTAGCTTCAGATGTTCTGTCTAACTAACTATCTATCAAATTTTGTGAAGCGTTTTTGACACACTTCCCATTATCCGATTTGGATGAAATTTGGTACACACGTAGTGGTCCTATGACAATACAACATTAAGAAAAAATATCCAAACAACCCCTACCCCCACCCCTTCTATAGAAAAATGTGTTTTTGACACACTTCCCGTTATCCGATTTGGATGAAATTTGGTATACATATAGTGGTCCGATAACAACACAACAATAATGAAAAAATGTCCTCCCACCCCTACCCCCCACCCCCTTCCATAAAAAATGCGTTTTTGACACACTTCGCTTCAAATGACTTTTATAAAATTTGGTATATGCATAAAGGTCCGATGACAATACAGCCCAAACAAAAAATATATTTCTATCTCTACCCCCACCCTCTCCTTCCCCCAATAGAAAAATGAGTTTCCAAACAACTTACGATCAGCGATTTCATTATAATCTAGAATATACTCTTCTTTATTTATTTACCTTACCTGCATTTTTCTGCTAGATTGATTCTTGCAAATAGTAATATTTAATTGATACGGATATCTTATCGTGCTAACATCCTCAAAATTTCCATGAGTCGGCCATCGCTTTTATTATTATGACAATATTAGAATGTTAGAAAATTATTTTTTAATTTTTAGTGCATTTTATGAAAGCTTGTGACTTAAGAAAATTTTTTTACTAATTTATTTGAAATCTGTTTTTGTTAAGTAAAGTTAAATCCATTAAGTCGACTGTTGAATCTTGGTAGTTGTAGTGTTTGGTAACCTGGTAATACTACAATTTACGTTTTTTATTACAACAATAGCGGATCGAAAAATCAAAATGCTTTTTTTTTTACTGGTATGCGCACTCGCAAGGAGATCCCTATCACGCTCGAGAAGCGGCAAGTGCGCGGAAATGTTGGTGTGTGTTGGTTTTGAAACGGTTCAGGTTGTAACCTGCAGGGAAAACTGCCGCAGGGAGTTTATTCCACAGCGATGCTGTTCTCCAGAGATATGAATTCTGATATAATGAGGTTCTTGGTGCCTCTATTTTGACAATAAATTGATGGTTACCGTCTGTTTGACGTGTTCGCCTAGTAGGTGCTACTCCCGGGGGGATCATACGTGCCAACTCTTCAGAGCATTTTCCGTGATAATACCTGTAGAAGAGAGATAGATCGCCCACAGTTCTTCGATGTTCGAGACTATCCAAGCTACGGGTAAGTGCGGGGTCATTGATCAGCTTGATAGCTCGTTTTTGCACGGTGTTCAAAAGCATTAAGGTATGTTTGGGTGCCGCACTCCATATATGTGAGCAGTACTCCATAGTTGGTCGAATCTGGGCTTTGTAGAGTGTCAGCAGTTGGCTTGGTGTATACAGATGTCTTGTACGAAATAGCACCCCAAGCTTTTGGGACGCCCTTTTAGCTATATCTGCCACGTGACTGTGCCAAGACATGTTGGTCTCTGCAGTGACTCCTAAGATGTTCAACTGGCTCTGCAATGCGACAGCACTTCCAGATAGCATGATGTTCGGCTCACCGGTGCTGGTCTTTTTTTGAAAACAGGGCTGCTTGGGTTTTCTGCGCGTTGAAGTGTACAAGGTTTTTGTTGCCCCAGTCCTCTATTATCTCCAAGTCGTTATTTATCTGTGATATTTCAGTTAGTCTAAGGTAATGGAATTCACGTGCGGAGAGACATGTGGGTGGTATGACTGAGGAGACTACATTGCCATCATCTGCAAAGCAATAAAGTGGATTTACTGTTTTATCTATGAGGTCATTTATGTACATCAGAAAAAGTGTTGGCGAAAGGATTGCTCCCTGTGGCACACCAGCATTTATTTGGTAAGAGTTGGAGTTCCGGCCATCCAGTGCAACATAAATGGATCTATCCTTAAGGTAACTTTCAAACCAAGTGCAAAGTCTCGGCGACAATCCCGTTGCTTTGACCTTGTTGAGCAGATTTTCATGCCAGACTTTATCGAATGCTTTAGATATATCTAAGGCAATTGTTCTTGTTTCACCTCGCAACTCAATCGCTTTTTGCCATAAGTGAGTGACGTATGTAAGTAAATCGCCAGTTGACCTATATTTTCGAAATCCGTATTGCTTGTCGTTGATAATTTTGTACTTTTCCAAGTACTTGGTTAGGTGATTGTTCACAACTCTTTCCATTACTTTTGATATCACCGGAAGTAAAGCAATTGGTCTATAGTTTAACGGATCTGTCTTTTTTCCTTTCTTTGGAATGGGTTGTACTGCGGCAGACTTCCATGATGATGGATATACTCCTTGCCTATAAGATAAATTGAATAATTTTGCGAAAGTTGGGGTGAGTTCGCTAGCACAATTTTTGAGTACTATCGCGGGAATGCCTTCTGGACCCATTGCTTTGTTTGTATCCAACTTTTTAAGGGATTTCCGTATTTCTCTGTGACAAAAGGGTACCTCTGGCATACTGTAGGAAACCCTTTCAATGAACGGTGGAGTTTTTCCATTTGGCACTGTTAGGTTTGAGTTGGAGGAAAAGATTTTGGCCAGCATATTGGCTTTTTCCTCTTATGTTGTGGCTAAGTGAGTATTTTTATCTGTAAGTGGTGGTATGGATGACTTGGTGAAGTTTAATCCAACGGCCTTTGCAATAGACCAAAAGGACCTAGAACTACTTGGACAATTCAGCAACCTGTTTTTTATTCTTTGATTGTATGTTTCTTTGGCGGCGTCAATAGTAATTTTGCAACTATTTCTGGCTTCTATAAATTCTGTGTGGTTTTGAGAGGTTTGTTGTCGTTTCCAGAGATTATATGCTCTGTGTTTTTTCTGTACAGCCGTTTGACACTGGCTGTTGAACCAAGGTTTTGCATTAGCTCTGCGTTTTATTGTATGTGGGATATATGCATCCATTCCAGATAAGATTACTTTTGTTATTTCATTACAGCAAATAGTGGGATCAGCTGTTTTAAAGCAAACCTCTTGCCATGGAAAATCCAGGTAAAACTGTTTAAGGTCATTTCATTTTGCCGATTTGTAGTGCCACATTTTACGAGGAAGTGATTGTTGGCTTTGCGGTATGAACATTTCGCACTTTGTTCTTATAAGTTTATGATCGGATGAACCAAGTGGGGGATCTACTTGAATTGTGTACAAGTCAGGATTTGTAGTGAGGAACAAGTCTAAAAGCGCTGCAAATTCACCCCTTTCTGAGATACGGGTAGGTTCATCGACAAGCTGCGTTAGACCACAACTTATGGCAAAAGCTTCTGCTTCCCTGCCTTCATTATCTGTTTTGTTGTGGTGTTTTAGCCAGGGTATATTGTGGACGTTGAAATCGCCTAAAAAAACAATTTCCGCATGTGGATAGTTAGACTGTATACTATCACAGTTTTCGGATAATGTCGCAAAAATGTTTTGATACTCGGTGTTACTTGGCGGTCGGTAGAGGCAGCAAATGAACTTGGTCGATGACTTTGAGGTGAATTTCAGCCATATGATATCGAGGTTCGCTGGATCTAGCTTCTCCTCTCGATGACATGACAGGTCATTTTTAATGTACACACAGATCCCAAAATTATGTCGAAATCGGTGGTGTAGGTCATAGCCGGGATAAAGATCGTTCACAATAGGTGTTGCAGAACTGATTTTAGTTTCAGTGAGAACAAGGATGTCAGGTCTTTGTTCTTCAAGATGTTGATGAACTGAATTCATGTTGGTACTTAATCCTCTTATATTGCTAAAATCAATTCTAAGTTGAGTTTTTGGTCTTCTTTTAATATCTTTGCATGAAGGACCCCCAGGATCACCCGACGCCCGGAGATCCGAGTGGTCGGGTATTTTACCTCCGGGATATTTTGATCCTGGAGGCGCCATCATGCTATCTGTTACTCATTGTTGGAACCGGACTGCCAGCGCAGTAGCGGAACGTGGTGATACCACTTAGCGCTACTCACTTCTGACATGGTGGTATCTCACCGGTCGACGCCCAATGAGTAAAAGCGTCTACCACCTGCTTGAGGTCATTTACGAAAATTTTTTACTCAAACTTAAAAAAATCAAAATGGCGGATCCAAAATGGCAGATTTTTTATTTACTAACCGACTTGTCTCAAACTTGAAAGATTGCAGTGCTTAGGGATCGATTTATAATAAATTTAGAACTTTGTGGTGTTTAACGTCGCTGAACATGATTTTTTACTCTTTTTAAAAAAATCATCTAAATCGGATAATGGCAAGTGTGTCAAAAACTCATTTTTCTATGAAAGGGGGTGGGGGTAGAGGTGGGAGGATATTTTTTCTTAATATTGTATTGTCATCGGATCACTATATGTATACCAAATTTCATTTAAATCGGATAATGGGAAGTATGTCAAAAACGCATTTTTCTATAGATGAGGGTGGGGGTAGGAGTGGTAGGATTTTTTTTTCAATGTTGTATTGTCATCGGACCACTATATGTGTACCAAATTTCATCCAAATCGGATAATGGGAAGGGTGTCAAAAACTCATTTTCTATGGAAGGGGGTGGGGGTAGGGGTGGGAGGATATTTTTTTAAATGTTGTATTATCATCGGACCACTATGTGAATACTAAATTTCATCCAACTCGGATTATGGGAAGTGTGTCAAAAACTCATTTTTCTATGAAAGGAGGTGGGGGTAGAGGTGGAAGGATATTTTTTTCTTAATATTGTATTGTCATCGGATCACTATATGTATACCAAATTTCATCCAAATCGGATAATGGGAAGTGTGTCAAAAACGCATTTTTCTATAGATGAGGGTGGGGGTAGGAGTGGTAGGATTTTTTATTTCAATATTATATTGTCATCGGACCACTATATGTATACCAAATTTCATCCAAATCGGATAACGGGATGTGTGTCAAAAACAAATTTTTCTATGGAAAAGGGTGGTGGTAGGGGTGGGAGGATATTTTTTTTTAATGTATTGTCATCGGACCACTATGTAAATACCAAATTTCATTCAAATCGGATAATGGGAAGGAAGTGTGTCAAAAACTCATTTTTCTATTAAAGGGGGTGGGGGTAGAGGTGGGAGGATATTTTTTCTTAATATTGTATTGTCATCGGATCACTATATGTATACCAAATTTCATCCAAATCGGATAACGGGATGTGTGTCAAAAACAAATTTTTCTATGGAAGGGGGTGGGGGTAGGGGTGGGAGGATATTTTTTTCTTATTGTTGTATTATCATCGGACCACTATGTGTATACCAAATTTTATCCAAATCGGATAACGGGAAGTGTGTCAAAAACACATTTTTCTATAGAAGGGGTGGGGGTAGGGATGGTAGGATATTTTTTTCTTAATGTTGTATTGTCATGGGACCACTACGTGTGTACCAAAGTTCATCCAAATCAGATAATGGAAAGTGTGTTAAAAACGCTTCACAAAATTTGATAGATAGTTAGTTAGTAAAGGATTTTTTAAAGATGTTTTTATATAAATAAAATATTTTATTTTTCATCTACACATTTTATATCAAAAAAAAAATTTTTAGTCCGGCGCCGAGTTGGCCGGCGCCCAGTTGGCTGCGCCGAGTTGGCCCGGCGCCCAGTTGGCCCGGCGCCCAGTTGGCGGCGCCGAGTTGGCGGCGCCCAGTTGGCGGCGCCGAGTTGGCGGCGCCCAGTTGTCCTAGACCGTATTTGACATGCTTAATGATGTATGCCTTGTAACAAAACAACAACAACATGTTCCAGATTTGAGCTAAATATCTCAAATCAATAACTGCACGAGTTATAAATAAAAAGCAAACAAAAAAACTAATATTTTAATAACCCATATCTCAAAAACTAAGCATGGTTATACAAAGTTTTTTTTCTTAAAATCACTCAAGATAATCGTCTGAAGTTTGGCGACATACTTTATTAACACCTGTATAAAATACCTACTATTATGAGTCCCCTGGCAGCTTTTTTTTTTTACTTTTTAGTTATCCAACGCAACAATCAACAATGGGATAACATCATTATGTGGCCACCTTTATTATTAAAAAATGGATTGGAGAATGGATATTGTGAAGAATATATGAAAATTACATTACAACATTTGAGCAATTCCACATAAACCTAGAAATTAGAAAATTGAAGACTGTAAAAGTGTGTTCTTATTTTTTTAATATTGGTTTTATTAAGGATTATTAGGTGGTACATGTTTAACTATTTTTAGGTTTTCTAAAAATCCACAGTTTTTTGTAATATAAATAACTAGTTTATACATTTAAGAAAAAACATTATATTTGTTGAATATTTTTAGATTTTTCTAAAACAGTTCTCATTTTTAAAAAAATAAATATTACATTTTTAAAAAAACATTGTTTTTTATTTAAGTATTACATTTTCGAGGTCATGCAAATTTTTATATATGCGGAAAAAGTTTGGATATCTTACAGGTTTACATGACTAAAATTAATATATTTTTGATATCCAAATTCTTTTCGCATACATGAAATTAGCCTGACCTCAAAAATAACACCTTTACTAAGAAAAAAATCATTTAAAAAGCCCGCCGAGCCCGCCGCGCATTCTTAATTCTTCCAGTAGCCAAGGGTGGCGCTAGCGTAAACTTGTTGCCGCTTTTGAACCATAGAATTAAGCACTCTTTTATTATTTTCTCTATGGCTGGACCACCAGTGACGTGAAAGTCGACATAATATATATAAGATCCGAACACCGGTCTATTCTATCCACCCACCGTGAGCTCCATACACAAAATTACAGTGGACCAGATAAACCATACAGGAACAATAAAAATATTAAGAACTCGTTTATTTTTTGGAATTTTGACTTGCAACTTGAACCAGTTGTAAAGAAACCACCCTTCTATCGGCGCTATACATTATCGTTTTATGACAAAAGTCAGTGGCGGAGGTAGGAATTTTTAAATTTAATTAAAGTGAATTTGGAGCTAGGTCCGTAATTACGTTATTTTGACAGAATTTGCCTAAAAACTTGCACAAAATATAAAGGAATCACACCTCTATCGCCGCTTTATTTCATTATTTTGTTACAAACGTCAGTGGCGGAGATAGGAATTTTTAAATTTTATAAAAATGAATTTGGAGCTGGCTCCCTAATTACGTCATTTAGACAGACTTTGCGTTAAAACTTGCACACGTTGTAAAGGGATCACCCCTCTACCGTGGCTGTATTTCACCATTTTGTTACAAACGTCAGTGGCGGAGTTATGAATTTTTAAATTTTATTGAAGTTAATTTGGAGCTGGGTTTCTAATTACGTCATTTTGACAGATTTTGCGTTAAAACTTGCACACGTTGTAAAGGGATCACCCCCTCACCACAACCGTTGTTGTATTTTTCCATTTTGTTACAAACGTCAGTGGCGGAGTTATGAATTTTTAAATTTTTATTGAAGTGAATTTGGAGCTGGGTCCCTAATTACGTCATTTTGGCAGATTTTGCCTAAAGTCTTGCAAATATTATAAAGGGATCACCCCTCTAACGCTGCTATATTTCACTATTTTGTTACAAACGTTAGTGGCGGAGTTATGAATGTTAAAATTTTTATTGAAGTAAATTTGGAGCTGGGTCCCTAATTACGTCATTTTGACAGATTTTGCCTAAAAACTCGCACACATTATAAAGGGATTAGTCCTCCATAGCTTTTATATTTCACTATTTTGTTACAGACGTCAGTGGCGGAGATAGGAATTTTTAAATTTTATTGAAGTTAATTTGGAGCTAGGTCCCTAATTACGTCATTTCGACAGATTTTGCCTAAATACCTGTACATATTATAAAGGGATCACCCCTCTATCGCCGCTATATTTCAGATTTCAGAATTTTGTTACAAACGTCAATGGCGGAGTTATGAATTTTTAAATTTTTATTGAAGTGAATTTGAAGCTGGGTCCGTAATTACGTCATTTCGACAGATTTTGCTCAAAACACTTGCACATATTATAAAGGGATCACCTCTCTATCGCCGCTATATATCAGAATTTTGTTACAAACGTCAATGGCGGAGTTATGAATTTTTAAATTTTTATTGAAGTGAATTTGAAGCTGGGTCCGTAATTACGTCATTTCGACAGATTTTGCTCAAAACACTTGCACATATTATAAAGGGATCACCTCTCTATCGCCGCTATATATCAGAATTTTGTTACAAACGTTAGTGGCGGAGTTATGAATTTTTAAATTTTTATTGAAGTGAATTTGGAGCTGGGTCCCTAATTACGTCATTTTGACAGATTTTGCCTAAAATCTTGCACATATTATAAAGGAATCACCCCTCTACCGCTGCTATATTTCACTATTTTGTTACAAACGTCAGTGGCGGAGTTATGAATTTTTAAATTTTTATTGAAGTGAATTTGGAGCTGGGTTCCTAATTACGTCATTTCGACAGATTTTGCCTAAATACTTGCACGTGTTATAAAGGGATCACCCCTCTATCGCTGCTATATTTCAGAATTTCGTTACAAACGTCAGTGACGGAGTTATGAATTTTTAAATTTTTATTGAAGTGAATTTGGAGCTAGGTCCCTAATTACGTAATTTCGACAGATTTTGCCTAAATACTTGCACATATTATAAGGGGATCATGCCTCTATCGCCGCTATATTTCAGAATTTTGTTACAAACGTCAGTGACGAAGATAGGAATTTTTAAATTTTATACAAATGAATTTGGAGCTGGCTCCCTAATTTCGTCATTTCGACAGATTTTGCCTAAATACTTGCACATATTATAAACGGATCACCGCTCTATCGCTGCTATGTTTCAGAATTTTGTTACAAACGTCAGTGGCGGAGTTATGAATTTTTAAATTTTTATTGAAGTGAATTTGGAGCTAGGTCCCTAATTACGTCATTTCGACAGATTTTGCCGAAAGACTTGCACACAATATAAAGGGATCACCCCTCTATCGCCGCTATATTTCAGTATATTGTTACAAACGTCAGTGGCGGAGATAGGAATTTTTAAATTTTATTGAACTGATTTTGGAGCTAGGTCCCTAATTGCGTCATTTTGACAGATTTTCCCTAAAAGGTCACACACGTTATAAAGGAATCACCTCTCTATCGCTGCTATATTTCAGAATTTTGTTGTAGACGTCAGTGGCGGAGTTATGAATTTTTACATTTTTATCGAAGTAAATTTGGATCTGGATCCCTAATTAAGTCATTTTGACAGATTTTGCCTAATAACTCGCACACATTATAAAATGATCACCCCTCTATCGCTGCCGTATTTCAGAATTTTGTTACAAACGTCAGTGGCGGAGTTAAGAATTTTTAAATTTTTATTGAAGTAAATTTGGAGCTGGGTCCCTAATTACGTCATTTTGACAGATTTTGCCTAAAAACTCGCACACATTATAAAGGGATCTTTCCTCTATCGCCGCTATATTTTTGAATTTTGGTACAAACGTCAGTGGCGGAGATTTTTAAATTTTATTGAAGTGAATTTGGAACTGGGTCCCTAATTATGTAATTTTGACAGATTTTGCCTATATACTTGTACATATTATATTCGCTGCTATTTCAGAATTTTGTTACAAACGTCAGAGACGGAGGTAGGATTTTTTTTATTTAATTGATGTTAATAATAATAATTAATTAATAGTTCAGTAAAAACGTCATTTTGACAGATTTTGCGTTAACACTTCCATACGTTGTAAGGAGATCGCTCCTCTATCGTTGCTGTATTTTACCATTTTGTTACAAACGTCAGTGGCGGAGTTATGAATTTTTAAATTTTATTGAGCTAAATATGGATTTGAATAATTTTTTGTAAACATTAATTCTGGCAGATTTCAAACTTTTCTGATTTTTTAAATAGGGGGGGGGGGTAGAAAGGTTCACTTATATAAGTTTAGAAAATTTATTTATTGTGCAATTTGTTTTTGATAATTTTGTTACTGAGAAATCTGTTTAAACATACTTTATTGATTATTTGAAAGGAACCCCCTATCAATTTAAATAAATGTTTATTGGTAAGGAAAACCCTTTTACACTAATTACTCTTGAAGATACGCGCGAGTTTGCTACGCCTGTTGGTTGCAATTCCTAGAAAGGAAAAATCTGTGACCATAATAGGCCAAGCGTTGGGTACAAAATATCGGGTTCTATTTGCAAAAGGTCGAACAGAAATGAAATTTGGTGGGATGGTAGACATTTGGTGGGATGGTAGACATTTGGTGGGATGGTAGACATATATACCTCGGGGGGTAGCCGCTCGAGGGGGGGGGGGATGAAAAATCGCGGCGCTTGGAGGAAAACAGCATATAAAAAAAGTTTAAATAAAATATGTAGAGAACAAAATTGCCCACAACTTTGGTTTTATGCATTCTTTCGCTCCGACGAATAGTTTTTGCCTTACTTTAGTTGGGGGGTAGTTTGCAAATTTTAACAAAATCAGAATTTAATCGCGGATTAAAACAAGTATGGCTACCAAACAATTCTGGTATATTTTTTTCTATAAGAGTAAGGTTTTCTAAGTAAACTGATTCTTGATTCGTTACATTTGACCTTACATTATAAAAGATATGATTTTTTGAAGTACGCCCTTACATAGTTATCATGATCTACGGTCGATATTTTCTTATTATTGTTGACCTACAATAGTTAGGAAGATTTTCAAAGGACCTGGATTTTATTGCTGATTCTTATAGCCCAAGAACTCATCTTTAAAGATCCAGTTGATGCCACTCTGGCACCCTTAAGCATTTTGAGATATTCAAGATGGCGGCCGATTAGGGAATAAAATTTTTTTTAAAAATTGTTAAAAAAAATATAAATCCAACGCTGGGCGTATTCAGTAGCTGTTGGAGTCCCATTAAATATAGTAAAAGCCCCGACACCCTTCCCCTCAGGAACATGGTCAAAATGGCGCCGCCATCTTGGATTTTTGACTATTTTTTCCTTTAATAGCCTTTTACTCAGAAAGTACTTACTTTTGAGAAAATCTGTGGAGAGAAAATATAAAGCTCTTTAAAAGACCTATCGAAGGAGATATCTGCGAGGTACCTAAGCACTACCGTTGCAAAGATCTGATACAACTTTTTCCAAAATTTGTGCAGTGTATTCTAAGCCACCATCAGCTTTATCAGAACCCCAGTATTTTAACAAATATCAAAACTGTCAATGACAAGTAAAAAAATAATAACATTGTCATCAGTTTCAGAAAAATAAATAGATAAACATGGTATTTAATCCTAAAATGGCGTTACATACGACCAAAGAGCTTAAAGCCAAAAATTGTTATTGAGTTAGAAAACGGTAGGTCCTTTACAGCGGTAGCCCAGCATTTTAACGTAAGCCGAACCACAGTTTGTTCTATAAATAAAAGGTACATAAAAGAAAAATTACTTGAAAGGAAACAAGGACAATCTGGCAGGCCAAAAGTAGGTCAAGTTCAGGAAGATCAGGCGCTACTTCGAGTACTCAAAATGACCCTTTCGAGAGAGAAAATAATGCAAGAATTTTTTCACAGTTTCCAGGCAGTCAAGCACCGTTTGCCGTAGAATTTAATCATCAAACCTCAGGTGCCGAACTGCAGCAACAAAGACCGAACTTACTTTTTTAGCACGTTATTTCTAAAAACGACCAAAAATATATTTCTAGCTGGTTTTTATTGGAGACCCTGTATGTATGACATATTTTTACAATATGTCACACATACAGGGTATCTAGTTTTTATCAAGTTGTATTTTATTTATTTTATAAACATACAAAAGACAATAAACGGTCATAACATTACTATAAAATGTAAATGTCAACCCTATATAATATGTTTTTTGTTTTTTTTTTGTTTATACTGGGACTTTCTATCCAATCAGGATCAATCGCCCAGTTTCACAGAGTTTTAGCAAAGTTACAGTATCTTTAAACAAACACAAACAACCAAGTACCTCGCCAGGAATCGAACCCGGACCGCCGGTGTGGGAAACAAACATTGCTACCACTAGACCACGACGGCGCCAACCCTATATAATATAATATATACTGCTGCTTAAAATAGAAAGCGAGTTTTTCCAGTCGTATCAGATTTTTTTAAAATCAGCTGTACGTAATATGCTAAATTCTGGCACATTCTATTCAAAAGAAATACAGCAAAATTTTTAACTTGAACCAATTTTCTTAGACAATAAAATTTCCATTTTAACTATGTATCACTTAGTAGGAATAACTTTATTCCTAGCGGCCCAGTGGCATCCATATATGTGGGTGATTTACAGAAATCGTCGAAAATTACTGAATTTTTAGGTTTTTATCCAATTCGTTATATGAACGAAAATTTCATAGGATTGTTTTAATTTTCTCTAAGTATTTAGTAGTTTTGTAGTTTTAGCATTATTAACCATTCAAACGAAAATTTCATAGGATTGTTTTAATTTTCTCTAAGTATTTAGTAGTTTTGTAGTTTTTCTGTGTGAAACCACACCTTAAGGAAAACAAGCGTCTTGGAATTAAATAAATAGATCCATGACGGATCTGATACCTTCCTAGCCCATTAGCACACTCCACGTTATATCAACCTTGAAAACAGTTTTTTGGAGCGATAGAGGGGTGATCCCTTTATAATGTGTGTGAGCTCTTAGGCAAAATCTGTCGAAATGACGTAATTAGGGACCTAGCTCCAAATTCACTTCAATAAAAATTTAAAAATTGATAACTCCGCCACTGACGTTTGTAACAAAATAATGAAATATGGCAGCGATAAAGGGGTGATCCCTTTATAACAGGTGCAAGTATTTAGGCAAAATCTGTCGAAATGACGTAATTAGGGACCCAGTTCCAAATTCACTTCAATAAAAATTTAAAAATTCATAACTTTGCCACTGACGTTTCTAACAAAATGGTAAAATACTGCAACGATAGAGGGGTGATCCCTTTACATTGTGTGCAAGTTTTTCGGCAAAATCTGTCAAAATGACGTACTTAGAGACCTAGCTCCAAAATCACTTCAATTAAATTTAAAAATTCCTATCTCCGCCACTGACGTTTGTAACAAAATAGTGAAATATAGAAGCGATAGAGGGGTGATCCCTTTATATTGTGTGCAAGTTTTTCGGCAATATCTGTCAAAATGACGTAATTAGAGACCTAGCTCCAAATTCACTTCAATAAAAATTTAAAAATTCATAACTCCGCCACTGACGCCTGTAACAAAATTCTGATATACAGCAGCGATAGAGGGGTGATCCCTTTATAACATGTGCAAGTATTCAGGCAAAATCTGTCGAAATGACGTAATTAGGGACCTAGCTCAAAATTCACTTCAATAAAAATTTAAAAATTGATAACTCCGCCACTGACGTTTGTAACAAAATAATGAAATATGGCAGCGATAAAGGGGTGATCCCTTTATAACGTGTGCAAGTATTTAGGCAAAAACTGTCGAAATGACGTAATTAGGGATCTAGCTCCAAATTCACTTCAATAAAAATTTAAAAATTCATAACTCCGCCACTGACGTTTGTAACAAAATTCTGAAATATATCAGCGATAGAGGGGTGATCCCTTTGTAATATATGCAAGTATTTAGGTACAATCTGTCGAAATCACGTAATTAGGGACCCAGCTCCAAAATCACTTCAATAAAATTTAAAAATTCCTACCTCCGCCACTGACGTTTGTAACAAAATTCTGATATAAAGCGGCGATAGAGGGGTGATCCGTTTAAAATATGTGCAAGTATTTAGGCAAAAACTGTCGAAATGACGTAATTAGGGACCTAGCTCCAAATTCACTTCAATAAAAAGTAAAAAAATCATAACTCCGCCACTGATGTTTGTAACAAAATGGTAAAATACAGCAACGATAGAGGGGTGATCCCTTTACAACGTGTGCAAGTTTTAACGCAAAATCTGTCAAAATGACGTAATTGGAGACCTAGCTCCAAAATCACTTCAATAAAATATAAAAATTCCTATCTCCGCCACTGACGTTTGTAACAATAAAGTGAAATATAGAAGCGATAGAGGGTTTATCTCTTTATATTGTGTGCAAGTTTTTTGGCAAAATCTGTCAAAATTACGTAATTAGAGACCTAGCTCCAAAATCACTTCAATAAAATTTAAATATTCCTATCTCCGCTACTGACGTTTGTAACAAAATAGTGAAATATGAAAGCGATAGAAGAGTGATCCCTTTATCTTGTGTGTAAGTTATTCGGCAAAATCTGTCAAAATGACGTAATTAGAGACCTAGCTCCAAAATCACTTCAATAAAATTTAAAAATTCTTATCTCCGCCACTGACGTTTGTAACAAAATAGTGAAATTTTGTAACAAAATAGTGAAATATAGAAGCAATAGAGGGGTAATCTCTTTATATTGTGTGCAAGTTTTTCGGCAAAATCTGTCAAAATGACGTAATTAGAGGCCTAGCTCCAAAATCACTTCAGTAAAATTTAAATATTCCTATCTCCGCCACTGACGTTTGTACCAAAATAGTGAAATATGGAAGCGATAGAAGGGTGATCCCTTTATCCTGTGTGCAAGTTATTCGGCAAAATCTGTCAAAATGACGTAATTAGAGACCTAGCTCCAAATTCACTTCAATAAAAATTTAAAAATTCATAACTCCGCCACTGACGTTTGTAACAAAATTCTGATATATAGCGGCGATAGAGGGGTGATCCGTTTATAACATGTGCAACTATTTAGGCAAAATATGTCGAAATGACGTAATTAAGGACCTAGCTCCAAATTCACTCCAATAAAAATTTAAAAATTCCTATCTCCGCCACTGACGTTTGTAACAATATAGTGAAATATAGCAGCGATAGAGGGGTGATCCCTTTATATTGTGTGCAAGTTTTTCGGCAAAATCTTTCAAAATTACGGAATTAGAGTCCTAACTCCGCCACTGACGTTTGTAACAAAATAACAAAATATACAAGCGATAGAGGGGTGATCCCTTTATATTGTGTGTAAGTTTTTCGGCAAAATCTGTCAAAATGACGTAATTAGAGACCTAGTTCCAAAATCACTTCAATAAAATTTAAAAATTCCTACCTCCGCCACTGACGTTTGTAACAAAATTCTGATATATAGCGGCGATAGAGGGGTGATCCGTTTAAAATATGTTCAAGTATTTAGGCAAAAACTGTCGAAATGACGTAATTAGGGACCTAGCTCCAAATTCACTTCAATAAAAAGTAAAAAAATCATAACTCCGCCACTGATGTTTGTAACAAAATGGTAAAATACAGCAACGATAGAGGGGTGATCCCTTTACAACGTGTGCAAGCTTTAACGCAAAATCTGTCAAAATGACGTAATTAGAAACCCAGCTCCAAATTAATTTTAATAAAATTTAAAAATTCCTATCTCCGCCACTGACGTTTGTAACAAAATAGTGAAATATAAAAGCTATGAAGGGGTGATCCCTTTATAATGTGTGCGAGTTTTTAGGCAAAATCTGTCAAAATGACGTAATTAGGGACCCAGCTCCAAATTTACCTCAATAAAAATTTAAAAATTCATAACTCCGCCACTGACGTTTGTAACAAAATGGTAAAATACAGCAACGGTAGAGGGGTGATCCCTTTACAACGTGTGCCAGTTTTAACACAAAATCTGTCAAAATGACGTAATTAGAAACCCAGATCCAAATTAACTTCAACAAAATTTAAAAATTCCTATCTCCGCCACTGACGTTTGTCACAAAATAGTGAAATATAGAAGCGATAGAGGGGTGACCCCTTTATATTGTGTGCAAGTTTTAACACAAAATCTGCCAAAATGACGTAATTAGAAACCCAGCTCCAAATTAACTTTAACAAAATTTAAAAATTCCTATCTCCGCCACTAACGTTTGTAACAAAATTCTGAAATATAGCAGCGATAGAGGGGTGATCCCTTTATAATAATAATAAGTACTTAGGAAAAATCTGTCAAAATGACGTAATTAGGGACCCAGATCCAAATTTACTTCAATAAAAATTAAAAAATTCATAACTCCGCCATTGACGTTTGTAACAAAATGGTAAAATACTGCAACTATAGAGGGGTAATCCCTTTACATTGTGTGCAAGTTTTTCGGCAAAATCTGTCAAACTGACGTAATTAGAGACCTAGCTCCAAAATCACTTTAATAAAATTTAAAAATTCCTATCTCCGCTACTGACGTTTGTAACAAAATAGTGAAACATGGAAGCGATAGAGGGGTGATCCCTTTATATTGTGTGCAAGTTTTTCGGCAAAATCTGTCAAAGTGACGTAATTGGAGACCTAGCTCCAAAATCACTTCAATAAAATTTAAAAATTCCTATCTCCGCCACTGACGTCTGTAACAATAAAGTGAAATATAGAAGCGATAGAGGGTTTATCTCTTTATATTGTGTGCAAGTTTTTCGGCAAAATCTGTCAAAATGACGTAATTAGAGACCTAGCTCCAAAATCACTTCAATAAAATTTAAATATTCCTATCTTCGCTACTGACGTTTGTAACAAAATAGTGAAATATGGAAGCGATAGAAGAGTGATCCCTTTATCTTGTGTGTAAGTTATTCGGCAAAATCTGTCAAAATGACGTAATTAGAGACCTAGCTCCAAAATCACTTCAATAAAATTTAAAAATTCTTATCTCCGCCACTGACGTTTGTAACAAAATAGTGAAATTTTGTAACAAAATAGTGAAATATAGAAGCAATAGAGGGGTAATCTCTTTATATTGTGTGCAAGTTTTTCGGCAAAATCTGTCAAAATGACGTAATTAGAGACCTAGCTCCAAAATCACTTCAATAAAATTTAAATATTCCTATCTCCGCCACTGACGTTTGTAACAAAATAGTGAAATATGGAAGCGATAGAAGGGTGATCCCTTTATCCTGTGTGCAAGTTATTCGGCAAAATCTGTCAAAATGACGTAATTAGAGACCTAGCTCCCAATTCACTTCAATAAAAATTTAAAAATTCATAACTCCGCCACTGACGTTTGTAACAAAATTCTGATATATAGCGGCGATAGAGGGGTGATTCGTTTATAACATTTGCAGCTATTTAGGCAAAATCTGTCGAAATGACGTAATTAGGGACCTAGCTCCAAATTCACTCCAATAAAAATTTAAAAATTCCTATCTCCGCCACTGACGTTTGTAACGATATAGTGAAATATAGCAGCGATAGAGGGGTGATCCCTTTATATTGTGTGCAAGTTTTTCGGCAAAATCTTTCAAAATTACGGAATTAGAGTCCTATCTCTGCCACTGACGTTTGTAACAAAATAATAAAATATACAAGCGATAGAGGGGTGATCCCTTTATATTGTGTGTAAGTTTTTCGGCAAAATCTGTCAAAATGACGTAATTAGAGACCTAGTTCCAAAATCACTTCAATAAAATTAAAAAATTCCTATCTCCGCCACTGACGTTTGTAACAATATAGTTAAATATAGCAGCGATAGAGGGGTGATCCCTTTATATTGTGTGCAAGTTTTTCGGCAAAATCTTTCAAAATTACGGAATTAGAGTCCTATCTCCGCCACTGACGTTTGTAACAAAATAATAAAATATACAAGCGATAGAGGGGTGATCCCTTTATATTGTGTGTAAGTTTTTCGGCAAAATCTGTCAAAATGACGTAATTAGAGACCTAGTTCCAAAATCACTTCAATAAAATTTAAAATTTCCTATCTCCGCCACTGACGTTTGTAACAATATAGTTAAATATAGCAGCGATAGAGGGGTGATCCCTTTATATTGTGTGTAAGTTTTTCGGCAAAATCTGTCAAAATGACGTAATTAGAGACCTAGTTCCAAAATCACTTCAATAAAATTTAAAAATTCCTATCTCCGCCACTGACATTTGTAACAAAATAGTAAAATATTGAAGCGATAGCAAAATGACGTAGTTATGGACCCAGTTCCAAATTCACTTCAATAAAATTAAAAAATTCCTACCTCCGCCACTGACGTTTGTAACAAAATTCTGAAATATAGCGGCGATAGAGTGGTCATTCCTTTATAACATGTGCAAGTATTTATGCAAAATCTGTCAAAATGACGTAATTAGAGACCCAGCTCCAAATTCACTTCAATAAAAATTTAAAAATTTATAACTCCGCCACTGACGTTTGTAACAAAATTCTGAAACATAGCAGCGATAGAGGGATGATCTCTTTATAACATGTGCAAGTATTTAGGTAAAATCTGTCGAAATGACGTAATTAGGGACCTAGGGGGCAATTCTTTAAAATTTGAAATAATTTGAAACAATCTGAAAAAATTTGACGCCTCAAATTTTAGCCCTAATTCATGGCAACATCGTAAATTTCAGTTTTTTGTACAGCGTCAAAAACCGAAAAATTAGGAAAAATATAATCTAAAACCTACCTTTAAACTCGATTGCTGATAATTCAATATTTTTCTTCTTAAAAAATTGTATTTTTCCGGAAAAAAACAATAACAAAACCATGAGACGTTTTTCTTATTTCGTTAAAGTTGGATTCAAATAACACGAACATAACATGCAAAGCGAACCAATCCGAATGGCTAAGTACAGCCGACCACAAAATCTACGTAATATTATTTTAACGTAATCAAATGAATTTTAGGAAAGAAAACTATAAGGGTTGATAAGTTTATAAAAAAAAATAATTTTTGGATTTATTGCAACCCGTGGCCCAAAAAATAACCTTTGAATATATAAATATCAAACTTGTTATTATTATTATCATATAATTAAAAATAATGTTTTTCTAATATTTCTTATGATCAGCTATGAGAAGAGATAGAAAAAAAGTCTGCCAAACTCAGGTTATAAAGGTTAGGTTCAGGTCTGCTACAGGGTGACCTTAAAATCTATTATAGATTTGTTTAGAAATTCTAGTTCTCTACTTAACAATAAAAAGTTGAAAATAGCCCAAAAAGTTAAACTATGTATTAACGGATTATTTCAAATTTAGGTTCAGGGGGTGAGTTACAGGGTGATATCAAAAATAGTTGTACAATTTACATTGTTAAAAACAACTTTGTCAGGAGTTTTACTTAGCAAACAAGAGTTAGAAATACCTTAAAAAATCATATCACTAACTTATTGTATTACCTTTAGAGCCAGCAAGTGGGTGATATCGAAATTACTAGTGTATTTTTCTAAAAATCACATTTTTAGAAAACAATGTTGTCAAGAGCTTTCGTTATCAAAAAATGCTTAGGAACACGTTAAAAAATCATAACATTAACTGACTGTATTACCTTTAGGTCCTTGGAGTAAGGTACAGGGTGATATCAAAATTAGTAAAACACTTTTGTAAGAATCACAATTTTAAAAATCAACTTTATCAGGAGTTTTGGTGAGCAAAAAATAGTTAGGAATATGTAAACAAACCACACCATTCACTAACTGTTACATTTAGGTCCAGTAGGTAAGATACTAGTAGTAAATTTTTTTATAAATCATATTTTTAAAAATAACTTTTGGCCTCACCTTACTGTTTACAAACCAAGAACATATAAGTTAGTGTTTCTTTAGCGATCTATTAAAAGAATATTACGTTAATTACTTTTCCGCACAATTTTACTTTTTCGCATCATTTTTACTTTCCTCACGATTTTTTTCCGCACGTCCAAATTGCAAGAACCTTCCTGTCCACAATCGTTTTCAAATGAAAACCCGTCCTCCTACACACAAGTTTCATTTTCAAGAAGTGCTGCTGTACCGATGCTACCAGATGTTACAGCCTGTTCAGACCAATATACCTTCCTCCATTCACTACAGTAGTAATTCTAAGCAGCAAACTGATCAAGGCATTTCTGTAGTGGGCCAAACACCAACCAATCAAATTCCAATAAGAAACGACGTTATTCAAGATGTTGCGGCATCTGACGTATATTGAAGCATGCAACAAACAGAAAGTGCACTTTCAATTTCAATATCTACCATCGTTATCTTTTTCGTTATTGTTAATTAAATGTTATTTACATAAAGTTTCTTTTTAATATATCATAATAAAAAAATCCTGTTTTATTTAAATTACATACATACATATACACAATTATAAAAATAAAAGTTAAAAAAACGTACGGAATAGTTACTTTTCCGCACTAGTGCTGAAAAATTTCTTTTCCGCACGATTTTTGTTTTGTTAAAAATGAAGATATTTAGGACTTATTAAATGATTTATGTAACTATTCTATCTTACGTATCATTTTCTAGCATTATTATAAAATCTTTGCGAATTAAAACATGTTTTTTGATAAAGAAGATAGACAAAAACACTCGTAGGAAAAACATTGTACCTAATTCTGGCGGAAACTATCTTTTCCATCCTTGACGGCTTGCCCGAACTCCGCTCCGCGTCGTTTGTGCAACTGCCGTCGCCTGCGGAAAAGTACCTCTTTCCGCACTTGTTAGGTAAATAACTATTGTACAAACAATTAAAAGCCTAAGCGATACAAAAAATATTTATGTAAAAGATATTTAAAATTTAAAGATAAAAGACCTTAAGTGGGATGAAACTACTGCTTTTGTTGATTTGGAGTTTTCAGTAAAAATAGCTAAAGAAGTAAAGAAATATATCCCTTTATCAGACAACCAAATAGCTATGTAGCGGTACACGTATTAACAGATTTTTTGAAAGAAATGCAAAATATTGAGTCGCTTCACTTTGGAAGAAGTCTATATATAAGTAATTAAATAAAACTAAGAACGACGCACGGGACAAAAATATTTGTGTGCAGGTTGTTGTTTGTCAATGTAAATAAATGTAATATTTATTATGTGTATTTGTACATTTTTATATTGAGCAAGCTTAATAATTATAAGGATTTGATTTGGCTCCGTTTGGTTATGTTAAATAGATAACTTGGGTGTCAAATTGTTGCCTAAAAAACATGCAAATTTGTGAAATAACAACGAAGACAGTTTTTTCGTGTAAATAAATGTGCAGATTTTTATATTTATCGTGTATGTTTGTAAATGTTTACATTAGGCAAGCCTAGTGAAGGCTTTCGTTTTGTTACATTAAATATATATTTTAGGGCCAAGATTCTAAAATATCTTGTAAATTTGTTAATTAACAAATCAAACAAATGTAAAATATTTGTAAAAAATTTTTGATTTACTATTTGTATTTGTTAATTTTTATATTGGCCAACTGGTTCGGTTTGATTCTATTAATTGTATATTTTGAATGAAAAATTTTTGTCAAATAAGCATGTAAATTTGTGAATTAACAACGAACGCAGGCAGGTTTTTCTGTAAATAATTATTGTACATTTTTATATTGACCAACCTTATTTATATGGGTTTGGTTCGGTTTGGTTATACTTGATATGTATTATAAAGCCATGATTTTTTCAAACTAACTTGTGAATTTGTAAAAGAACAACGAACCAAGATGTTGTTACGTAAATAAATGTAGGGATTTTTGGATTTCTTATGTGTATTTGTAAACTTTTATTTTGACCAAGGTTAGTTAGGGGCTTAGGTTGATTTGGTTATATTAACTAATAAGTTTGAATGTCAAAATTTTATCTTATTAACTTGTAAATTTGTCAAATAAATACTAAAAGTTTTTCACGTAAATATATGTGAATATTTTTGGATTTATTTATTCATTTCACCCTACCACCTCCCTTGTTTTTTAAAAACGTGATTTTTCAAAATCTTTACTGCTATTTAGATATCACCCTACAGCTTACCTACTGGAAGTAAATGAAATTTAGTAAGTGGTATGATTGCTTAACGTGTTCCTAACTATTTTTTGCTAACAAACGCTCCTGACAACGTTGTTTTTTAAAAACGTGATTTTTACGAAATTTTATTACTAATTTCGATATCACCCTGTACCTCACTTCCTGGACCTAACGGTGATACAGTTAGTTAATGGTATGAATGTTTAACGTATTCCTAACAATACTTTGCTAACAAAAGCTCCGGACAACCTTGCTTTTTAAAAATGTGATTTTTAGAAAATTTACACACACTAATAACTCACCTGGACCTGAAGGTGATAAAATCTGATAATGGTATGATTGTGTAACGTGTTTCAGATAATTTTTTGATAACGAAAGCGCTTGACAACATTGTTTTTTAAAAATTTGTTTTTTAGAAAATTACGCTTCTAATTTCGATATCACCCTGTAGGTCTCTCACGTCCTGGATCTAAAAATAATAAAATAAGTTCATGAGACATTTTTTAATGTTTTTCTTACTCTTATTTGCTAACTAAAGCTCCTGACAGAGTTGTTTTTTAAAAATGTGATTTTTATTAAGATTTACTACTATTTTCGATATCACCCTGTAACTCACCTCCTGGACCAAAATTTGATCTAATCCGTAAATAGTAGTTTTTTGGGGCTATTTTCAACTTTTTATTGCTAAGTAGAAAATTAGATTTTTTTAACAAATCTATAATATTAGGCACACAAGAAATTTTACATAATTATACAAACATTATTTCTAATTATACGAATTTATAGAAAGTTTGAAATTTATGTTTTAAAGGTTTGTTTCTTGGGTCCGGTTCATTTTATTCATATTTTGAAATCTATTTTCAGGTCGGCTGTACGCAGTTCTCTGCCTATATGTGCAGCTCCCTCTAGGGAGCGTGTCGCAAACTTAAGTTTTCCTTGCACAATGTGACCACGTGGTCGTGGCACCCCTGAAAAACTCCGCCTTCGACTTATTTTCGTCAGGTGGCGACTGTAGAAACTATTCTTAGGGTCACTGCATCCTGAAAGCCTGGCGTCTCCCAACGAGCGGATAGTTCACAACTTGCATTCCATTTGCTATTGGTTGACATAGTCAGGCGGGATTTTTAAAATTAAAACTCTCCTGTCCTCGTTTTGGGAGGTTGAAATCGGTGTTAAACCAAACTGAAACAAAACCTTACCGTGGTCAATTGATGGGAAACGTATCATAACCGGGGCGTGTCTGGACAGGTTAGGATACGTTGTCGAATAATTTATCAGGGTTAGGTTAACACCGATTTCGACAGGAAAACAGGATAGGGAAGCTAATTAAAAAAAAATATAATATGTTTTTAAAAAACAATAGAAAAAAACTCATCGGCATATGCATAGATTTAGTTAAATTCAATAGGTATGTCCTGCACAAACCACTACACTTTTTAGTCACTTACAACTAGTATATATTCGTATTTTACGCCGAAAGCTGTAAACATAAAGTTTGTTAAATGCTTGACTAGTGGCACCATCTCTTAATATAATATACTAATAATCTTAAACGGCAACGTTCAACATCAAAAAGTCAGCTGACTATTTTGACCAATAGCAAACGGAATGCAAGTTGTGAACTAGCCGCTCATGTCTCCCAGGGGTAGCGACACCAAACATAACCTCATTTACGTAAAACGCAAATCTGACACTGTCAGGAGCGTAGCTTTTTTTATGTTTAAAAAAATTAAATGGTTTACAAATGTTACGTAAAGAACTGTCCGTCACATCCGGTATATAAATTTTACTGTCCAAATAAACAAACCTAAAAAAACTAAGTTTTTTATGATTTCAAATTTATTAGGATGTGTTAGGACCCACACAGCGAAGGAACCCAAAAATATAGTTTGCATGTTTTATATATATTCTAAAATATAGAAAACTATTATGTTGGGTTTTGTATCATTTAATACATTTTTTATGCTCTCTACTGAATAAAGGTGTACGTTTAATCCCTTTTTTCATGGGCTAAGGTAGTATTTCTTATCCCCAGTGATTGAAAGTAATTTCTTTAAAACCATAAAGGCAAAATATAGGTTTTTGGATTATTTTATTTTATCATAATACAAAAAACAAAAAGGAATATATACACGATACCGATTATTTTGTTCCAGCTTGCCGTAAGCTTACTGTACTTTGCCGATGGCTTGGTTCGTTTTGATCGTTATTGTGTCCTTAGGCATAGAATATTGCTTCCATATAAACGAAGCATTTAACTTCTCCAGGCTGTAAACCAGGAAACTGTGAAATTTTCGAAATTCTGTTTATTGCATCATTTCCATGCCCATCTCAAAGTAAGAATATGCTTTATTTTCCATCTTCGAGAAATGTAATTCGAACTTTTTCTCGACTAAACTTAATTAGTTTGTTATGAAATAAATAATATTTTTTCCACATTGTTTGTTATAAGGTCACTCATCGTCAAGCAAGTTTTACCTTGCTTGACGATGAGTGACCTTAGTTTGTTAGCATCTGACTGACTCTAATGTAATGCCATGACAACTATCACTGTCCACTGTTTTTTTATATACGGGGGGTTGACATGCTAAAACTACAGTACGGTAAGTGGTTTAATACCTATTTATTTAGTTTATGATTATTATTTTTAGTATATAAAAATAAACCTTGGCATTAAAGTCCCTTTTAGTCACTTAGCAAATTATAGCCCTTCTTCCGGTCGAGCATGAAAATTCCCGCCGTGGTATTAAAAGTAAACACTGCACGCCCCAGGTTTATAATATACCTACTATTATTTTTATTATTGTTCAAAAAAAAGCGGGCGGCGAAGAAAAGGTCGAAAATACAAAAAGTCGAAAATACAAAAGTTCGAAAGTACAAAAGGTCGAAAATACAAAAGATTGAAAAACAAAAGGTTCAAACAAAGATCGAAAGTAGCTACACTGTAATGATTGCAAAACAAAGTAGAATTAAGAGACACACAGGTACACACACACACTCATTGAAAAGTTTTTAAAAATCAACATCCAATAAAAACTCAAGGTAGCAACACGACGGGTCCCAGATCTTTGTTCGAAAACATTTTCTTCGAACGGAAATTTTTATGAAAACAATTTCTTCTAATGGAAATTTGTTCGAAAACATTTTTTTTAAACGGAAATTTATTCGAACACCATTTCTTTGAACGGAAATTTGTTCGTAAGTAATAGTTGTTCAAAAACATTTTCTTCGAATAGAAATCATTTTCTTCGAAAGCAAGTTTTTCGATAAAAGACGCTCTAGACCTGGATTTCCAAACCTAACACAATTCATATAGTTTGACTACGGCAAGGTATTCTTAACATATTTTTTCAAAAAAACCCTGACTTCGGGATCGTAAACATTCTGAAAATTTGTCTACTTTCCTCCTTTTGGAAGGTCGAAATTGGTATTTTCCTAAACTTTGTCAATTGATCGCAATCGTATCCGAACCGTTCCAGATACCTCCTGATGTGCTCAATTAAGAAAGGTTAGAGTAACACCGATTTCAACCTTCCAAAATAAGGACCGGAAAGCTAATTTAGGGAAATCATTTTTCGACAATAGGTCTCGGTTGGTTCGGTTTGGTTTCACACCCTCTAGGATCCCGGGAAAGAAGTCAGGAAAGTTTTTGTTTCCAAAAATTGTTAGAAAAAAACCCCATTAGTCGAACTGTATGAGTTGTGTTAAGTTTGGCAAGCCAGGTCAAATATTTTTTTTTTCGAAAAATTTGTTTTCGAAAAAATGTTTTTGAATAAATTTTCATTTAAAAAAAATATTTTCGAACAAATTTCCGTTCAAAGAAAATGTTTTCGAACATATTTCTGTTCGAAGAAAATGATTTCGAAAAATTTCTGTTTGAAGAAAACGTTTTCGAACAATCTTTTGTTCGAAGAATATGTTTTAGAACAATTTTTGGTTTGAAGAAAATGATTTTCGAAGTTTATGCTTTCGAACAATAATATTACGATATTTAGATGAAATGTACTATAAAATTATAAATAATTAAGCCGAACCTTACGAAAACTCGAACTGTATTTGGGCATTTTTTGTCTTTTGATAAAATTTAAAATTCGGAATAAAAAGGTACTAAAAAAAACCACAATACCGAAAACACCCAAAAAAATGGGAAAAAACCTTGGAAAATAAATTAAACAGTGCGAAAAATAGCGTATAAACATCGTGATAAAAGTTTCATTTTATCCCTTGATATATTATATACTATTAATAAACTTTTAACATAGAAATGTATTTCTGTCCTGTTTGTTTATTTATTACGTATTATTTTTATACAAAAACAGAAATAATATTTAAAAGAAAATGATTTTTAACAATAATACCTACAATAAATATTCATAACCCAAAAACTCAAGGAACATATTTTTTATTTCTTAAGCTGTATAAAAACGAGTTCTTTTTAAGTTTTATTAAAACATTTCTCTTTTCTCAGACGTCTATGGAATTTTGAGTAAGGTTTTGACACTCGTGTCGCTACCCCTGGGAGAAGCTAGACTTCGAGGATGCAGTGACCCTATTATTTCTAATTTCCCTATCCAAAATCTAATGGGCACACCTTCGTGTTAGTTTACGACAGAGACAATTTATTATTTTCCCTCTGGTTTACGAAGGCTGTGTCATGACCCGTCACTGAAGAATAGCAGTTTCTAAATGGGAGAACCCCCCAGAATAAAAAATTATATACGTGCATAATAAAAGATAAAAAAAGTAAAAAAATAATCACCACTTCAATAATTTGACCAGGATCCTCACTTAGTCAGATTTTTCTGGCAGATTTTAAAGAAATAATTTGACATTCCCTTAAAAATCTGTTCAAATATAACGGTGGCAACAGCGTAAAGCTAATTTTGTAGCGACCCTTCCACGACATGCAGTTAGTCCCTCTTTGTTAATTTTACCGTGAAAAACAAAGAAAGAAAGTAAACTTAGCTGACCTCATAAAGAAAACGAATAGGACTCATAAATTTGAAAGAAATGTGACGAAATGTGACGAAATCTGACATTTCAGTTTGTGTGGTTAATGGTCTTCTGCTTTGAATTTATTTACAATTTTTAAATTAAAAATTTTCAACAAATTACGGGTTTTTAATTATATACAAATATTATATCGTGAAGCTACATCTATCAAAAAGTGGGAAATCGCCTTTTAGGTAAGTTTTTAAGTTTAAAAATTGCCTTTTAAACGAGAAATCTTAAGCGCCAGATTATGTCACATTTTTTCAAATTTCGGCAGATTTTTTGAAATGTAAAGAATTGCCCCCGATATATCAAAAACTGACACCTGAAATGTACCTGTTCTGAGATCTACGTGAGAGAATATTAAAAACACACTAAACAAAACTTAATAAAATTTGATAAATTAAGTAAAAATAAAGTTTCTGGAATTTTTGAATTATAATGTACAGGGTGTTAAGAGTTAGGTCGCCACTATTACTTACTTCGTTAATATTAGAGCTACAGGGTCGGTTAAATAGACAAAGTTGTGGTATTTTTTTTCTCTGATTACGATGGTGATGAACGAAAAGAAAATCAAATGACTAGTAGGTGAGTTATGTTAAAAAAACCACATTTTTTTAAATGGGACACCCGGTATTCAGTTCAGCCAATAAAATAATACTACAGTGTTGTACTATATTCGTACCAAGTATCATTACGGTACCCAAAAATGCAGACAAAAGTGGCTTAGGCTCCGAACTATAGGAATCCAGGCTAAATCTTTTTGAGGTTTAGGATTTATGGAAAATTTGGTACTATATAATTAAATCACATTTATAATGAAGATTCGATATAAAACAAAAATAAACAAAATGTAAAATGGTTAAGCTATTAGCTGAACTCAAAAAAAGATTTTGGGAAACGCAAAAATAACAAGTGGGCAGATGCAAAAATAAATTATTCTTCTAGGTATTTACTCTATTAGGTTTTTATTATTTTTAGGAATCAAGAATGTAACAATTGATTTGCTATTACAATTGTCTCTTCTGGCTTAGGCTCAACTCCAGACTAAATTACCTTTCGTTTGATACCACACAAGCCATGTTTTAAATTAAACTCTATTTTTTGAAATCTACCCCCACCCTTTTTTTAATCTAAAATTTATTTTGTTTAACTCCAGACTCAATTACCTTTCGTTTGATATCACACATGCCATATTTTCACTTAAACTCTAATTTTTGAAGTCTAGCCCCACCCTTTTATTTGACTTGTGTTTGGTGGATTTTGTTCATTTTCAAATGGGACCATCTCGACCCAAGACCCAGCCTAGGTACCAAATTTCATTGAAATCGGGCAAGCAGTTTTTGACAGACAGACGGACAGACAGACGGCGCAACAAGAAAGTTTCAAAATCATCTGAAACGCAAAGATATATAAAAAAAAATTTCATCGGAGCAACTTTTTTTTTCTCGAAAAAATTAGCTCACCCACAAAAAACTAGAATCACCATAGCTCACACAACTATAGTATGGTATATGTGTGATAATAATAAATGATAAAAAGCATCAGGGTCAAAAATTTACCTGGATGAAATTTTAGCTCACACATATACTATACTATAGTAGTGTGAGCTATGGTGATCCTAATTTTTTCGAGAAAAAAAAAGTTGCTCCGATTTCAAAATTTTTTATATATCTTTGCGTTTCAGACGATTTTGAAAGTTTTTTGTTGCGCCGTCTGTCTGTCTGTATGCCTGTCTGTGAAAAAATAGCATAAAGTACATCATAAGACCTCTGGGGGCCCCCCAAAGGTATCGGGCCCCCAAAGGTTTTTGAAGTTTTTTGACCAATGAATCAATGAACTATCAGCCCAAGGTAGGGGAAAGTAGTTCTATTCAAAGAGCTCACTTCAAGGCTCACTTAACAGAGACGAAATTGAAATAGACTAAACTTTTCTCATCAGATTCAGGTTTTCTAGTAGGATCTTTTGTTGTACTTGACTAAACCTTTTGCTAAGTAATAGGCCTTCTAGAGCGTTAAACTGTGAAAAATATTTCACTATGATTTTTAGGTTTAGACAAAGTTTAATCGTTTTAACCCTCCAGTAGTGACATGAAAAAGAGGCACAACTTATAGGTAGGTCAGTCCAACAGATCAATATGCACATATGAGTTCCAACCGAGGTTGGTCAAGCAAACTTCTAATATGTTTATTTAAAAAAATATAAGTAAACATTATATAAAAAAAACTTGCAAAATTAAAATACAGTTTTTCCTTGTCATTGGCCTCACACACCGTACATCACCATATGATTTTCCATGAACTATAATACATAGGGCTTAAGTACGGTCAAACCTAAGGTTCATCAGCTCACAACAGTAAGTACTGTTCAAATTTTACAACAGTACAATATTCGCTGTTGTATTACTACTGTTACTATTACTTTTATTACTGTTTTTTTGTAACAATATTTGCTCATTTATGTATCTAAAAGTTTATGCAAATAAATATATACTCTACTCTACAATTGGGCGTAACAGCATATGACCCATTAGGAGTATTAGAACCGAGGGGTCATCAGCTTTCAACAGTACTGTACAAATTTCACAACAGTACCCGACAGGATCCAACAGTACTCGACGTACACGACAGTACTCAACAGTACTCGACAGTACCACGACAGGACCCAACAGTACTCGACAGTACACGACAGTACCCAACAGTACACGACAGTACACGACAGGACCCAACAGTACCCGACAGTACACGACAGTACCCAACAGTACACGACAGGACCCAACAGTACCTGACAGTACACGACAGTACACGACAGTATCCAACAGTACTCGACAGTACCCAACAGTACACGATAGAATCCAACAGGACAGGACTGGACACAACCCTCTTACCCGAAACAGTGGCGTAGATGTAAAAAAACAGGATGACCTTTTTTTTTTTTTTTTTGGAGACGGCGCGGTTCAATTCGCTACGGCGCGGTTCGGTTCGGTGGGTGGACAGGGAGGTGGGTGGACGGTTCGGTTCGGTTCAGGGGAGTGGGTGCGCTTGGGTCGTTACAGTTTCGTTTTTTTTTTTTTTTTTTTGCTCGCATGTTTTTTGAGGGCGCGCTTTGTCCCTGTCGGACCCCCCAAGGCACGACGACAGTACTCAACAGGACCCAACAGTACACCGACAGGACCCAACAGTACTCGACAGTACACGACAGTACCCAACAGTACACCGACAGGACCCAACAGTACTCGACAATACACGACAGTACCCAACAGTACTCGACAGTACACGACAGTACCCAACAGTACTCAACAGGACCCAACAGTACACGTCAGGACCCAAGTCCTGTTGGACGCTGTACAAAATTTTAGGGTGCCGATGACCCCTCGATTAGAACCCAAGTTTTTTTGAGAGAAATTGAAAAAAATATCTGAGAGAACTTATTTGTTTTTCTTGTGGTCATCAAAGTCAACAAAGATTACTTTTTTTCCATCTATTATTAATGATGCCATAAAAAATTTTTTTTGGTAATAACCTCAGAACAGTACCGTAGAAATTTTACAACAGGACTTGTAGTAGGTCCAGTCAGATACTATACAAATTTTACGGTGTCAAAAAGCATGGAAGTAAAGGAAAATTTGCACCAAAATAGTTTAAGATAAAAAGAGGTTTGAGTTAGGGAGATTGTCAAATTCACCAGTTTATTCTAAACTGTTTTGAGGTCTGTAAAATAAATATTTATTAAAGAAAAAGAAACTTATACAGGACTTCACTCGACACTATACAGGATGCTACACTACCAAAAGTTTATTTAAGAGTTCTGTAGGATGGTGTACAAATTTGGTTCAGCTCATTATTCACACTTTAACTTCATATTGTTTTCCTTTTCTTTCTTCTCTGGACCTAGAGGTGGGTTGCGATTTCACGAACTGTGACTTTGTCACTGTGACTCGTCTGTCGCAGTCACGATCTGCTCCAGTCCGAACGAAATAGCAGTGACATTTTGTCACAGTCTGGCACTGACGCCCCGACCGAACCCCCACGTCACCACCGCACCGGCGTCCGTCGCAGCGTAAAGTCGCGATCGCGAGTACCCCAAGCAGTTACAGTGACTGTTTGCCCGCCCGCTCCGTCTGTCGCGCCGCGTCTACGCGGCAGCACAGTGCAGAGTAGGGAACAATTTTCTAGATTGCGATATAGGTGTGTATTGGTTAAACTGCTCCAAAAAATCACTGCTATTTGTCGCCGTGACGCGACTGGAGCAGTCACGTCTTGTCACTGCTCCACCAAAATCGCAGGTTGGCCCATCTCTATCTGGACCCTTTTTTCAACCATCATTTTTAAAATTTTTCAACCGTTTTGAAAAAATAATCCATTCAGGAGAGACCCAGTCATGATCATTGCTGTATTGTATTGCCTAGAATAGTAAAAAAATCATAGTGAAATATTTCTTACAGTTTAACACAATTCTATGTTACACTTCTGCAAAAGTCCACTCACGCACAAAAAAAGATCCCAATAGAAAATGTTGCCAAAATGGCAGTTACACATTTATCCAAAACAAACCTGACAAAAAACTTTCGAATATTTCAATTTATCCTCTGTTAAGTCAGGTACTAGAGCACTTATCCACTTTCTTTTCCCTTCTTTGAGCTGATACCTAGTTCATTTAAATCAAGATGATTTTTTAAATTAAATTAAGGTCAAAATACTTGGCATTCCGTCAAAACTAACATTATCAAGCTCTCCCCAGCTGCCACAATTCATAACAGCACAGAAACCAATAATAATGATTCAAACTGAGTAAAAAACTGGAAAAAAGTAAAAATACTCTGCCAATATATGGGCCCCTAAGCTCACACTAGGTACTATAGTTATAGTGTACGTGTGAGCTAATATAAATAAATAAACTAATATAACTACAACTTATTCAACTCCAGACTAAATTACCTTTTGTTTGATACCACACAAGCCATGTTTTGACTTAAACTCAAATTTTTGAAATCTACCCCCACCCTTAAAAATAACAAAAACTATAATGTATTTTGTTAAACTCCGGAGTCAATTACCTTTCGTTTGATATCACACACGCCATATTTTTACTTAAACTCTAATTTTTGAAATATACCCCCACCCTTTTTTCGACAGACAGACAGACAGACAGACAGACAGACAGACAGACAGACAGACAGACAGACAGACAGACAGACAGACAGACAGACAGACAGACAGACAGACAGACAGACAGACAGACAGACAGACAGACAGACAGACAGACAGACAGACAGACAGACAGACAGACAGACAGACAGACAGACAGACAGACAGACAGACAGACAGACAGACAGACAGACAGACAGACAGACAGACAGACAGACAGACAGACAGACAGACAGACAGACAGACAGACAGACAGACAGACAGACAGACAGACAGACAGACAGACAGACAGACAGACAGACAGACAGACAGACAGACAGACAGACAGACAGACAGACAGACAGACAGACAGACAGACAGACAGACAGACAGACAGACAGACAGACAGACAGACAGACAGACAGACAGACAGACAGACAGACAGACAGACAGACAGACAGACAGACAGACAGACAGACAGACAGACAGACAGACAGACAGACAGACAGACAGACAGACAGACAGACAGACAGACAGACAGACAGACAGACAGACAGACAGACAGACAGACAGACAGACAGACAGACAGACAGACAGACAGACAGACAGACAGACAGACAGACAGACAGACAGACAGACAGACAGACAGACAGACAGACAGACAGACAGACAGACAGACAGACAGACAGACAGACAGACAGACAGACAGACAGACAGACAGACAGACAGACAGACAGACAGACAGACAGACAGACAGACAGACAGACAGACAGACAGACAGACAGACAGACAGACAGACAGACAGACAGACAGACAGACAGACAGACAGACAGACAGACAGACAGACAGACAGACAGACAGACAGACAGACAGACAGACAGACAGACAGACAGACAGACAGACAGACAGACAGACAGACAGACAGACAGACAGACAGACAGACAGACAGACAGACAGACAGACAGACAGACAGACAGACAGACAGACAGACAGACAGACAGACAGACAGACAGACAGACAGACAGACAGACAGACAGACAGACAGACAGACAGACAGACAGACAGACAGACAGACAGACAGACAGACAGACAGACAGACAGACAGACAGACAGACAGACAGACAGACAGACAGACAGACAGACAGACAGACAGACAGACAGACAGACAGACAGACAGACAGACAGACAGACAGACAGACAGACAGACAGACAGACAGACAGACAGACAGACAGACAGACAGACAGACAGACAGACAGACAGACAGACAGACAGACAGACAGACAGACAGACAGACAGACAGACAGACAGACAGACAGACAGACAGACAGACAGACAGACAGACAGACAGACAGACAGACAGACAGACAGACAGACAGACAGACAGACAGACAGACAGACAGACAGACAGACAGACAGACAGACAGACAGACAGACAGACAGACAGACAGACAGACAGACAGACAGACAGACAGACAGACAGACAGACAGACAGACAGACAGACAGACAGACAGACAGACAGACAGACAGACAGACAGACAGACAGACAGACAGACAGACAGACAGACAGACAGACAGACAGACAGACAGACAGACAGACAGACAGACAGACAGACAGACAGACAGACAGACAGACAGACAGACAGACAGACAGACAGACAGACAGACAGACAGACAGACAGACAGACAGACAGACAGACAGACAGACAGACAGACAGACAGACAGACAGACAGACAGACAGACAGACAGACAGACAGACAGACAGACAGACAGACAGACAGACAGACAGACAGACAGACAGACAGACAGACAGACAGACAGACAGACAGACAGACAGACAGACAGACAGACAGACAGACAGACAGACAGACAGACAGACAGACAGACAGACAGACAGACAGACAGACAGACAGACAGACAGACAGACAGACAGACAGACAGACAGACAGACAGACAGACAGACAGACAGACAGACAGACAGACAGACAGACAGACAGACAGACAGACAGACAGACAGACAGACAGACAGACAGACAGACAGACAGACAGACAGACAGACAGACAGACAGACAGACAGACAGACAGACAGACAGACAGACAGACAGACAGACAGACAGACAGACAGACAGACAGACAGACAGACAGACAGACAGACAGACAGACAGACAGACAGACAGACAGACAGACAGACAGACAGACAGACAGACAGACAGACAGACAGACAGACAGACAGACAGACAGACAGACAGACAGACAGACAGACAGACAGACAGACAGACAGACAGACAGACAGACAGACAGACAGACAGACAGACAGACAGACAGACAGACAGACAGACAGACAGACAGACAGACAGACAGACAGACAGACAGACAGACAGACAGACAGACAGACAGACAGACAGACAGACAGACAGACAGACAGACAGACAGACAGACAGACAGACAGACAGACAGACAGACAGACAGACAGACAGACAGACAGACAGACAGACAGACAGACAGACAGACAGACAGACAGACAGACAGACAGACAGACAGACAGACAGACAGACAGACAGACAGACAGACAGACAGACAGACAGACAGACAGACAGACAGACAGACAGACAGACAGACAGACAGACAGACAGACAGACCGACAGACAGACAGACGGCGCAACAAAAAAGTTTCTCATCATCTGAAACGCAAAGATATATAAAAAATTTTGAAATCGGAGCAACTTTTTTTTTCTCGAAAAAATTAGGATCACCGTAGCTCACACTACTATAGTATAGTATATGTGTGAGCTAAAAAACAAAAGTAAATAAAAACATAACCTGACTTTTGAACAAAACATGGTCCCTTTTATTTGAGATTTACTGGCTTCAATTGATTTTTTTTAAGAAAAACGCATTTTTCCCATGTGTACAAAGGTTCAATACTTAAAACAGCATCTTTGTTGTAAGTTAAATCGTTTCACTTTTTTTAAAAATTACGTTTTTGTTAACATTGCGGCTTATGGGAAAACGCTTTGTTTGTCCTATGGCGACCATCTTGGATCGAAAAACAGCTGATCGTGACAGTTCGTTAGACAAGCCAGGGCTATCAAAATGGACGGGCCACGATCCTCCACTTTGTTGACGTCACATCCGGGGCTGATTTTTGTTTTGATGGTCACGTTACGACACAGCTGATTGTCTTTAAAATATTGAAGTTGGAATGACGATTCATGGATATTTGATTTTTTTTTTAATAAAGCCGTTTTTGAGATTGTTTTTACTTTATTCTGGCAGAACAATTTTTTTTAAATGTATAGTAATCCCTAATTTTTCATAGCCGCTTCATTAGCTCACCCAAAAATTAAGTTTAAAGCAGAAGCGAATGTGACAATCACATATGACAAAGTCAAATAGATGTCAAATATAACAGTTGGCATGTGGTACATGGCGGGTATTTTGAATTTAAATTACCCGCCATTTACCACATGCCAACTGTTATATTTGACATAAAAATTGACTTTGTCATCTGTGATTGTCACATTTGCTTCTGCTTTAAACTGAATTATTGTGTGAGCTAATGAAGCGGCTATGAAAAATTAAGGATTACTACCGAGGGGTCATCAGCTTTCAACAGTACTGTACAAATTTCACAACAGTACCCGACAGTACCACGACAGGATCCAACAGTACTCGACAGTACACGACAGTACTCAACAGTACTCGACAGTACCACGACAGGACCCAACAGTACTCGACAGTACCCAACAGTACTCGACAGTACACGACAGTACACGACAGTACACGACAGGACCCAACAGTACTCGACAGTACACGACAGGACCCAACAGTACCTGACAGTACTACGACAGGATCCAACAGTACTCGACAGTACACGATAGTACTCAACAGTACTCGACAGTACCACGACAGGACCCAACAGTACTCGACAGTACACGACAGGACCCAACAGTACACGACAGTACGTAACAGGACTTAACAGTACACGATAGAATCGAACAGTACGCGACACAACCCTCTTACCCGAAACAGTGGCGTAGATGCAAAACGACAGGACAGGATGACCTTTTTTTTTTTTTGTTTTTTTTTTGGAGACGGCGCGGTTCAAATTTCTACGGCGCGGTTCGGTTCATTCATTCATATATGAAACGCGCGAAGGCCCTATCGGCCTTCCCCAGGATGACCTTTTTTTGTACAGTACTCAACAGGACCCAACAGTACACCGCCAGGACCCAACAGTACTCGACAGTACACGACAGTACTCAACAGTACACCGACAGGACCCAACAGTACTCGACAATACACGACAGTACCCAACAGTACTCGACAGTACACGACAGTACCCAACAGTACTCAACAGGACCCAACAGTACACGTCAGGACCCAAGTCCTGTTGGACGCTGTACAAAATTTTAGGGTGCCGATGACCCCTCGATTACTACCCAAGTAACACAAACTGGACAATATAGTTTAAAAGCAAAAACTTTGCTGTGAAAGTGTTGTCAGAGCTTAGTTTTTGCTGTAAAACAGCTAGTTATGGTTTAGAAATTATTTTAGCTATAGAACCTCTCTGATAGCAGGTGTTTATGGGTGAAATGGCTTTTGATGTAATATTATACAGGACTTGCTCTTTTAAAGTTAGATAATTGCTAATAAGCATGCTAAAATTTAGCTAGCTAAATAACATAAATTTTAAGCTCTTATTCCTATTATTTAGCTAGAAAAAGCAACAATTTAGCAATTTTGTATTTTAAGCTGTTTATTACAAAACTTTTGAACAGCCCCCAAAAATGCTTGGCCAGAAGATCAGTGCGATTATGACTGTTGAAAAAAGGAGATTTATTGTCATGCCTGATCCAAGGTTCGTAAAGAAACCGGTTGTGTGGTAACTCCCAGCCAATGACGCGGCATTTTGCCTGTTCCACGGTCAATAAAGAAAGACCTATACGTTACATTATGAGAGAAAGAGAGATCTATTTAAAAGCCGAAAGAATACCAAAATTTATTACAAAATTAAATCATTTAAAAATTTATGATACAAATTCCAATAGTTTTATAAATATCAGATTCAGGACACGATTATAAATACTTTTCCTACTCTCTTGTTCAATTTAATGAAATTTTTTACGCCGAACTCTAAAGCAAACTAGCCACATATTATTGGTTTTTTTTTGGTGGGTAGGAAATAACTAAAACTAGATTTTTTTGTGTAAAATTTATTCAAAAAAATAAAAAAAAAAGGAAGTTAAAATGACTAAAAGTCAATAAGGCAGTAAGGGAAGATTCATAAATTACATAACGCAAAGAATCAGGATATTTGATCACCCCTACAAAACGCATTTTCAAGAAATATCATAAAAAATACATCGACTGTAACACAAGGCTAATTGTCCTTCCCTCCTGCTTGAGCGTTATACAGAGTGTTCCAAGTTAAGTGTCCACCATTGCTAACTTTTTCATTATTAAAGATAGAAAAAAGTTTAAATTGGCAAACTAGTAGAATTTTTAATGCTGTTTAAGATACTTAAATTTTTTAAAAATAGAGCATCGGTTTTTGGTGTTTTTCAAAAAACATTTAAAAAATTTATATATCCTGTATTTTATATTTTTGTCTGATACGCCTTTTAATTCTAAACAATTTTTTTGAAAAAAAATTTTGCCTAAAGTTTAAAATAATAACGAAGAAATTTTAAATTCAAAATTAAATTAAATTAAAGTATTTTAATTTTAGTTGGTAGCAAGTAGTCTAAGCGTAATTTTGAATTTGGAATATTTTCGTTATTTTTAACTTTGAGAAAATAAATCAAATATTTAAAATAAATTAACAACAATATTATTTTCCTCAATTTTTACAAAATTTTTAAATTATAATTTTTTTAAGTTTAATTTTTTTTTCATGAAGAGGTAGGTATGCTGTGTAATAGGTACATCATTTAAGAACTATTTTTAGCATCAGGCGCCTTAAAAACAGCCAACAACATTGAGTATTTTTTAAACTATTAGTAATTTTCTATGTGTATATAAAGTTCATTTCATAATTTTTGTCCTGGCCTATACTGATTGTGATGATAACTATCAAAAAGTTATCTTAAAAATTATGTGTTGGTAGCAGATATCAGATGCATTATAGAGAGAAAACCCATACCCCCCAAGGTCTATGTCCCAGCTCCCCTTGTAACCTTGTATGACCCACATTGTATGGGTAGAAAACAACCGACACAGGAAAATTTGTGTTTGTTAAAATTTTTAATTATATTTAAAAACTCACCAGTTCTTTTAGTTAGTTTTTAATATATTTATAGTAAGAACGTAATAGGTATTTAAACACACGACGAAAAGACCCAAAATGTACAAAATTTCCTCGCAAAAGACGAAATTTCGATATAAACAGCGTTTGACTGCTGATTTCTAGCAAAACTGTGACGTAGCCCTGACGTCACGGCCCGGCCGCCTAAACACCGAGTTACGCAACCGGTTTCTTTACGGACCGTGCCTTCTGTTTGTTGTTTTCTTTTCTAACCTAATCTCTGGTTGTGTGTTGTGTTTTTTGTTTAATCAAGCAATTTGGTGTTTTTTTAAACAAATGTCCACTCACAGCCATAAAAGATAGTTATTTGCCCATCTTTTAGAGTATCCCTTTATCTTTGACAGGGAACTAAAGTTGGGTAAACAGTGACTGGTTCCTTGAAACCCTGGTGCGATGCCTTGTCAGGGGGCACATAATGAAGCCATTACAAGGGGTTCCTGCCTGGTACTTATCAGTCCTGAGTGAACCTTAAAAGTGCTGTCAAAATTTTTTCATCAGTCTGTCTGTTTTTTGTTGTAACTCAAGGGCCAATGCTTGATTTTGGTACATTGGTCCTCCATTTTTCTGCCTGCTTAGCATTAATAGATGATATATAATTAAGCACTAACTTTGTCATCATTGTGCACTATGTGAGCTGCCGACAGCAAGTGTACAAATTTTTTAGTAAGTACTGTAGAATTGGTTTAACTTAGCACATAATCAGGCCAGGCTCTCAAAAAGGTATGGACCCACTTGTGTAACCCATTGTATTGGGCCCTCTAAGGGGGGCATTAAGAAGCCAGTTTATTAGTTGAATAACTAAATAAATAAATTTCTTGTTTTTATTTACCTAGTTACCTTAATAACAAAAATTTCCTCTACCTATTCCTACTAAGGCCTGCCTTACCAGTGGTGATCCCAGAGAGGAGGGAGGCAATCACCTCTCCCCCTTTTTCTAGAGAACTTTAAATACAAAGGGCACATTCTGGTGTATTACATAACTGAGTAAAAAACTATTTTGGTAATTGTGTAATAAATATGGTTTCTCAAGAATTTCCATTTATTTTAAAGAATGTATTTCGAAAAATCCTTCTTAGAGGGACAAAAAACTTTTATTTTGGCATGGAAAAAAAAACATATTTTTGTAAAAGAAAACCATATAATTTTTTAAGTCTATACAATGTATGTTCAAAAAATCTAAATTGTCATACACATTTGATACAATGGTGTATTGAATTGAATTGAATAAATCTTTATTAGCCAATCATGCTATTTCAAATTACAAACATTAATATAAAAACATAGATTTAAATGTTAATACATTCACTGCTATTTCTATAACAATAATTCCAAACTTATTATTTTACATTCATGGGGGTTGGGGAGGCAAGAGGGGCCCCTTTCTTATTAGATTTTTTTAGATTATGAATATGCATAATAGCACCAAGGTAACCCCCAGACCTGTCGTAAGAGCTAACTAAAGAAACCTTGACCCATGGGTAGTCTGGTAACGGACAAGCTTTGACCAGTAGGTAAAAAAATATAGATATCACGGGGGTGGGTTAATCTGGTGATTCTCTGAATGGATTTGGTGACCTGACTATTAAGGAAATCACCACATACACGGTATATGGAGTGCCTATTTTGAACTAACAGCTAGTGCAGGCACATTGTGGCTCTGTTGATTATGTCAAAAGGTATGGTATATGGAGTGCCTATTTTGAACTAACAGCTAGTGCAGGCACATTGTGGCTCTCTGTACCCTGTTGATTATATCAAAAGGTACACCAGTGCTCTAAGGCTATAATTATGGCATTATGTGACTAAGTTTCTGGCCTAAAATATATTTTGAATTCTACTGGTTTCTATTTACTAGATAGAATTTAAATTGTTATCCGAGTCATACACAGTAAGTAAACAGCACAACATACCCAGAAAGGCATGCCTATGTGCCAGGTTAGATCCTTTAAGGGTGCTAACCGCCACTACCGTACATTCATGATAATAAGGCAAAGATGTTTAATTCCCTGTACATAATATAATTTAATTTTAATAATTATAAAAAAAAAATTGTGTAAAATGAGTAGGAGTCAATTGCAAGCAGACCCCCTTTTTGGCTTCCTTGCTGACATTCCCAAGGGCTGAGCAAATGGGCCCCATTCTGGGTTGCTTTCTGGACTTTGTACTTCATTTCTTTTAACTGCTTCTAAAATTAAAAAATGTAAATAAAACTTTTTTAACTAAAAATTAAAAAAAGCAAGGCAATCAATGTGCCATGCTTTTTTAATTTTTTCTTACTTGGGACAAGTGAACATTAGTAGTCAAGAGTGTGTTTAGCGAGGGGTGAACAGCTAACCCAAAACGTGTACACCGATTGTGAAAATCCACAATCTTTTGCTAAGATTGTGAGGGATTGTGGCAAGATTGTGAGGGGATTGGGGACGGCGTAGCGTGCCTGAAGGGGCTGGGGGGGCCGTCCCATCAAAATTCTTGTGACCAAAAAAAAAAAACAAAAAAAAAGGTCATCATGTCTATAGTTTCCTTTGCCGCCCTCTTAATTTACCATTACTGGCCCTGCTACTTAATAACCGAGGGGTGACCAGCTAACCCCAAAATGTGTACACTGATTGTGAAAATCCTCAATCTTTTGCTAAGATTGTGAGGGATTGTGTACAGATTGTGAAAGATTGTGAGGGATTGTGGTGAGATTGGGAGGGATTGTGTAAAGATTGTGAACAGATTGTGAGAAATGTGTACATCGATTGTGAGAGCTGTTCACCCCTCAGTGTTTAGTAAAAAACAGTCAAATCAGAATGTTCAAAAAAAAATAGTGTTTCTTAATGACAAATTATGTCATTCAGGGACACAATGTTTGAATCCATCAGATCAAAAAATATTTTTTTAATCTCATTGGTTTGAATGACACTCTGTTTTTTTTACTTCAAGTCAAGCGGCTTTAGTAGTCTGCTTATTTAGACTCACCTGATTCCAAGCAGAGTGCACCAGAGTCAATTGCCAGTACCAAGCACTGTGGGAATTCTCCCCTTGCAATTACCAATTACTGAGAGTGTGTGGGGCCTCATATTTAAAGAACTTGGACCAAGCTTGTATGTTGTCATGTTATTATATTTTTTGTAGAAACAGCCTTACAGTTTCCTTCTGTAATGATATCTTATGTCATGATATGCTATGTTTCTGTATAAACCCAGCTTAAGGGTTTCTGATGGCGGTGGCCAATACAATGTTTTTTGCTTCCCACTGGTGGGGTACTGTGGTAGGGCACGTAATAACTTTATCTTCTAACGTTCGCAGAATTTTTAATTGAGATATTTGTTCACAGATTAGGTAATGTATTTGTTTATTTTGTTGTTGTGACACCGCCCAAGATTAAAGATAACATCTGTGACCCTTCTTTTTTTTTCGTATTACCTATTGGGCCAATTGTTAGAAGGCAAGTTAGCTAGAAATGAACATTATTTAGGCTAAAGTATTAAAAAATAGCTTGTCTAGAGGTAAACTGCTGAAACCAATGAGACGGCCGAGGCGGCCATGATGGTTTTCCAATTTATTTTTCTTTAAATTTATGGACTAAAAAATATTAATTTCCAGGGGATCCCGGGCCTAAATAAATTCTAGAAAGTGCTAAATTCAATAAAATATGACTAAGAATTGATTTATCAGGTATTTAGAGGATAATTGTAATAAAATAATTTCTAACCTAAAAACAAACACCGAAAAAAAACGTTTATTATTCTGAATTTTCGAGGCGCTTGCATTTTCGAGGCGCTTGCGTTTTGACGAGCCATCTTGACCTGTTTCATCAGAAAAGTTAACCTGGCAAACATTTTGACGATGAAAACCGCCTTTTTTGCGCGATTATATCACAGTAGTGTAGAACATAACAAGTTTTTCTTCAGCCATTTTAGTAAAGTCTCTGTCCATTACAGGAAATAGTTATTTTGCAATAGTTGCCATTGTTTCTTGTTTATTTCTAGACAAAATTACTTTAATGTTAACGTGCTATATTTTGGAGCTCTCATGGACACCTTGAGAGCTAAATAAAGATTGCCTAATCAGCAACGATAACACTTTAAAAGCTGCTTAGAAGTGAAACGGCATACAGCTGTAATAGCTATTTTACCTTCAGTTTTGGTATTAAAGTGTTTTGGTAGCTGTTTTTCAGCAATTTGTGTTACTTGGGTATACATTTAAAAAAAATTGTTCTGCAAGAATAAAGTAAAAACAATCTCAAAAACGGCGTTATTTTAAAAAAAATTAAATATTCATGAACCGTCATTCTAACTTCAATATTTTAAAGACAATCAGCTGTGTCGTAACGTGACCATCAAAAAAAAATCAGCCCCGGATGTGACGTCAACAAAGTGGAGGATCGTGGCCCGTCCGTTTTGATAGCCCTGGACAAGCTAATTTGAACAAAAACAAAACAATTTAAACATAACCTCGAAATCGAAGGAGCCAGAGTGCATTTTAGTCTGTAGCCGCGAGTCATAGACTCGTCTAACAAAACATGATCAAATCCAAAATGTCTTCCATAGGACAAACAAACCGATTTCCCATAAGCCGTAATGTTAACAAAAACGTAAATTTTACAAAAACGACAAGAGCTTTAGTCTAAAAAATTAATCAGTTTTAAGAACAGATCCTTTGTGCATATGGGAAAAATGCGTTTTTCTTAAAAATATTAAACTAAAGCGAGAAAATCTGAAATAAAAGGGACCATGTTTTCTTCAAAAAAGTAGGTTATGTTTTTGTTTATTTTAACTTTTTTTCTAGTTTTTTCACTTATTTTGAATTATTACATGGGCGCACCAAGGGGGCGGGGGGCTAGGGGCCCGGGCCCCCCCAAACCACATATTTTTTTAGATATTTTCCATATATTTCATGAATAAACAAAAAAAATAGCATAAAGTACATCATGAGACATCTGGGGGCCCCCCAAAGGTTTTTGAAGTTTTTTGACCAATGAATCAATGAACTATCAGCCCAAGGTAGGGGAAAGTAGTTCTATTCAAAGAGCTCACTTCAAGGCTCAGTTAACAGAGACGAAATTGAAATAGACTAAACTTTTCTTATCAGATTCAGGTTTTCTATTAGGATATTTTGTTGTACTTGAATAAACCTTTTGCTAAGTAATAGGCCTTCTATAGCGTTAAACTGTGAAAAATATTTCACTATGATTTTTAGGTTTAGACAAAGTTTAATTGTTTTAACCCTCCAGTAGTGACATGAAAAAGAGGAACAACTTATAGGTAGGTCAGTCCAACAGATCAATATGCACATACGAGTTCCAACCGAGGTTGGTCAAGCAAACTTCTAATAAGTACTTTACAAAATATGTTTATTTAAAAAAATATAAGTTAACATTATATAAAAAAAACTTGCAAAATTAAAATACAGTTTTTCCTTGTCATTGGCCTCACACACCATACATCACCATATGATTTTCCATGAACTATAATACATAGGGCTTAAGTACGGTCAAACCTAAGGTTCATCAGCTCACAACAGTAAGTACTGTTCAAATTTTACAACAGTACAATATTCGCTGTTGTATTACTACTGTTACTATTACTTTTATTTCTGTTTTTTTGTAACAATATTTGCTCACTTATGTACCTAAAAGTTTATGCAAATAAATATATACTCTACTCTACAATTGGGCGTAACAGCATATGACCCATTAGGAGTATTAGAACCCAAGTTTTTTTGAGAGAAATTGAAAAAAATATCTGAGAGAACTTATTTGTTTTTCTTTTGGTCATCAAAGTCAACAAAGATTACTTTTTTTTCCATCTATTATTAATGATGCCATAAAAATTTTTTTTTGGTAATAAGCTCAGACCAGTACCGTAGAAATTTCACAACAGGACTTGTAGTAGGTCCAGTCAGATACTATACAAATTTTACGGTGTACAAGTTTTAGGTGTCAAAAAGCATGGAAATAAAGGAAAATTTGCACCAAAATAGTTTAAGATAAAAAGAGGTTTGAGTTAGGGAGATTGTCAAATTCACCAGTTTATTGTAAACTGTTTTAAGGTCTGTAAATAAATATTTATTAAAGAAAAAGAAACTTTGATGATACAGGACTTCACTTGACACTATACAAGACGCTACACTACCAAAAGTTTATTTAAGAGTTCTGTAGGATGGTGTACAAATTTGGTTCAGCTCACTATTCACACTTTAACCTCATATTGTTTTCCTTTTCTTTCTTCTCTAGACCCTTTTTTCAACCATCATTTTTAAAATTTTTCAACTGTTTTGAAATAATAATCCATTCAGGATGGGTCTCTCCTCATGATTGTGTCATGATCATTGCTGTATTCTAATTTTGAAAGTTGCTTGCCTAGAATAGTAAAAAAATCATAGTGAAATATTTCTTACAGTTTAACACAATTCTATGTTACACTTCTGCAAAAGGTCCACTCAAGCACAAAAAAAGATCCCAATAGAAAATGTTGCCAAAATGGCAGTTACACATTTATCCAAAACAAATCTGACAAAAAACTTTCGAATATTTCAATTTGTCCTCTGTTAAGTCAGGTAATAGAGCACTTATTCACTTTCTTTTCCCTTCTTTGAGCTGATACCTAGTTCATTTAAATCAAGATGATTTTTTAAGGTCAAAATACTTGGCATTCCATCAAAACTAACATTATCAAGCTCTCCCCAGCTGCCACAATTCATAACAGCACAGAAACTAATAATAATGATTCAAACTGAGTAAAAAACTGGAAAAAAGTAAAAAAAACAAAAGTAAATAAAAACATAACCTGACTTTTGAACAAAACATGGTCCCTTTTATTTGAGATTTACTGGCTTCAATTGATTTTTTTTAAGAAAAACGCATTTTTCCCATGTGTACAAAGGTTCAATACTTAAAACCGCATCTTTGTTGTAAATTAAATCGTTTCACTTTTTTTAAAAATTACGTTTTTGTTAACATTGCGGCTTATGGGGAAACGCTTTGTTTGTCCTATGGCGACCATCTTGGACCGAAAAACAGCTGATCGTGACAGTTCGTTAGACAAGCTAATTGACTCGTGCGTCGGGCGAGTTCGTAAAGTAATCGATGAGCTCATCGATAACAACACTCAAGTTCTTAAATGAATCGGTGCAATTCGGTGAAATCCATCGGGTTCATAAATATATCTGATGAATTCCATCAAGTCATCAATTGATGGCATCGCTGCACACCGACTCTGAGGGTCGGTGAGCAGTCTCCGATGAATGTCAATAACGTCAAAATCATCTTTTATTCCCCTTGGTGTTCTGTGTTTTTTTATATTTTTTTTCGTTAAAATGCTTCGCGGAGTAATAAGTAAAGTTGCGATGAACATCTTGCAAGATACGGATAGTGACGATGAAGATCTGGAGTTAATGTTGCTATCAGCCAGACAACGGCGTACCAGGATTGACGGCTACGTCGAAAATGTTGTTCCCATGTACAGCCTTAGCGATTTTCGCTCTCATTTTCGAATGAAAAGAATGCCTACTGTAAGCAATTTTCAGATTGTTTAAAACAATTCAGACTTTTTATGCAAATGATAACAGCTATTAATTACTAAAATTGTTCTTTCATTTTTAGGATTTATGTGAAGAGCTGAAGCAACCGGAGTTAAATATTATTGGAAGGCCATGCATTCCGTTGCTCAAGAGTGTGTTAATCACCTTATGAACATTGGGGAACCAAGAGTCATTCAGAGGAATTAGGGATTGGTTTGGATTTTTAAAAGGCCATAGTTATACAATATTTATTGAAACCTGCAAGCTGACCGATCAAATGCTTCAAGATAATTATATCAGATTTCCCAGTAGTTTCAATCAGTTTAGGGATTTGGCAAAAAGATTTAATTTACTAAGGGAAAACAGATCATTTCCTAATGCAATTGGTTCAATTGATGCAATGCATGTTAAGATTCCAGGGCCAGCAAATGACAATTTGTCTTATGACAGAAAAGGAAACCACTCCATGATCATTCAAGGAATCTGCAATGACAAGATTGAATTTCTTGATATTTTTGCAGGATGGCCAGGCTCTTTACATGACGCTCGGGTCTGGCAGAATTGAGATGATAGTATAGGTATTATTCTAAAGAACTAAATGTTTATGTAAAAAGTTTTAATATGATAAAGATTTATTTATAAAAATAAAAACAAGACTCTCTTAAATAACATATTACAACAAAACATGTTTCTTTTCATTTGCCTTAAAACTAATAAATAAAGCTACACATTTCATATCCCCCAATGCACCTTAAGTCATCACAAATCTTATTCCACAATTAATTTTTTTTCCTTTTGGCTTAATAAACTAATCTTCCATATCCAGACGTAGATCAAACAACAATTTTATGGAATTATGGGTCCAGCCATGATCATTTGCTTGGTTTTCATTCTCTTTATCAGATTGGGCTCAGGTATGTGGTGTTTGATGTTTTATTGCATAGTACATCTCACAGTATTTCTTATCATCTGAAAAAGAACAGTAAAAAATAAAGAAAATATCCAATATACAAAGCATGTCCAAGTTTGGGAGGGGAGGTTTCCAACTAACAAAAGTCTACTTTGTTATGATTTAAAAAAAAAAGCTTTATTGTGGCACAAAATATTTCGAATTTGTTAAGCTTCAGAGTAAATTACCATGGAGTGGGTTACGTAAGTTGATATATCCATTTCACCCTATTTTTACTGAGGACTGTACTTATTGAGTACATGTGCCTGAAGTTATCGACATCCACATCGTCACATCGTCATTTTTTACAGCGGACCAAACAAATAGTGTTTCTGGTAAATGAAAATCTCACTGGGGCTATTTTTAAGAGGCTCTGATGTTTGTAAATTACTAAAGCAGTTCCACCGAATCGAGAAGGGTGGAAATCAAGTAAAATTAGGATAATTTTCCGGCGTTTTTCAATATTAGAGCAATAAAATGAGATCAAAATAATGGGTTGACAAAAGGTTTAAAATTGCGGTGCTGAAGTGATAACATTGTTTAAATATTGGTTTAAGGCTTAATATGTATTAACAATTAACACTCCCAAGAAACAAAACTATCATTTGACAGTTGGTTTTAATAGGCCGGTAAAATAGGACAAAAAAAAAAAGAAAATTATATTTGACATGAAATTCAAAGTTATAGCGCTTACGTTAGCGGCAGCTTAATGGAACCTTTCAATGCTTTTTAGAAACAAAAGTGTCATTTGTCACGTTACCTTAATAGGCCGGTAAAATAAGAACAAATAAAAAAGAACAATATTCATTTGACATGAAATTCGCGCTTGTATCGCTTGGATAATAGCGGTAGTTTAATGGTACCCTCCAGTGCTTTCTAGAAACAAACGTGTCATTTGTCAATTTACCTTAATAGGCCGGTAAAATAAGAACAAATAATAAAAGAACAATATTCATTTGACATGAAATTCGCGCTTGTAGCGCTTGGATAATAGTGGCAGTTTAATGCTACCTTCCAATGCTTTCTAGAAACAAAAGTGCCATTTGTCAATTTACCTTAATAGGCCGGTAAAAGAAGACAATATAAGAGAAAACAATATTGATTTTGCATGAAATGCGCGCTAGTAGCGCTTAGATAATAGTGGCAGTTTAATGGGACCTTCCAATGCTTTCCAGAAACAAAAGTGTCATTTGTCAATTTACCTTAATAGGCCGGTAAAATAAGACCAAATAAAAGAAAACAATATTGATTTTGCATGAAATGCGCGCTAGTAGCGCTTAGATAATAGTGGCAGTTTAATGGGACCTTCCAATGCTTTCCAGAAACAAAAGTGCAATTTGTCAATTTACCTTAATAGGCCGGTAAAATAAGACCAAACAAAAGAAAACAATATTGATTTCTATATGAAATGCGCACTTGTAGCGCTTGGATACTAGTGGCAGTTTAATGGTACCTTTCAATGCTTTCTAGAAACAAAAGTGTCATTTGTCACTTTACCTTAATAGGCCGGTAAAATAAGAACAAATAAAAAAAGAACAATATTCATTTGGCATGAAATTCGCGCTTGTAGCGCTTGGATAATAGTGGCAGTTTACTGGTACCTACCAATGCTTTCTAGAAACAAAAGTGTCGTTTGTCAATTTACCTTAATAGGCCGGTAAAATAAGACAATATCAGAGAAAACAATATTGATTTTGCATGAAATGCGCGCTAGTAGCGCTTAGATAATAGTGGCAGTTTAATGGGACCTTCCAATGCTTTCCAGAAATAAAAGTGTCATTTGTCAATTTACCTTAATAGGCCGGTAAAATAAGACCAAATAAAAGAAAACAATATTGATTTCTATATGAAATGCGCGCTTGTAGCGCTTGGATACTAGTGGCAGTTTAATGGTACCTTTCAATGCTTTCTAGAAACAAAAGTGTCCTTTCTCACTTTACCTTAATAGGCCGGTAAAATAAGAACAAATAAAAAAAGAACAATATTCATTTGACATGAAATTCGCGCTTGTAGCGCTTGGATAATAGTGGCAGTTTACTGGTACCTACCAATGCTTTCTAGAAACAAAAGTGTCGTTTGTCAATTTACCTTAATAGGCCGGTAAAATAAGACCAAATAATAGAAAACAATATTGATTTCACATGAAATGCGTGCTAGTAGCGCTTAGATAATAGTGGCAGTTTAATGGGACCTTCCAATGCTTTCCAGAAACAAAAGTGTCATTTGTCAATTTACCTTAATAGGCCGGTAAAATAAGACCAAATAAAAGAAAACAATATTGATTTCTATATGAAATGCGCGATTGTAGCGCTTGGATACTAGTGGCAGTTTAATGGTACCTTTCAATGCTTTCTAGAAACAAAAGTGTCATTTGTCACTTTACCTTAATAGGCCGGTAAAATAAGAACAAATAAAAAAGGACCATATTCATTTGACATGAAATTCGCGCTTGTAGCGCTTGGATAATAGTGGCAGTTTACTGGTACCTACCAATGCTTTTTAGAAACAAAAGTGTCATTTGTCAATTTACCTTAATAGGCCGGTAAAATAAGACCAAATAAAAGAAAACAATATAGATTTTGCATGAAATACGCGCTAGTAGCACTTGGATAATAGTGGCAGTTTAATGGGACCTTCCAATGCTTTCCAGAAACAAAAGTGTCATTTGTCAATTTACCTTAATAGGCCGGTAAAATAAGACCAAATAAAAGAAAACAATATTGATTTTGCATGAAATGCGCGCTAGTAGCGCTTAGATAATAGTGGCAGTTTAATAGGACCTTCCAATGCTTTCCAGAAACAAAAGTGTCTTTTGTCAATTTACCTCAATAGGCCGGTAAAATAAGACCAAACAAAAGAAAACAATATTGATTTCTATATGAAATGCGCGCTTGTAGCGCTTGGATACTAGTGGCAGTTTAATGGTACCTTTCAATGCTTTCTAGAAACAAAAGTGTCATTTGTCACTTTACCTTAATAGGCCGGTAAAATAAGAACAAATAAAAAAAGAACAATATTCATTTGACATGAAATTCGCGCTTGTAGCGCTTGGATAATAGTGGCAGTTTACTGGTACCTACCAATGCTTTCTAGAAACAAAAGTGTCGTTTGTCAATTTACCTTAATAGGCCGGTAAAATAAGACAATATAAGAGAAAACAATATTGATTTTGCATGAAATGCGCGCTAGTAGCGCTTAGATAATAGTGGCAGTTTAATGGGACCTTCCAATGCTTTCCAGAAACAAAAGTGTCATTTGTCAATTTACCTTAATAGGCCGGTAAAATAAGACCAAATAAAAGAAAACAATATTGATTTTGCATGAAATGCGCGCTAGTAGCGCTTAGATAATAGTGGCAGTTTAATGGGACCTTCCAATGCTTTCCAGAAACAAAAGTGTGATTTGTCAATTTACCTTAATAGGCCGGTAAAATAAGACCAAACAAAAGAAAACAATATTGATTTCTATATGAAATGCGCGCTTGTAGCGCTTGGATACTAGTGGCAGTTTAATGGTACCTTTCAATGCTTTCTAGAAACAAAAGTGTCATTTGTCACTTTACCTTAATAGGCCGGTAAAATAAGAACAAATAAAAAAAGAACAATATTCATTTGACATGAAATTCGCGCTTGTAGCGCTTGGATAATAGTGGCAGTTTACTGGTACCTACCAATGCTTTCTAGAAACAAAAGTGTCGTTTGTCAATTTACCTTAATAGGCCGGTAATATAAGACAATATTAGAGAAAACAATATTGATTTTGCATGAAATGCGCGCTAGTAGCGCTTAGATAATAGTGTCAGTTTAATGGGACCTTCCAATGCTTTCCAGAAACAAAAGTGTCATTTGTCAATTTACCTTAATAGGCCGGTAAAATAAGACCAAATAAAAGAAAACAATATTGATTTCTATATGAAATGCGCGCTTGTAGCGCTTGGATACTAGTGGCAGTTTAATGGTACCTTTCAATGCTTTCTAGAAACAAAAGTGTCATTTCTCACTTTACCTTAATAGGCCGGTAAAATAAGAACAAATAAAAAAAGAACAATATTCATTTGACATGAAATTCGCGCTTGTAGCGCTTGGATAATAGTGGCAGTTTACTGGTACCTACCAATGCTTTCTAGAAACAGAAGTGTCGTTTGTCAATTTACCTTAATAGGCCGGTAAAATAAGACCAAACAAAAGAAAACAATATTGATTTCTATATGAAATGCGCGCTTGTAGCGCTTGGATACTAGTGGCAGTTTAATGGTACCTTTCAATGCTTTCTAGAAACAAAAGTGTCATTTGTCACTTTACCTTAATAGGCCGGTAAAATAAGACAATAAGAGAAAACAATATTGATTTTGCATGAAATGCGCGCTTGTAGCGCTTGGATAATAGTGGCAGTTTACTGGTACCTACCAATGCTTTCTAGAAACAAAATTGATTTTGCATGAAATGCGCGCTTGTAGCGCTTGGATAATAGTGGCAGTTTACTGGTACCTACCAATGCTTTCTAGAAACAAAAGTGTCATTTGTCAATTTACCTTAATAGGCCGGTAAAATAGGACCAAATAAAAGAAAACAATATAGATTTTGCATGAAATGCGCGCTAGTAGCACTTAGATAATAGTGGCAGTTTAATGGGACCTTCCAATGCTTTCCAGACACAAAAGTGTCATTTGTCAATTTACCTTAACAGGCCGGTTAAATAAGACCAAATAAAAGAAAACAATATTGATTTTGCATGAAATGCGCGCTAGTAGCGCTTAGATAATAGTGGCAGTTTAATGGGACCTTCCAATGCTTTCCAGAAAAATAAGTGTCATTTGTCAGTTTACCTCAATAGGCCGGTAAAATAAGACCAAACAAAAGAAAACAATATTGATTTCTATATGAAATGCGCGCTTGTAGCGCTTGGATACTAGTGGCAGTTTAATGGTACCATTCAATGCTTTCTAGAAACAAATGTGTCATTTGTCACTTTACCTTAATAGGCCGGTAAAATAAGAACAAATAAAAAAAGAACAATATTCATTTGACATGAAATTCGCGCTTGTAGCGCTTGGATAATAGTGGCAGTTTACTGGTACCTACCAATGCTTTCTAGAAACAAAAGTGTAGTTTGTCAATTTACCTTAATAGGCCGGTAAAATAAGACCAAATAAAAGAAAACAATATTGATTTCTATATGAAATGCGCGCTTGTAGCGCTTGGATACTAGTGGCAGTTTAATGGTACCTTTCAATGCTTTCTAGAAACAAAAGTGTCATTTGTCAATTTACCTTAGTAGGCCGGTAAAATAAGAACAAATAAAAAATCAATATTCATTTGACATGAAATGCGCGCTTGTAGCGCTTGGATAATAGTGGTAGTTTAATGGTACCTTCCAGTGCTTTCTAGAAACAAAGTTGCCATTTGTCAATTTACCTTAATAGGCCGGTAAAATAAGACCAAATAAAAGAAAACAATATTGATTTCTATATGAATTGCGCGCTTGTAGCGCTTGGATACTAGTGGCAGTTTAATGGTACCTTTCAATGCTTTTTAGAAACAAAAGTGTCATTTGTCACTTTACCTTAATAGGCCGGTAAAATAAGACAATATAAGAGAAAACAATATTGATTTTGCATGAAATGCGCGCTTGTAGCGCTTGGATAATAGTGGTAGTTTAATGGTACCTTCAAGTGCTTTCTAAAAACAAAGCTGCCATTTGTCAATTTACTTTAATAGGCCGGTAAAATAAGAACAAATAAAAAAAGAACAATATTCATTTGACATGAAATTCGCGCTTGTAGCGCTTGGATAATAGTGGCAGTTTAATGCTACCTTCCAATGCTTTCTAGAAACAAAAGTGCCATTTGTCAATTTACCTTGATAGGCCGGTAAAATAAGACCAAATAAAAGAAAACAATATTGATTTTGCATGAAATGCGCGCTAGTAGCGCTTAGATAATAGTGGCAGTTTAATGGGACCTTCCAATGCTTTCCAGAAACAAAAGTGTCATTTGTCAATTTACCTTAATAGGCCGGTAAAATAAGACCAAATAAAAGAAAACAATATTGATTTTGCATGAAATACGCGCTAGTAGCGCTTAGATAATAGTGGCAGTTTAATGGGACCTTCCAATGCTTTCCAGAAACAAAAGTGTCATTTGTCAATTTACCTTAGTAGGCCGGTAAAATAAGAACAAATAAAAAATCAATATTCATTTGACATGAAATGTGCGCTTGTAGCGCTTGGATAATAGTGGTAGTTTAATGGTACCTTCCAGTGCTTTCTAGAAACAAAGTTGCCATTTGTTAATTTACCTTAATAGGCCGGTAAAATAAGAACAAATAAAAAAAGAACAATATTCATTTGACATGAAATTCGCGCTTGTAGCGCTTGGGTAATAGTGGCAGTTTAATGCTACCTTCCAATGCTTTCTAGAAACAAAAGTGCCATTTGTCAATTTACCTTAATAGGCCGGTAAAATAAGACCAAATAAAAGAAAACAATATTGATTTTGCATGAAATGCGCGCTAGTAGCGCTTAGATAATAGTGGCAGTTTAATGGGACCTTCCAATGCTTTCTAGAAACAAAAGTGTCATTTGTCAATTTACCTTAATAGGCCGGTAAAATAAGACCAAATAAAAGAAAACAATATTGATTTCTATATGAAATGCGCGCTTGTAGCGCTTGGATACTAGTGGCAGTTTAATGGTACCTTTCAATGCTTTCTAGAAACAAAAGTGTCATTTGTCACTTTACCTTAATAGGCCGGTAAAATAAGACAATATAAGAGAAAACAATATTGATTTTGCATGAAATGCGCGCTTGTAGCGCTTGGATAATAGTCGCAGTTTAATGGGACCTTTCAATGCTTTCTAGAGACAAAAGTGTCATTTTTGTCACTTTACCTTAATAGGCCGGTAAAATAAGACCAAATATAAAAAACACAAATTTGATTTCACATGAAATGCGAACTTGTCGCGTTTTGGTTATAATAGCAGCTTATTGCAAAATTTGCTCAGATTTATTAAACCCAAAATCCCTCGGATAGGTGTATCTCATGCATATGCTCTTCTGACTTTTTACCGTCGGCCGCCATCTTGAATATTTCAAAATGGTAAATTAAGCCCAACAAATGACTTTGCTAATATTATGACAGGGTTGAGTAGAGCTGTCAAAATCTATAAGAAAAACTTAAATAAAATTTATTGTTGAGTCTCCATTTAGTGCTTACGCCATGAATATCCTCCACTCCCCCAGATTACCTCCAAATCTTTTCCTTCTTACAGATTTGTATTCAGCGGACCTAAGAACTCCATAATTAAGGTTTCATATGCATATGCTTCTACGCTAGTTTCTAAACGGCTGAACCTAACTTAAAATGACGGATTCAAAATGTTGAATTTTCTTAGTTATGCAACGACATGTATCAAATATGGAACTTGGCGGTATTTCAAGTCGCTGATTATGATTTTTGACTCAAAGTGATAAAAAATTCAAAATGGCAGATCCAAAATGGTAGATTTCTTTAGTTTTAAACCGATTTGTCTTAAACTTTAAAGTTTGTACTGCTTGAGATCACTTAATACAGTTTTATTCTGAAACTTAAAAAAATTTTAATGGCGGATCCAAAATGGCGGATTTTCTTATTTATGCACCGATATGTATCAAATATAGAACTTGGCGGTATTTTAAGTCGCTGATTAGGATTTTTGACTAAAACTGATAAAAAATTTAAATTGGCATATCCAAAATGGTGGATTTCTTTAGTTTTAAACTGATTTGTCTCAAACTTAAAAGTTTGCAGTGCTTGAGATCACTTAATACAGTTTTATCCTGAAACTTAAAAAAATTAAAATGGTGGATCCAAAATGGCAGATTTTCTGACTTATGCACCGATATGTGTCAAATATAGAACTTTGTAGGTGCTTCAAGTCGCTGATTATGATTTTTGACTCAAACTAATCAAAAATTTAAAATTGCGATTCCAAAATTGCGGACTTTTTTATTTACTAACCGATTTGTCTAAAACTTAAAAAAAGCAATATAATGTTTTAGGCTTGAGACACATCGGTTATTAAATAAGAAAGACCGTTATTTTGGATTCGCTATTGTGAATCTTTTATAAGTTTGTTTCAAAAATGATAATCAGCGACTTAAAACAGCGCTAATTTCTAAATTTAATACTCATCGGTTTATAAATAAGAAAGTACACCATTTCGGATCTACCATTTTGAATTTTTTAAGTTTGAGGATAAAACTGTATTAAATGATGCGTACTTTCAAGTTTGAGGCAAATCGGTTTAAATATAAAGAAATCCGCCATTTTGATTTTTTATGAGTTTGAGTCAAAAACCAAAATCAGCGACTTAATATACCGTCAAGTTCTGTATTTGATACATATCGATATAAGAAAATCCGTCATTTTGGATCCGCCATTTTAAGTTTTTTCAGTTTTAGGATAAAACTGTATTGAGAGTTTGAGACAAATTGGTTTAAAAATAAAAATATCTGCTATTTTGGATCCGCCATTCTTGTAATAAAAAACGTAATGTGAGGCCACGGCAGTGCCTCGCCAAGTTCGCGCGCCGTAACCATCTTTTCTTGAAACATTTCAGCCGATATTTGACCTGCTTAAAACTCTACTTCGGAATGAGCTACGAATCTCAAACTTTGCACAGTCGTAGATCTCCATGGAGTTAACAACCCCTTTAAGTTTCATGGAATTCCATAAAGTAGTAAAGTAGTTACGAAATTTCAAAAAACGTCGAAATTGCCACTCACTCACTCACTCACTCACTCACTCATATTCTACTGTACTTCCAGACATGCTACAAAGCTGAAATTTGGCAGACTGATAGAAATTATGACCAAACCCCTGGCAAAAATCAAAAAACCCCAAAATTTTAATTTACTCCCCTCCCCCATACATTTAAAGTTATGTAAAAGTAGCATCGCCCACTTCCAGAAATGCTAGAGAGTTGAGCTTTGGCAGACTGATAGGAACTGTGATAAAAGTATAGGAAAAAATCAAAAAACCCCAAAATTTTAATTTACTCCCCTCCCCCATACATTTAAAGTTATGTAGAAGTAGCATTGCCCACTTTCAGAAATGCTAGAGAGTTGAGCTTTAGCAGACTCATAGGAACTATGATAAAACTATAGGAAAAAATTAAAACACCCCAAAATTCTAATTTACTTCCCTCCCCTATAAATGTAAAATTAAGTAAAAGTAACATTGCCTACTTCCAGACATGCTAGAGAGCTGAGCTTTGGAAGACCGATAGTAACTGTGATAAAGTTATAGAAAAAAATTAAAACGCCCCAAAATTCTAATTTACTTCCTTCCCCTCTAATGTAAATGTATGTACAAGTAACACTGCCCACTTCCAGAAACGCTAGAGAGCTGAACTTTTTGAGACTGAACAACATTTTAATTTACTTCCCTTTCCTATAAATGTAAATTTATATAAAACTAACATTGCCCACTTCCAGAAACGCTAGAGAGCTGACCATTGGAATGCTGATAGAAATTATGATAAAACCATGGGAAAAAATTTAAAAAGTCCAATATTTTCATTTACTCTCCTCCCCTATAATTGTAAAGTTATGTAAAAGTAACATTACAAACTTCCAGAAACGCTAGAGAGCTGAGAATTGGAAGACTGATAGGAACTATGATAAAACTATAGGACAAAATTTAGAAACACGACAATTTTAATTTATTTCCCTCCCCTATACATGTAAAGTTATGTAAAAGTAACATCGTGCACTTTCAGAAACGCTAGAGAGCTGAGCTTTGGAAGGCTGATAGGAACTACGATAAAACCATGGAAAAAAATTAAAAAACCTCAAAAATTTAAGTAAGGCATTGCAAAAGTTTTGAACAATATTCCGCATATTTTACTACTTTAAAAATTAAGTATTATCCAATTCCTTTAAAAAAGAAGTGAAATCATAACAAAAACATTTTATGTAAAAAAAAGCCAAGTACGCAAAAATGGCATTCCGTAAAAAGAATTGAGATAAAAGTAAAGCCAAGTTTTCCAATACAAATTTCAAAATGAAAGGTTCTTACTAGTTTGGAAATGTTTTTTTAAACTTTGCTATTACAGCCAAACTTCTTTATGTTCAATTTAGCACTGTGCCTAAGAGTCATTTACAGCCGTAATAGCCAAGTTTTGAAAAATATTTCCAAACTAGTAAGAACCTTTCATTTTGAAATTTGTATTGGAAAACTTGGCTTTACTTTTATCTCAATTCTTTTTACGGAATGCCATTTTCGCGTACTTGGCTGTTTTTTACATAAAATGTTTTTGTTATGATTTCACTTCTTTTTTAAAGGAATTCGATAATACTTAATTTTTAAAGTAGTAAAATATGCAGAATTTTGTTCAAAACTTTTGCAATGCCTTACTTAAATTTTTGAGATTTTTTAATTTTTTTCCATGGTTTTATCGTAGTTCCTATCAGCCTTCCAAAGCTCAGCTCTCTAGCGTTTCTGACAGTGCACAATGTTACTTTTACATAACTTTACATGTATAGGGGAGGGAAATAAATTAAAATTGTCGTGTTTTTAAATTTTGTCCTATAGTTTTATCATAGTTCATTTATAGGGGAGGAGAGTAAATGAAAATATTGGACTTTTTAAATTTTTTCCCATGGTTTTATCATAATTTCTATTAGCATTCCAATGCTCAGCTCTCTAGCATTTTTGGAAGTGGACAATGTTAGTTTTATATAAATTTACATTTATAGGAGAGGGAAGTAAATTAAAATGTGAGTATTTTTAAATTTTTTCATATAGTTTTATCATATTGTCTTTCAGTCTTAAAAAGTTCAGCTCTCTAGCGTTTCTGGAAGTGGGCAGTGTTACTTTTACATAACTTTACATTAATAGGGGAAGAAAGTAAATTAGAATTTTGGGGTGTTTTAATTTTTTCCTATAGTTTTATCATAGTTCCTATCAGTCTGCCAAAGCTCAACTCTCTAGCATTTCTGGAAGTGGGCAATGCTACTTTTACATAACTTTAAATGTATAGGGGAGGGGAGTAAATTAAAAGTTTGGGGTTTTTTTGATTTTTTCCTATAGTTTTATCATAGTTCCTATCAGTCTGCCAAAGCTCAACTCGCTAGCATTTCTGGAAGTGGGCGATGCTAATTTTACATAACTTTAAATGTATAGGGGAGGGGAGTAAATTAAAATTTTGGGGTTTTTTGATTTTTTCCAGGGGTTTGGTTATAAGTTCTATCAGTCTGCCAAATTTCAGCTTTGTGGCATGTCTGGAAGTACAGTAGAATATGAGTGAGTGAGTGAGTGGCAATTTCGACGTTTTTTGAAATTTCGTAACTACTTTACTACTCTATGGAATTCCATGAAACTTGGAGTGGTTGTTAACTCCATGGAGATCTACGACTGTGCAAAGTTTGAGATTCGTAGCTCATTCCGAAGTAGAGTTTTGGGTAGGTCAAATATCGGCTGAAATGTTTCCAGAAAAGATGGTTACGGCGCGCGAACTTGGCGAGGCACTACCGTGCCCTCAGATTCCTTTAAGGTTAAAGGATGGCAGTAAGTCCTTAAGTCAAGCTTATTTGTGGCCTTATATTATATTACCAGTCTATTAGAGCAAACTGAAAAAAACTTTTAGGACCCACATAGCACAAATCAAAACAACGTTAAAAACACACACTTTTTTAAGTTTAATAGTCGCTTTTTTCTAACGTTATTTATAAAACCACATTAATATCACACCGAAATAACGTGGTTTTGAAAATAACGTTAAAAAGCGACCTATTAAACTAAAAAAAGTGTGTGTTTTTAACGTTGTTTTGATTTGTGCTGTGTGGGGAGTTATAGAATTACATTTAATAGTTTCTATATTCCAAGCGCTACAAACTTATTTTAGTGGTGAGGTAATCTGACAAATGATACTTATGCTTTTAGAAATAAGTAGAAGATGCCATTAATCTGCCCTATTAACTAAAACCGTTAAAAGTTCGAATCGTCATCATCAACTCAAGTGACAAATGACAATTTTGTCTTTAAAAAGCGTTGAAAGATGCATTAAACTGCCAATATTAGTTTAACGCGACAAGTTTGAATTTCATGTGAAATCGAATATGTGGTTTTTATATTTAGTCTTATTTTATCGGCCTATTAAGGCAAAGTATCATATAACACCTATGATTTTAGAAATGCTTGAAAGATAACATTAAACTGCCACTATTACTTTAGCGCTACAAGTTCGAATTTTAAGTGAAATTAAATTTGTGATATTTATATTTGGTCTAATTTTACCGGCCTATTCAGGTAAAGTGACAAATAACACTTTTGTTTCTAGAAAACATTGGAAGGTACTATTAAACTGCCACTATTATCCAAACATGTCAAATCACTATTGTTTTCTTTTATTTGTTCTTATTTTGCCGGTCTATTAAGGTAAAGTGACAAATGACACATTTGTTTCTCGAAAGCATTGAAAGGTACCATTAAACTACCACTAGTATCCAAGCGCTACAAGCGCGCATTTCATATAGAAATCAATATTGTTTTCTTTTATTTGGTCTTATTTTACCGGCCTATTAAGGTAAATTGACAAATGACACTTTTGTTTCTGGAAAGCATTGGAAGGTCCCATTAAACTGCCACTATTATCTAAGCGCTACTAGCGCGCATTTCATGCAAAATCCATATTGTTTTCTTTTATTTGGTCTTATTTTACCGGCCTATTAAGGTAAATTGACAAATGACACTTTTGTTTCTTGAAAGCACTTGAAGGTACCATTAAACTACCACTATTATCCAAGCGCTACAAGCGCGAATTTCATGTCAAATGAATATTGTTATTTTTTTATTTGTTCTTATTTTACCGGCCTATTAAGGTAAAGTGACAAATGACACTTTTGTTTCTAGAAAGCATTATCCAAACATGTCAAATCACTATTGTTTTCTTTTATTTGTTCTTATTTTGCCGGCCTATTAAGGTAAAGTGACAAATGACACATTTGTTTCTAGAAAGCATTGAAAGGTACCATTAAACTGCCACTAGTATCCAAGCGCTACAAGCGCGCATTTCATATAGAAATCAATATTGTTTTCTTTTATTTGGTCTTATTTTACCGGCCTATTAAGGTAAATTGACAAATGACACTTTTGTTTCTGGAAAGCATTGAAAGGTCCCATTAAACTGCCACTATTATCTAAGCGCTACTAGCGCGCATTTCATGCAAAATCCATATTGTTTTCTTTTATTTGGTCTTATTTTACCGGCCTATTAAGGTAAATTGACAAATGACACTTTTGTTTCTTGAAAGCACTTGAAGGTACCATTAAACTACCACTATTATCCAAGCGCTACAAGCGCGAATTTCATGTCAAATGAATATTGTTCTTTTTTTATTTGTTCTTATTTTACCGGCCTATTAAGGTAAAGTGACAAATGACACTTTTGTTTCTAGAAAGCATTGAAAGGTACCATTAAACTGCCACTAGTATCCAAGCGCTATTAAGGTAAATTTACAAGTGACACCTTTGCTTCTAGAAAGCACTGGATTGATTTATTATTTGTTCTAATTTTACCGGCCTACTAAGGTAAATTGACAAATGACACTTCTGTTTCTGGAAAGCATTGGAGGTCCCATTAAACTGCCACTATTATCTAAGCGCTACAAGCGCGCATTTCATGCAAAATCAATATTGTTTTCTCTTATATTGTCTTATTTTACCGGCCTATTAAGGTAAATTGACAAACGACACTTTTGTTTCTAGAAAGCATTGGTAGGTACCAGTAAACTGCCACTATTATCCAAGCGCTACAAGCGCGAATTTCATGTCAAATGAATCTTGTTCTTTTTTTATTTGTTCTTATTTTACCGGCCTATTAAGGTAAATTGACAAATGGAAACTTTGTTTCTAGAAAGCACTTGAAGGTACCATTAAACTACCACTATTATCCAAGCGCTACAAGCGCGCATTTCATGCAAAATCAATGTTGTTTTCTCTTATATTGTCTTATTTTACCGGCCTATTAAGGTAAATTGACAAACGACACTTTTGTTTCTAGAAAGCATTGGTAGGTACCAGTAAACCTCCACTATTATCCAAGCGCTACAAGCGCGAATTTCATGTCAAATGAATATTGTTCTTTTTTTATTTGTTCTTATTTTACCGGCCTATTAAGGTAAAGTGACAAATGACACTTTTGTTTCTAGAAAGCATTGAAAGGTACCATTAAACTGCCACTATTATCCAAGCGCTACAAGCGCGCATTTCATGCAAAATCAATATTGTTTTCTCTTATATTGTCTTATTTTACCGGCCTATTAAGGTAAATTGACAAACGACACTTTTGTTTCTAGAAAGCATTGGTAGGTACCAGTAAACTGCCACTATTATCCAAGCGCTACAAGCGCGAATTTCATGTCAAATGAATATTGTTCTTTTTTTATTTGTTCTTATTTTACCGGCCTATTAAGGTAAAGTGACAAATGACACTTTTGTTTCTAGAAAGCATTGAAAGGTACCATTAAACTGCCACTAGTATCCAAGCGCTACAAGCGCGCATTTCATATAGAAATCAATATTGTTTTCTTTTGTTTGGTCTTATTTTACTGGCCTATTGAGGTAAATTGACAAATGACACTTTTGTTTCTGGAAAGTATTGGAAGGTCCCATTAAACTGCCACTATTATCTAAGCGCTACTAGCGCGCATTTCATGCAAAATCAATATTGTTTTCTTTTATTTGGTCTTATTTTACCGGCCTATTAAGGTAAATTGACAAATGACATACAATCAAAGAATAAAAAACAGGTTGCTGAATTGTCCAAGTAGTTCTAGGTCCTTTTGGTCTCTTGCAAAAGCCGTTGGATCAAACTTTATCAAGTCATCCATACCACCACTTACAGATAAAAATACTCACTCAGCCACAACATCAGAGGAAAAAGCCAATATGCTGGCCAAAATCTTTTCCTCCAACTCAAACCTAACAGTGCCAAATGAAAAAACTCCACCGTTCATTGAAAGGGTTTCCCAGAGTATGCCAGAGGTACCCTTTTGTCACAGAGAAATACGAAAATCCCTTAAAAAGTTGGATACAAACAAAGCAGGGGTCCAGATGGCATTCCCGCGATAGTACTCAAAAATTGTGCTAACGAACTCACCCCAACTTTCGCTAAATTATTCAATTTATCTTACAGGCAAGGAGTATATCCATCATCATGGAAGTCTGCCGCAGTACAACCTATTCCAAAGAAAGGAAAAAAGACAGATCCGTTAAACTATAGACCAATTGCTCTACTTCCGGTGATATCAAAAGTAATGGAAAGAGTTGTGAACAATCACCTAACCAAGTACTTGGAAAAGTACAAACTTATCAACGACAAGCAATACGGATTTCGAAAATATAGGTCAACTGGCGATTTACTTACATACGTCACTCATTTATGGCAAAAAGCGATTGAGTTACGGGGCGAAACAAGAACAATTGCCTTAGATATATCAAAAGCATTCGATAAAGTCTGGCATGAAAATCTGCTCAACAAGCTTAAAGCAATGGGATTGTCGCCGAAACTTTGCACTTGGTTTGAAAGTTACCTTAAGGATAGATCCATTTATGTTGCACTGGATGGCCGGAACTCCAACTCTTACCAAATAAATGCTGGTGTGCCACAGGGAGCAATCCTTTCGCCAACACTTTTTCTGATTTACATAAATGACCTCATAGATAAAACAGTAAATCCACTTTATTGCTTTGCAGATGATGGCAATGTAGTCTCCTCAGTCATACCACCCAGTCAGTGTCTATCCGCACGTGAATTCCATCATCTTAGACAAACTCAAATATCGCAGATAAATAACGACCTGGAGATAATAGAGGACTGGGGCAACAAAAACCTTGTACAGTTCAACGCGCAGAAAACCCAAGCAGCCCTGTTTTCAAAAAAGACCAGCACCGGTGAGCCAAACATCATACTATCTGGAAGTGCTGTCACATTGCAGAGCCGGTTGAACATCTTAGGAGTCACTGCAGAGACCAACATGTCTTGGCACAGTCACGTGGCAGATATAGCTAAAAGGGCGTCCCAAAAGCTTGGGGTGCTATTTCGTACAAGACATCTGTATACACCAAGCCAACTGCTGACACTCTACAAAGCCCAGATTCGACCAACTATGGAGTACTGCTCACATATATGGAGTGCGGCACCCAAACATACCTTAATGCTTTTGAACACCGTGCAAAAACGAGCTATCAAGCTGATCAATGACCCCGCACTTACCCGTAGTTTGGATAGTCTCGAACATCGAAGAACTGTGGGCGATCTATCTCTCTTCTACAGGTATTATCACGGAAAGTGCTCTGAAGAGTTGGCACGTATGATCCCCCCGGGAGTAGCACCTACTAGGCGAACACGTCAAACAGACGGTAACCATCAATTTACTGTCAAAATAGAGGCACCAAGAACCTCATTATATCAGAATTCATATCTCTGGAGAACAGCATCGCTGTGGAATAAACTCCCTGCGACAGTTTTCCCTGCAGGTTACAACCTGAACCGTTTCAAAACCAACACACACCAACATTTCCGCGCACTGGCCGCTTCTCGAGCGTGATAGGGACCTCCTTGCGAGTGCGCTTAACCGTAAAAAAAAAAAAAAAATGACACTTTTGTTTCTTGAAAGCACTTGAAGGTACCATTAAACTACCACTATTATCCAAGCGCTACAAGCGCGAATTTCATGTCAAATGAATATTGTTCTTTTTTTATTTGTTCTTATTTTACCGGCCTATTAAGGTAAAGTGACAAATGACACTTTTGTTTCTAGAAAGCATTGAAAGGTACCATTAAACTGCCACTAGTATCCAAGCGCTATTAAGGTAAATTTACAAGTGACACCTTTGCTTCTAGAAAGCACTGGAAGGTACCATTAAACTACCACTATTATCCAAGCGCTACAAGCGCGCATTTCATGTCAAATGAATATTGATTTATTATTTGTTCTAATTTTACCGGCCTACTAAGGTAAATTGACAAATGACACTTCTGTTTCTGGAAAGCATTGGAGGTCCCATTAAACTGCCACTATTATCTAAGCGCTACAAGCGCGCATTTCATGCAAAATCAATATTATTTTCTCTTATATTGTCTTATTTTACCGGCCTATTAAGGTAAATTGACAAACGACACTTTTGTTTCTAGAAAGCATTGGTAGGTACCAGTAAACTGCCACTATTATCCAAGCGCTACAAGCGCGAATTTCATGTCAAATGAAGCTTGTTCTTTTTTTATTTCTTCTTATTTTACCGGCCTATTAAGGTAAATTGACAAATGGAAAATTTGTTTCTAGAAAGCACTTGAAGGTACCATTAAACTACCACTATTATCCAAGCGCTACAAGCGCGCATTTCATGCAAAATCAATATTGTTTTCTCTTATATTGTCTTATTTTACTGGCCTATTAAGGTAAATTGACAAACGACACTTTTGTTTCTAGAAAGCATTGGTAGGTACCAGTAAACCTCCACTATTATCCAAGCGCTACAAGCGCGAATTTCATGTCAAATGAATATTGTTCTTTTTTTATTTGTTCTTATTTTACCGGCCTATTAAGGTAAAGTGACAAATGACACTTTTGTTTCTAGAAAGCATTGAAAGGTACCATTAAACTGCCACTATTATCCAAGCGCTACAAGCGCGCATTTCATGCAAAATCAATATTGTTTTCTCTTATATTGTCTTATTTTACCGGCCTATTAAGGTAAATTGACAAACGACACTTTTGTTTCTAGAAAGCATTGGTAGGTACCAGTAAACTGCCACTATTATCCAAGCGCTACAAGCGCGAATTTCATGTCAAATGAATATTGTTCTTTTTTTATTTGTTCTTATTTTACCGGCCTATTAAGGTAAATTGACAAATGGAAACTTTGTTTCTAGAAAGCACTTGAAGGTACCATTAAACTACTACTATTATCCAAGCGCTACAAGCGCGCATTTCATGCAAAATCAATATTGTTTTCTCTTATATTGTCTTATTTTACCGGCCTATTAAGGTAAATTGACAAACGACACTTTTGTTTCTAGAAAGCATTGGTAGGTACCAGTAAACTGCCACTATTATCCAAGCGCTACAAGCGCGAATTTCATGTCAAATGAATATTGTTCTTTTTTTATTTGTTCTTATTTTACCGGCCTATTAAGGTAAAGTGACAAATGACACTTTTGTTTCTAGAAAGCATTGAAAGGTACCATTAAACTGCCACTAGTATCCAAGCGCTACAAGCGCGCATTTCATATAGAAATCAATATTGTTTTCTTTTGTTTGGTCTTATTTTACTGGCCTATTGAGGTAAATTGACAAATGACACTTTTGTTTCTGGAAAGTATTGGAAGGTCCCATTAAACTGCCACTATTATCTAAGCGCTACTAGCTCGCATTTCATGCAAAATCAATATTGTTTTCTTTTATTTGGTCTTAATTTACCGGCCTATTAAGGTAAATTGACAAATGGCACTTTTGTTTCTAGAAAGCATTGGAAGGTAGCATTAAACTGCCACTATTATCCAAGCGCTACAAGCGCGAATTTCATGTCAAATGAATATTGTTCTTTTTTTATTTGTTCTTATTTTACCGGCCTATTAAGGTAAAGTGACAAATGACACTTTTGTTTCTAGAAAGCATTGAAAGGTACCATTAAACTGCCACTAGTATCCAAGCGCTACAAGCGCGCATTTCATATAGAAATCAATATTGTTTTCTTTTGTTTGGTCTTATTTTACCGGCCTATTGAGGTAAATTGACAAATGACACTTTTGTTTCTGGAAAGTATTGGAAGGTCCCATTAAACTGCCACTATTATCTAAGCGCTACTAGCGAGCATTTCATGCAAAATCAATATTGTTTTCTCTTATATTGTCTTATTTTACCGGCCTATTAAGGTAAATTGACAAACGACACTTTTGTTTCTAGAAAGCATTGGTAGGTACCAGTAAACTGCCACTATTATCCAAGCGCTACAAGCGCGAATTTCATGTCAAATGAATATTGTTCTTTTTTTATTTGTTCTTATTTTACCGGCCTATTAAGGTAAATTGACAAATGGCACTTTTGTTTCTAGAAAGCATTGGAAGGTAGCATTAAACTGCCACTATTATCCAAGCGCTACAAGCGCGAATTTCATGTCAAATGAATCTTGTTCTTTTTTTATTTGTTCTTATTTTACCGGCCTATTAAGGTAGCATTGGTAGGTACCAGTAAACTGCCACTATTATCCAAGCGCTACAAGCGCGAATTTCATGTCAAATGAATATTGTTCTTTTTTTATTTGTTCTTATTTTACCGGCCTATTAAGGTAAAGTGACAAATGACACTTTTGTTTCTAGAAAGCATTGAAAGGTACCATTAAACTGCCACTAGTATCCAAGCGCTACAAGCGCGCATTTCATATAGAAATCAATATTGTTTTCTTTTATTTGGTCTTATTTAACCGGCCTATTAAGGTAAATTGACAAATGACACTTTTGTTTCTGGAAAGCATTGGAAGGTCCCATTAAACTGCCACTATTATCTAAGCGCTACTAGCGCGCATTTCATGCAAAATCAATATTGTTTTCTTTTATTTGGTCTTATTTTACCGGCCTACTAAGGTAAATTGACAAATGACACGTTTGTTTCTAGAAAGCACTGGAGGGTACCATTAAACTACCACTATTATCCAAGCGCTACAAGCGCGCATTTCATATAAAAATCAATATTGTTTTCTTTTATTTGGTCTTATTTTACCGGCCTATTAAGGTAAATTTACAAGTGACACCTTTGCTTCTAGAAAGCAGTGGAAGGTACCATTAAACTACCACTATTATCCAAGCGCTACAAGCGCGCATTTCATGTCAAATAAATATTGATTTTTTATTTGTTCTTCTTTTACCGGCCTACTAAGGTAAATTGACAAATGACACTTCTGTTTCTGGAAAGCATTGGAAGGTCCCATTAAACTGCCACTATTATCTAAGCGCTACTAGCGCGCATTTCATGCAAAATCAATATTGTTTTCTTTTATTTGGTCTTATTTTACCGGCCTATTAAGGTAAATTGACAAATGACACTTTTGTTTCTGGAAAGCATTGGAAGGTCCCATTAAACTGCCACTATTATCCAAGCGCTACTAGCGCGCATTTCATGCAATATCAATATTGTTTTCTTTTATTTGGTCTTATTTTACATGCCTACTAAGGTAAATTGACAAATGACACTTCTGTTTCTGGAAAGCATTGGAAGGTCCCATTAAACTGCCACTATTATCTAAGCGCTACTAGTGCGCATTTCATGCAAAATCAATATTGTTTTCTTTTATTTGGTCTTATTTTACCGGCCTACTAAGGTAAATTGACAAATGACACGTTTGTTTCTAGAAAGCACTGGAGGGTACCATTAAACTACCACTATTATCCAAGCGCTACAAGCGCGCATTTCATATAAAAATCAATATTGTTTTCTTTTATTTGGTCTTATTTTACCGGCCTATTAAGGTAAATTTACAAGTGACACCTTTGCTTCTAGAAAGCAGTGGAAGGTAGCATTAAACTACCACTATTATCCAAGCGCTACAAGCGCGCATTTCATGTCAAATAAATATTGATTTTTTATTTGTTCTTATTTTACCGGCCTACTAAGGTAAATTGACAAATGACACTTCTGTTTCTGGAAAGCATTGGAAGGTCCCATTAAACTGCCACTATTATCTAAGCGCTACTAGCGCGCATTTCATGCAAAATCAATATTGTTTTCTTTTATTTGGTCTTATTTTACCGGCCTATTAAGGTAAATTGACAAATGGCACTTTTGTTTCTAGAAAGCATTGGAAGGTAGCATTAAACTGCCACTATTATCCAAGCGCTACAAGCGCGAATTTCATGTCAAATGAATATTGTTCTTTTATTATTTGTTCTTATTTGACCGGCCTATTAAGGTAAATTGACAAATGGTAACTTTGTTTCTAGAAAGCACTTGAAGGTACCATTAAACTGCCAGTATTATCCAAGCGCTACAAGCGCGCATTTCATGTAAAATCAATGTTGTTTTCTATTATTTGGTCTTATTTTACCGGCCTATTAAGGTAAATTGACAAATGACACTTTTGTTTCTTGAAAGCACTTGAAGGTACCATTAAACTACCACTATTATCCTAGCGCTACAAGCGCGCATTTCATGCAAAATCAATATTGTTTTCTCTTATATTGTCTTATTTTACCGGCCTATTAAGGTAAATTGACAAACAACACTTTTGTTTCTAGAAAGCATTGGTAGGTACCAGTAAACTTCCACTATTATCTAAGCGCTACAAGCGCGAATTTCATGTCAAATGAATATTGTTCTTTTTTTATTTGTTCTTATTTTACCGGCCTATTAAGGTAAATTGACAAATGACACTTTTGTTTCTGGAAAGCATTGGAAGGTCCCATTAAACTGCCACTATTATCTAAGCGCTACTAGCGCGCATTTAATGCAAAATCAATATTGTTTTCTTTTATTTGGTCTTATTTTACCGGCCTATTAAGGTAAATTGACAAATGACACTTTTGTTTCTTGAAAGCACTTGAAGGTACCATTAAACTACCACTATTATCCAAGCGCTAAAAGCGCGAATTTCATGTCAAATGAATATTGTTCTTTTTTTATTTGTTCTTATTTTACCGGCCTATTAAGGTAAAGTGGCAAATGACACTTTTGTTTCTAGAAAGCATTGAAAGTTACCATTAAACTGCCACTAGTATCCAAGCGCTACAAGCGCGCATTTCATATAGAAATCAATATTGTTTTCTTTTATTTGGTCTTATTTTACCGGCCTATTAAGGTAAATTGACAAATGACACTTTTGTTTCTGGAAAGCATTGGAAGGTCCCATTAAACTGCCACTATTATCTAAGCGCTACTAGCGCGCATTTCATGCAAAATCAATATTGTTTTCTTTTATTTGGTCTTATTTTACCGGCCTACTAGGGTAAATTGACAAATGACACGTTTGTTTCTAGAAAGCACTGGAGGGTACCATTAAACTACCACTATTATCCAAGCGCTACAAGCGCGCATTTCATAAAAAAATCAATATTGTTTTCTTTTATTTGGTCTTATTTTACCGGCCTATTAAGGTAAATTTACAAGTGACACCTTTGCTTCTAGAAAGCACTGGAAGGTACCATTAAACTACCACTATTATCCAAGCGCTACAAGCGCGCATTTCATGTCAAATGAATATTGATTTTTTATTTGTTCTTATTTTACCGGCCTACTGAGGTAAATTGACAAATGACACTTCTGTTTCTGGAAAGCTTTGGAAGGTCCCATTAAACTGCCACTATTATCTAAGCGCTACTAGCGCGCATTTCATGCAAAATCAATATTGTTTTCTTTTATTTGGTCTTATTTTACCGGCCTATTAAGGTTAATTGACAAATGACACTTTTGTTTTTGGAAAGCATTGGAAGGTCCCATTAAACTGCCACTATTATCTAAGCGCTACTAGCGCGCATTTCATGCAAAATCAATATTGTTTTCTTTTATTTGGTCTTATTTTACCGGCCTACTAAGGTAAATTGACAAATGACACTTCTGTTTCTGGAAAGCATTGGAAGGTTTAAACTGCCACTATTATCTAAGCGCTACTAGCGCGCATTTCATGCAAAATCAATATTGTTTTCTTTTATTTGGTCTTATTTTACCGGCCTATTAAGGTAAATTGACAAATGGCACTTTTGTTTATAGAAAGCATTGGAAGGTAGCATTAAACTGCCACTTATCCATATTATCCAAGCGCTACAAGCGCGAATTTCATGTCAAATGGATATTGTTCTTTTTTTATTTGTTCTTATTTTACCGGCCTATTAAGGTAAATTGACAAATGGCAACTTTGTTTCTAGAAAGCACTTGAAGGTACCATTAAACTACCACTATTATCCAAGCGCTACAAGCGCGCATTTCATGCAAAATCAATATTGTTTTCTCTTATATTGTCTTATTTTACCGGCCTATTAAGGTAAATTGACAAACGACACTTTTGTTTCTAGAAAGCATTGGTTGGTACCAGTAAACTGCCACTATTATCCAAGCGCTACAAGCGCGAATTTCATGTCAAATGAATATTGTTCTTTTTTTATTTGTTCTTATTTTACCGGCCTATTAATGTAAAGTGACAAATGACACTTTTGTTTCTAGAAAGCATTGAAAGGTACCATTAAATTGCCACTAGTATCCAAGCGCTACAAGCGCGCATTTCATATAGAAATCAATATTGTTTTCTTTTATTTGGTCTTATTTTACCGGCCTATTAAGGTAAATTGACAAATGACACTTCTGTTTCTGGAAAGCATTGGAAGGTCCCATTAAACTGCCACTATTATCTAAGCGCTACTAGCGCGCATTTCATGCAAAATCAATATTGTTTTCTTTTATTTGGTCTTATTTTACCGGCCTATTAAGGTAAATTGACAAATGGCACTTTTGTTTCTAGAAAGCATTGGAAGGTAGCATTAAACTGCCACTATTATCCAAGCGCTACAAGCGCGAATTTCATGTCAAATGAATATTGTTCTTTTTTTATTTGTTCTTATTTTACCGGCCTATTAAGGTAAATTGACAAATGACACGTTTGTTTCTAGAAAGCACTGGAGGGTACCATTAAACTACCACTATTATCCAAGCGCTACAAGCGCGAATTTCATGTCAAATGAATATTGTTCTTTTTTTATTTGTTCTTATTTTACCGGCCTATTAAGGTAACGTGACAAATGACACGTTTGTTTCTAAAAAGCATTGAAAGGTTCCATTAAGCTGCCGCTAACGTAAGCGCTATAACTTTGAATTTCATGTCAAATATAATTTTCTTTTTTTTTTGTCCTATTTTACCGGCCTATTAAAACCAACTGTCAAATGATAGTTTTGTTTCTTGGGAGTGTTAATTGTTAATACATATTAAGCCTTAAACCAATATTTAAACAATGTGATCACTTCAGCACCGCAATTTTAAACCTTTTGTCAACCCATTATTTTGATCTCATTTTATTGCTCTAATATTGAAAAACGCCGGAAAATTATCCTAATTTTACTTGATTTCCACCCTTCTCGTTTCGGTGGAACTGCTTTAGTAATTTACAAACATCAGAGCCTCTTAAAAATAGCCCCAGTGAGATTTTCATTTACCACAAACACTATTTGTTTGGTCCGCTGTAAAAAATGACGATGTGACGATGTGGATGTCGATAACTTCAGGCACATATTGAGTACATACTCTCGTTATACATACAAGCCTAGCTGGAATTTACGGGTTTAGTTAGGAAAAGCGGTCAGAAATTATTTGAACACACCAAGTCTGGAACACACACATTTCAAAAGACAAAGTAAGCAATAGATAGCCTCCCTGATGTGAACACTTAATGCAAGATAATTTCACAGCGAAGCAGTTTAAAATGCCTGTATCTCTCCACTAACTTCTTCTAAGTGTAAATCGTCTAATAACTATCTACACAGGTACCTTACCTTTTGAAATTTACTCAATTTGGGCTGGAGTAAGATGTACATATAAAGTTTCGTCCTCTCTCTCCACCCGGAGGCCTATGAGGATTTTCAATATGTCTTCCACATTGTTTAAACTCAATTCATGAACAAAAATACCAGAAAATAAATCGAAAAAAGCGCGATTAACGTCATCGATTTCAACGCGTTTTTTTTTATTTGCGGTGGTCATCGGACTCACCAAACGAAAAAGTCAGATGAACGTCGCCTGTCAAATGTCAAAAACCCGATGTAATCGATGAATGAAATTTGAGCCGTTTTCAAGCGAATAACTAGTAATTACCTCTGGTTATCCCTTGGTTAACATTAAAAATCAGCTGTTAAGGCCCTTAGCCTATTACCACAGAAACGCCGCTTGAATAGCTTTTTTTATAACCGGTTATTGTTTGTTGTTGCTTTTTACGATTTTTTAAAGAAGTTTAGTTGGTTTTAGTTTAGATGAATAATAATCTTCTTGCCATTATTGAACTTAAGTTCTTCTCGACCGACTCTGAAATACTGGCGTATTTGATTGGAAAAGGGCATAAGTTGGAAAAAAAATAAGTATGATAAACTGTGGTTAGAGGACTACAATGATACTGTTTTTTTATGATATTTCGTGTATTAGTCCACATTGGGTAAATTCGAGTAAGCCAAGGGTTGATGAAAATAAAATTTTGGCAAGACAATATAGAGGAGGCCATCACTTTGTACAATTTTCCTTCATAATTGAGGCACACATGATAAATTTCACTCATTTCAAAAATTCACAGAACATTTTTCCGAAAAAGAAACAAAACAAATGATTATGAGGTTAGAAAACGCAATAACCTTCCTCAAAAGTGTGGTAATTACCGGTAATAAACGATGACGTCCAAAGGGCTCATTTATGACGTCAGTCTTCAAGGAGTGGTATTTACCAAGGCCGCTTGAACGGCAGTGGTAAATACTAGTAATTACTAGTTATTCGCTTGAAAACGATTTTGATTACTTTACGAACTCGCCCGTCTTCGTGGACGTCATCTGTCACTAGGTTGGAAGGAAAAACATTTTTAGGAATTTCTTAAAAAACAAACAGAATCGCTTTTATTTTTCGCGTGATGGAAAAGTTAAGGTTCTGCTTGATTAATTGTGAATTGAAATTAAGTAAAATTAACTAAATGTCTTTTTGTTGAAGTTTGTTATAGTGATTATTTAGGTATCTTGGCCCTTGTTGCAGAGCAAAAATAATGAAATTATTTAAGGAAAAACTTCTTAGTGAATCTCAGCTAAGACGACTAGGGGAGCACCAGGTATGTATGCTCAACAAGTTTTTGGGTTTCGGTGCACTATCCGGACACTAAAACGAGACATTTTTTGATGACGATTCTTTTTGAAAATAGTAATTTAGGGATCTTGAAACTGATTTAGGTACGGAAAATTAAAAAAAAATTAGTTTTTTTTAATAAAAAACACACTTTTCAATTTCTATCTAAAATGCACACAAAATCACATATACAGGGATATTGGGCAAAGATACTATGGACTTTGGGCCTTTGAACCAACTGACCCGGAAATGCGAGGTTGTCACATAACAGGCATAAAATAAAATATTTTGATTTAATTTTCCCTTCTTTCTGGCATTCATCTTTTTTTAACCAATAAATTAAAAGGGAAGGCTTGGATCAGGATAAGTTTCATTATATTTGTAGAAAGGTTGGGTTTGGGTTGATTTTGGTAGAGCTGGGATGCCTTGATTTAGGTTTGGTTTGGGTTCAGTTGGGATGGGTTGGTTTGTTTTGTTTTGTTTTGGTTCAGTTTGGTTCGGTTCGGTTGGGATCGGTTCGGTTCGGGTTGATTCTGTTTGGTTTGGTTGAGGTTGGTTCCGTTCAGTTCGGGTGCGGGCTAGGTTTGGTTTGGTTTGGTTGGGCTCGGTTCTGTTTGGTTGGAATCAGTTCAGTTCAGTCCGGGTTGGTTCGGTTCAGTTTTGGTTCAGGTTGGTTCTGTTCAGTTCCGTTCGGGTTCGGTTCGGTTGGGATTGGTTCAGTTAGGTTCCGTTTGGTTCAGTTCGGTTTGGGTTGGTTCCGTTCAGTTTGGTTTCAGTTCAGGTTGGTTCCGTTTGGTTCAGATGCAGGTTTGGTTCTGTTCGGTTCAGTTGGGCTTGGTTCCGTTTGGGTGCGGTTTGGTTGGGATCGGTTCAATTTGGTTAGGTTCAGTTTGTTTAAGTTCGGGTTCCGTTCAGTTTGGGTTGGTTCCGTTCATGTCGGTTCAGTTCGGTTGTGTTGGGTTCGGTTTGGGTTGGTTTAGGTAGAGCTGGGTTGGGGTTAGTTAGGTTGTACTAGGTTTGGTTCAGTTTGGTTTGGGTTGGTTTAGGTAGAGCTGGGTTGGGGTTACTTAAATAGAATATCACTTTATTGCCAACAAGCTTCATTGTACTAAGTTTGGTTAATTTTATCTTTTTAGGTGTGATCAAGACAGATTTAATAATATTTGTTTCCTTATTTTGATTATTTTTGCGGAAACGTGGCAACATTGCAAAATATAAGCCACAGATATTGGCAAATATTGTTTTGATGGGGTTGAAAAACAAAGAAGAAGTCAAAATTGAATGAAAAGTGAGGTTAGAATGTTGTTTTGTATGTGATTTTTAAGGTTTTATTTATTTATTTTCTCAAAAAATACTGGATAATCCGCAAATTCTTTTTTTGAAAAACATTATTTAGAAGGTCTACTTTAAGGGAATTTTTATTTTTTCCAAAAAATCGTGTGTCCGGATAGTGCACCGGCCCCAAGTTTTTATATTCCAAATTTGCCCGATTGTTTGCATGGTGTATGATATTGAATAAAGTTCAAAAAGGATTTGAAAAGATCTGGGAACAGAATAAATAAAAAGATAATAGTAGTGCCTCAATTAGTGCTTACTAATGGAGAAATCTTTTGTGAAAAAAGTGCAGCAGTGGTGTGTCACTATTGCTATTTTCATATTTTGGGAAAACTAGTGGAATTTTTTGTATTTTGGGAAAATAGTGCAATTTTTTGCATTCTTTTAAGCAACTGACAAGCCCAGTGTTGCACTCTGCACATTTTGTGCCACTTGCTCTCTGAGCTCATGTTGCACTAGTGCTATTTTGTATTTTGAAACTGCACTGGGGCATTTTTTTGACAGCACCAAAACAGTGTCAGAGGACCACAAGTAGTGCACTAACTTTCTCAAAAGAATTTGCTTTAAGTGCCAATAAAATTCACATATTTAATTTTCTTTTAGTTTTTTAATTAAAGCCTGTACTGCTTAAGGACACTCATTGTAAAGGCAAGCTCTATAGGAAGCGAAACTAATGTCAGGCTTTCTATTTTTTGGTTATTTTTGAAATTTTTTCCTTGGTTTTGCATTGGCGGTTCTGTTTTATTTTGAAGATGTTGTTTTACACAGTATGAATGTACCTAAACTATATATATTTATGTAATTAGAATTAAAAAGTTATGCTGCAAACTATCTTGAAACTGTATCATTATTAAATAGATCTTTAGACTGTGTTAAAATCACATTTTTAAAATAACAACGAGCCGCCAATGCGAAACCGAGAAAAACATGTCAAAAATTATAACCAAAAAATAGAAAATCAAATTTAGGCTTCGCTACATGTAAAGCTTGCTTGATGATGAGTGACCTTAGTACTGCTAACTTTAAATTGAATTGAAAAAATCTTTATAAGCAAATCATGCTATTTCAAATTACAAACATTAATATAGAAAATACAAAATTTAAATTCTGTAATTACAGAATTTAATTTTTAATTTTTCTTTTAAACATATTTGGTTTGCAATTTTTAATGTCTAATGGTAATTTGTTATGCAATCTTGTTCCTTTATAAAACAATGATTTATATCCTAACTACTTATTAAAGATAGAAATGCATAATATAAAGTGTTTTATGAAGGCAAGTGGAGTCAAAATGGTTGAAATAATTGAATGCTTCCATTTCTGCAGGAAAATTAAATTTCTGTACTTTTGTCAACATTTAATTAGCAATTCATAATCAATCATTTGTCCAATCATAAAATTTTGGTTGGTACTGGGCAATGGGTATGTACTGCTAACTTTAGGGACATGGCTGTTAGTACTGCTGAGGGGTGATCAGCTGAACCACATTTGTACACCATCCCTCAGGACTTAAACAAATTGTTGGTCCTGTAGTGTATTGTAGCATCCTATATCCTGTATAGTCCTGTTGACAAATTTTGTACACCTACTGTGGGCAGATGACCACCTCTCTGGTACTTGTTCTTCATTATATTGTTTTCATACTTTTTTCCTTATTTAGTATTCTTGCCAATCAGTCAGTATTTGTGACAAGTTCCTGCAGCCTTACTGGAATTGGTTGGTGACCAAAACCCCTATTTGGCTGGCCCCCAATCTCATAACAATTTTGGGACTGATCACCAACATTTTTACTTCTTTAATTTTGTGTGGGTAAGTATTTATAATACACAGTGGGTGTAAAGTCCAGCAGGTGGCTTAAGGGAGAGTGGTCTATAGTAAGACATTGTCCATTGTTAATGTTGTAAAGTAGTAGTTTTCATATATTTTTTAAAAATCTTTGAAAACAATAGAAATATATTATGAAAAAAAAAGTAACCAAGTTTTTATTTTCCTAGTATTTAAGATTCTATTAAACTGTGCCACTTTTTTGATTGAGATATTTTTACAAAATTGTTTGTGTTGATTTGAATTTATGGTTTAGAGGTATAATTCTAGAAATGAATTGTCACATTATGTTTTACCTAGTTAGAGGAAGTGACAAAAATTTAATAATTTCAGACCTGGTCCATAGTGGAAAATTTTAATATGGTCTATAGTGGGACAATGGGAAAAAATGGCCCATACTGGCATTCACATAAATTGTTTCAAGTTTTTTTATTGCCATGTACATAGTAGGGTTGACCGGGGTAAATGTAAACAGGTGTAAATGTAAACGGTCCTAATAAAGAATTTCACTTTGCCACTAAATTCAATATTGGCATGAATTCTAATACCACACTTCCTTATCAGTTAGTGGCAATTAAAATAAGCTTCCAGATCAATTTGGTTTAGCATGGTAATAGATTCAGATGCACCTCTGCAAATTAACTTTTTTAATTTTTTCACACTAAGTATTTTTTTTGAATGCAAGGTAAGTTTTGTGTTTATATTATTTAAGCCGCGTAATTATTTATGATTGCACAAATATTTATGGATGAAAACAGACTTACTATAAAATATGTGTAGACCTGAAAATGGTCCTGTAATGAGAGGCTGTCCCATGTGACATCACTCCAATGCTGCTTTCTCATAGGTCAGCCGCGTGGCCATATTGCCTACGTCACTGGCACTTTGTCACGGCGCGGGAAATTTAAATTCGTGTGTTTGTCGTTTCACTATCTGTCCTTTAACCTTGACTGATGAGTCCTTGCAAACCAAAGCTGTAGAAGCCTTTTTCGTGTTTACCCCAATTTTAGGGTTTTTATCTGCTTTGTTTTGTATTGTACCCTTCTTGTTATTCGAGAAGGATGTGCTGGGTTCCTCTAGACTTGTGTTTGGAGTGGTGAAAGTCATTTCTTCTATCCTTGAGTTGTCTGGGTTTTCAAAACTGGTTTCGTCTTTCTGACTCACCTGGTCTTCTTCTTGCTCTTCACTATAGCTCCTATTCCCAGCCACCTTAAACCTTCTGGACTCTTCCGAGCTATAATTAAAACCTAGCAACTCTGATACTGGGCTTTCAAATCCTAGCAACTCTGATATTGGACTTCTAGAATGTTCTGAACCTATCTCTACATTGTCTTCCTGTGTCTCCAGGGTGCGTCCAACTTTATACACGGGAGTGTGCCTGTGTCCGGTGTGCTGATTTGTGACATACTCATGTTTTTGAGTTTTTGGTGACATAGAGATTTTTGTAAACCTCTTATTTATCTGGTTCAAGTGTCTTTTCCACAATTGTCCTGCAGGCAAACGGCATAAATACACTCCTTTGTCCACTCTCTTTATTATAATTGCGATCGCGCAAGCGGTACACACGTATTTTACCGACGCTCTCGAAATAAAACGAATTTGTGATAGTTTAATATACAAAATAATAGACAAAAGTTACATAAAAAAATAGACAAAAAATTTCTGCACAATTTGTGCTAAAACTGTGCGCGATCGGGCCAAAAATAAATAGAAAAATTGTGAAAATTTAGTTACCATCTTATTAAAAATAATTGAAATAAACACAAAAAAAAGTGATAAATTTATACCGAATCTTATCTGGATTTTCTTTTTTGCTTACATTTTTATTTGTGTTCAATACACATTTAAATTTTATTTCTTAAAACAGGCTTCTCTATATGTTAATGTGAAAAAAAAAGATGTCACAAGATTGCTATAACTGCACAAAGACATGCGTTTTAAGGGAAGAAAAAGGAAAACTTTGCAAGAAGACCATATATGCAGTGAATGTACTGGTGCAATGGCTGGGGAGGTTAGAGTCATTCCTAGCCCCTCTAGGACGACACTCTATCTATGCCCTTGCTGTAAAGAAACCATAAAAAAACTTCCTGAAATTCAAGAAATAGTAAAAAAGTCACAAGAAGACCTAAAAAAAAACCAAGCAGCAAGGGGAGGAAACAGCCAAGAACCTGGCAAAATTGAAAAACGATGTGGACTCCTTAAGAAGATCAATGGAGAGAAGAAAAACCGAAAATGAGAGCTTGAGGACAGATATGGCTGAAATAAAAAAGAAGTCAGTCAAGTCAATCAAAAAATTCCTGCAGTAAGCTATGCTGAAGCATTAAAAAAAACTAGAAAATCGGGTGGACAACATCAAGTGTCCAGTAGGTATTGAGAGCCAGATGGGAGTAGAGCCAACCCTATTTGAAATGAGAGAGAGGGACTGCCGTGCCAATAACGTACTCTTTTTTGGAGTGGATGAAAATAATAAGGAAGATAAAGAAAAAGAGGACAAAGAAACAATAAAAAAGATGTATGTTGCGATGAATTTACAACTGCCAGAAAGTACCAAGGTATACAGGCTTGGAAATGAAGCACCAAACAAAAAAAGACCAATAAAAGTGGTATTGTCAGGAAGACAAGAAGCGCTAACAGCACTAAAAAATAGAAAAGTCCTGGAAGAAAAGTTCCCTGGTGTTTATATAAAAGGAGATCAAACAGAAAACCAACAGAAGTACCTGAAACAAATTTTGGCAGAACTCGAGAAGAAAAAGAATGAAGGACAGGTAAACCTTATAATTAAATATTTTAATGGAATTCCAAAAATAATAGAGAAAATTGCAAAAAACTAAATCAGGTTGAGGTAGTTGAAATCTCCTTTTGGTACAGTAATCTCACTTCAGTGGTGAATAAAATTGTTGAATGGAAGGCAAGGGTATTGGCAAAAAGTCCAACAATTATCATGCTCACAGAAACATGGCTAAGGGATGGATTGGATGACTGCATCATATGTCTAGCTGGTTACAGTGTATTTAGAAGTGATCGTCCAAACCAAAGAGGATGCGGGGCCCGTATTTTGGTTCAAAATAGAGTAAGTGGGCATGATGTAAGATGTAGCATTTTTCAGAATTACACAACAGAAGAGCCAATAGATGCAGTCTGGCTGGATATTCAAATAGCCAAGATCAGAGCTCTTGTAGCATGTATTTACAGGCCAGGAAACACCACAAATGAGCAAGTCAATACCCAGATGGTCAATACAATCAGAAATGCATTTGCCACAAATATTCCATTATATTAGGAGATTTCAACTATCCAAACATAAAATGGGAGAATTTCCACACGACAAAAGAACACAGGATTTCATGGATGTATACCAAGAATCAAATGCGACTCAAATAATAAATTTTCCAACACGATACCGAAATAATCAAAGCTCTCTTCTTGATTTGTTTCTCTGCAGTGATAAAAAAAGCATATATGATCTGACATCAGAAGCTCCTATTGGACGAATTGACTATGTTATTATTACTGCCAAAACACAATTAAAACTTCCACCAAAACCAACTCATAAAGTTTTTAAAAGAAACTTCTACAAAGCAGACTACAACAGTATTAATGGCTTTATCAGACAACAACCTGAAAATTCTAATGAGTCTAAATTTGAGAGCTTTGAGAAAACATTAAAGAGCGCAATTGACCAATTCATACCACTGAAACCAGTACAAGTAAATCAGCAGAAGCCATGGATAAATCAAAACTTATTTAAAGAAATTAGGAAGAAAAGGAAGTTATGGGACAAGTACCGAAGCAACAAAACAGAAGAGAACTACAGTGCCTACTCAACTCAAAACAGTAACTTAAAAAATAAACTAGATGAGGCCAGAAAAGCTTATGAGCATGGATTAGTTACGGCTGATTCGCCGAAAAGAATATTTCAATATATAGGCAGAAATCTAAATTCAAAAGTGACTACCATTACTCTAAAGGATCCCACAACAAATGAGGTTTTAGACAGCAAATCCATGGCTGAAAAGTTTGCTGAGCAGTTCGACCTGTCCTTCACTCTGCAGAACTATTTTATTCCTCAATTACCAAACCATATGAGGGTTTAAAACTCCATCGAGTCAATTGGCTTCACTGAAGAGAAAGTTAAAGAAACCCTTAAGTGCATGAAAAAAAACTCTAGTCCGGGCCCAGATGAAATACCCACAATTGTACTACAGAATTGTAGCGAATCAATTAGTTCTCGACTATGTGAGGCTATGCAGGAGTGTTTAACCCTGGGGAAAATTCCACAGCAATGGAAAAAATCCTTAGTAACTCCACTATTCAAAAAAGGTAATCGTCATAGGCCAGAAAACTACAGGCCTATTAGTTTAATATGCAATCCACTTAAATGCATGGAAAAGATTATCGTTAAAGAACTGACAGCATTCTTTTTTGCCAATAATCTCATACCATCCTCACAACATGGATTTTTCTCCAAACGTTCTACAACAACAAACCTACTCGAATGCCTTCAAGACTGGACAGGCAACCATGATAACTCACAACCTACTGATGTAATATACCTAGATTACGAGAAGGCATTTGACAAAATCCCTCATAATCTACTTCTATGGAAGTTGGAGCATTTTGGAGTAAGAGGTCAACTTTTAACACTAATAAAAGACCTACTATATGAGATCCACATTGTGTAACCAGTGGGGTTATCCAGGGCTCGGTCATAGGCCCATTGCTATTTACATCATACTTGTTCGATCTTGTCAGTCTTATTGAAACTATTATAAAAAATTTTGCTGACGATGGCAAACTCTATGCAAATCCAGTATTACATGCAGGGCAGCTAAAGGCTGATCTTGAAACTGTTGAGGAATGGTCTACTAGCTGGGGAATGAAGTTGAATAAGTCCAAATGTACAGTCTTAAGAATCGGTCCAAATAATCCAAATGTAGAGTACAAACTAAATAATGTGACACTGACAACTGTCAAAGAACAAAACGACCTAGGAGTCATAATAACTTCAGACCTAAAATGGGAGACCCACATTTTGAAAATTGCCAAAAAAGCCAATTCATTTATATACCTCATTAAACAAGCTTTTAGAGATCAATCGGTACAAATGATAGGCAAACTTTACCAAAGTTACATACGACCAAAGCTTGAGTATGCTTTCTCAGTGTGGAATCCCTACTATGTCAAAGACATTGAAGTTTTAGAGAAGATACAAAGACGAGTTACAAAAATACCACCAGAATTAAAAGATCTTCCTTATACAGAGAGACTGACAAGGCTGAAGCTGACTACTTTGAGGGAGAGAAGACACAGGGGAGACCTGATTGAGACCTACAAAATCACGAGTAACTACTACAATTGCGAAATCAGAGAAATTTTTAGGCAAAACCAAAATAACCTTCGTGGGCATTCCAAAAAGCTCGAAAAAGAAAAAGCAGCCAAACTGCCTAGAAGAGCAGACAGTGACAGCACTAAGTGTAAACGCGTTTAAAAACAGACTAGACAGAGAGCTCGAGAACAGTTCAGTGAGAATGAACCACTACAGTGCATGAACATAAAACAAAATTAAATGAAACAATAGCCTCATCAGTTTTACCGCCTGAGAAAATTACAGAATTACAGAATCAATTTTTTTTTGTTGACAGTTTTATAGTCCCGAACGACAACCTCCCTCTTTAAAATTACATTTTCTCCTTTCCTTTGTATGTTTTTCTTTTACCCAATCTACCTCAGTCTGTACTTTTTCTCTTAAATTATGTTGACTATTGTATGTTGATATAGTTATGTGTTTAATGCGATTCTTTGAAAAAAAATGATGTTGTGCTCTCTGATACGAACTGTACTCCGTTGTCACTGCAGACTGAAACAGGCAATCCAAATGTTGCGAATGTCTTTCTCAAGCAGATTCTATTTCTTTGCTTGTTGTTGATTTTACAAAGTGTACTTCAGGCCACTTGCTGTATGTATCAGTGATCATGAGAAAATTTCTTCCTCTTTCTAATTCCAAAAGGTCGACATGTACTCTCTCAAAAACTTGTTTGGCAGCCATGGATGTATTGATTTTGGTGGGGTCATCTTTTGATTTTAACATGAACATGTAGGATCTTGTTGATTTAGTTTTTACCAGTCCTAGATGACTAGGGCTGTGCAGTTCATGTCTTAGTGATCCTGGTAGGCAGATTCGATGACCCCACATTACACAACTGTTTTTGATGTATAATTCATCCCTTTTTGCAAAATATGATCTTTTGCTTGGCCAGTCGCTGTTGATGTAATCTATTATTTTTGTTAGAATTCTGTCTTTCTTTGTCTCTTCTGCCACTTTTTTTTATCAACCGGCCATTTTCTGGTGGTTGCTGCAAAATTTAAGTAATTCTCTTCTACAACTCCAATGTTTTTATCTGTTGAGGCGTCTGGTAACCTTGACAAGCGATCAGCGAAATAGTTTTCTTTTCCTCTTATGTAATATATTTTGTAGTCAAACCCTGACATGTATAAAGCCCACCTTTGTAGTCTATCTCTTTTTCTCTGGGATATACCCTTGTTTTCGCCCAACAGACCCACCAGAGGTCTGTGGTCCGTGCGTATGGTGAATTGCACCTCTAAAAGATACTGTTCAAAGTATTTTAAACCAAAAATTATTCCACAAGCTTCTTTGTCCAAGGTTGCCATGTTTTTTTCATGAACTGAGTATATCCTAGAAGCGCAGGCTATGGGTCTTTCCCTCCCATCTTTTTCCTTGTGATATAAGATGGCTGAAATACCATCTTGGCTTGCGCCAGTCACCATTATTATAGATTTTTTTGGATCATAATGGGCTAAAGTAATGTCTTGAGATATTATTTTTTTTGCTGTCTCAAATGCCTGTTGGCAATTTTGATTCCAGTCGACTTTTGCATGTTTTGACAGGTTTGTCCCAGACTCTTTTGTTAACAATTTGTAGATTTGACTTAAAATTTGCGATAAATTTTGGAGAAATCTAGAATAATATTGGCATAAACCAGTAAATGACCTGACCTGAGTAATTGTCGTTGGCGCTTGCGCATTCAATATTACATCAACTTTGGTACTACTTTTTTGCAGTCCACTCGCTGAGATACGATGCCCCAGGTACTCCAGGCTTTCTTTGAAAAATTCACACTTTTTTGGACCTTCAGTCAACCCTGCCTCATCCAGTCTGGTCAAAACATCCTCTAAATTGGTCAAATGGTCGTTTAAATCAGTTTCTCCCACGCAGAAATCATCACTAAAATTTATCACACAGTTTAAACCCTTGAGAAGTTGTTCAATGGTTCTTTGAAAGATCGATGATGCAGGTGTAACACCAAATGGAAGCCGAAAATTGGAAAAAAGACCGATGTGGGTGGTTATTGTAGTTATTTCTTGAGAATATTCGTCAAGTGGCAACTGTGCATATGCTCTTGTTAAATCTAATTTTGAGAAGATTTTTGACTCATTTAATTGAGCAAACATGTCTGTTATACGTGGTAAGGGATATTGGTCGCATCTGTCAAATTGACAGTTTAGTGTGCTCTTAAAATCTCCAACAATTCTGATTGTTGAAGGAATTAATTTAACCATCAAGTATTTAAAAATAACTAACAGTTTATGACAAAAGACAAAAACTGTCCTGCTATAAACCAGTCTCCCCTAGAAATTTATTACAATCATCTCACAACTGTTACAGAATTAGTCATTGATGTATCAGATATTTCTGAAATAGGTGTAGCTACAAATTTGGTTCAAAATATACTGACTGACAAAGAAGGGTAAACACCCATTTAAACATTATATTAGTTTAACTTAAGCCTTACATAGCATCAGCACCTGTACAAAATCTTTGACCGGACTTTTAAGGGCCTGTAAAGAATGGTCTGGAACTAACAGAACCCATAAGGACTTAGCATGACCTGGCAGAACCCATAGGACTTGGCAGGACCAGTAAGGACTTTACAGGACTAGTAAGGAGTGACAGGACCAACAAAAGTATAGATTTGGTCCTTAAAGTCGGAACCTGTAAAAACTTTGTTATTGATCAGTCCCTTGGTATTTACACTGCACTGCTTTATAAATAACTAAGATTTTAGACAAATTGATAAATAATAGCAAATTATACAGTATACCAATTTTTAAAATTGAATTGTAAAGGTTCTTAAAGTTATAGAGAAAAAATCGTCTTTAAGATGTCCTATTGAACGGGGTATAGCTCCCTGATGAAGCATTTTCAGACCCGTATTAGTAGGAACTTTTTGCCTAATTTATACGCAAGGATTATGCCCCTGATAAGATGCCGCTTACTTAGCACAGAAACCACAGCAGCTAGCGAAATGCGGTTGTAACGTTGATTTGGATTTAATCACTTTATTAATGGATTGATGGCTGAATATATATACTTAATCCTGCTGCCCTTAATTATTTTGTCAAATTGAAGAAAGCTATGCATTTTCTTTATTTAAACAGGGTTATATACAGGGTGTCCCAGATAAAAGTAAATACATGGGGATTTCGGAAACGGTAAGAGACACAAAAAAGGGGTTTTTAAAATATTTAGCAAAAACTAAAATTTAGGTTTTTTGAAATCGTCGCCATCCTTAATACAAATTTAATGAAATTAATTAGTATTAGCAATTATGGGCACTAGAGCGACGTTTACATTTTTTTCTAGGCCTGCTAGTTCTTTCGAAACCATAGCCAACTTTACATAGCTTTGCAGTGACATAGCCACAATACAGTCACTAGAGCATAAAAAGACCATTTCAACGTCAACAAATCATGTATTTTCATTGTCCTATTAACCATTAATAACCCTGCTCTAGGGGTAGGTTCTCTTTGGTTAAAAGAACAATGAAGCATGATTTTTTTAACGTTTCTTGGTTAAGCGCTCTTTGTTTAATTCTCGCATTTAAACGAGAAGAACTAATAACCGAACGGTCCACTGCGGTGGACCGCTTGAAAAGGTCTAAAGTGTTAAGGTTAAAATTTACCAGCATTACCAACACCAAGAAAAATCAAAAATTTTAATTTTCAAAGTATACCCCTTTTTTTGTACGCCTATGGACCTGTAATATCTGTTTTCGAGTTATTAGCAAAAAACTGTCAAAAAGCACATTGGAGTGGAGGGAACCAACTCCCTGCCTGGGGTGGGGGTTAGTTCTCCTTCGTAAAATGTTTGGGGGAGTCTCATGTCTACCGGGGTGGATTGTCTATATGCAAAAATTCCCGGTAGGCCGGTGCTGTAGGGGCCGGTGAGTTATGGGCCGATGTCTTATGACCGGTGCCTTATGGTGCATATGCCTTATGGGCCGGTGACTTTATGGGCCTGTGCATTATGGGCCGGTGCCTTATAAGCCAGTGCCTTATGAGCCGATACCGGTTAGAGGGTAAAAAAATATGCATCAATTACTTAGAATTAAAATAAACTAACCAACGATAAGTGTTACATACAGACAGGATCATTCTACTAGATACATAGAAAGTTAATCTCCCAATTTTCTTCCGCCCTAAACAGCTAGCTGCTAGTGCTTTGTTGTCGAGCGCGTTGCTTCTCAGTCTGCCTGCATTCACGATGCGTGTTGGATGTATGCCTATGTGCAAAAATTAATTTAAAATTACGCAAATTACGTAAGCCTACAGTTATGTAGCCTTTTATATGATAAACGTGAGCGTTTTTGTAGAACGGCTCAGATTTATCACCGACAGAATAATGAAAAAATTACAGGGAGAAACAAATAAAAGTGCTGTTTTAAAACAAAACAGTACATTTTAAAAACCAAAAAGTCTCTCCTAATAAAAAAAAAAATTACAGCAGATCAGTGCAGCAGATGCTCGAAAAGACCTTGTTCGGCTAGACAATATCCGAGCCTATTATAAAAACCCATTCTGACGTTGCGGAGCATGTTAGGGATATTAGTTTGAAATGCTTCCGTTATTTTATGCCGCAGTTCTTGCAAACTATTAACCCTTTTATGCCCGTATACTTTACTTTTATTATAGCCCCACAGGAAGAAATCGTTAGCAGCCAGATCTCGCTGGCCAAAACATAGTTCCCCGTGTGCATATTAACCTATTAGGAAATAGGGCTGTCGAACAAAACATATGATCAAATCCAAGATGTCTTCCATAGGACAAACAAACCGATTTCCCATAAGCCGTAATGTTAACAAAAACGTAAATTTCACAAAAACGACAAGAGCTTCAGTCTCAAAAATTAATCAGTTTTAAGAACGGATCCTTTGTGCATATGGGAAAAATGCGTTTTTCTTAAAAATATTAAACTAAAGCGAGAAATAAATGGGACCATGTTTTCTTCAAAAAAGTAGGTTATGTTTTTGTTTATTTTGTTTTTTTTTTTTAATTTTTCTAGGTTTTTTACTTATTTTGAATTATTACATGGGCGCAATAAGGGGGCGGGGGGATAGGGGCCCGGACCCCCCAAACCACATATTTTTTTAGATATTTTCCATATATTTCATGAATAAACAGAAAAAATAGCATAAAGTAAAACATCATGGGACCTCTGGGGGCCCCCCAAAGATATCGGGCCCCCAAAGGTTTCGGGTCCCCCCAAGACATATTTCTGGGTGCACGCACCACTGATTATTATGTCAAGTTTTTTTGCTGTTGCGAATTGTGGCAGCAGAGGAAGTAATGATAATGTTAGTTTTCAATGAATTTGAAGTTTTTTGACCAATGAATCAATGAACTATCAGCCCAAGGTAGGGGGAAGTGGATAAGTAGTTCTATTCAAAGAGCTCACTTCAAGGCTCACTTAACAGAGACGAAATTGAAATAGACTAAACTTTTCTCATCAGATTCAGGTTTTCTATTAGGATCTTTTGTTGTACTTGACTAAACCTTTTGCTAAGTAATAGGCCTTCTATGGCGTTAAACTGTGAAAAATATTTCACTATGATTTTTCGGTTTAGACAAAGTGACATGAAAAAGAGGCACAACTTATAGGTAGGTCAGTCCAACAGATCAATATTGGTCAAGCAAACTTCTAATAAGTACTTTACAAAATATGTTTATTTAAAAAAATATAAGAAAACATAATATTAAAAAAAAACTTGCAAAATTAAAATACAGTTTTTCCTTGTTATTGGCCTCACACACTGTACATCACCATATGATTTTCCATGAACTATAATACATAGGGCCTCAGTACAGTCAAACCTATTGTTCATCAGCTCACAACAGTACTGTTCAAATTTTACAACAGTACAATACTCGCTGTTGTATTACTACTATTACTTTTATTACTGTTTTTTTGTAACAATATTTGCTCAATTATGTATCTAAAAGTTTATGCAAATAAATATATACTCTACTCTACAATTGGGCGTAACAGCATATGACCCATTAGGACCCAAGTTTTTTTAAGAGAAATTGAAAAAAAAATCTGAGAGAACTTATTTGTTTTTCTTGTGGTCATCAAAGTCAACTTTGACTATTTTTTGATGCCATAAAAACTTTTTTTTTGGTAATAAGCTCAGAACAGTACCGTAGAAATTTCACAACAGGACTCATAGTAGGTCCGGTCAGATGCTATACAAATTTTACGGTGTACAAGTTTCAGGTGTCAAAAAGCATGGAAATAAAGGAAAATTTGCACCAAAATAGTTTAAGATAAAAAGAGGGTTGAGTTAGGGAGATTGTCAAATTCACCAGTTTATTCTAAACTGTTTTGAGGTCTGTAAAATAAATATTTATTAAAGAAAAAGAAACTTTGATGATACAGGACTCCACTGGACACTATACAGGATGCTACACTACCAACAGTTTATTTAAGAGTTCTGTAGGATGGTGTACAAATTTGGTCCAGCTCATTACCCACACTTTAACCTCATATTGTTTTCCTTTTCTTCTCTAGACCCTTTTTTCAACCATAATTTTTTTAATTTTTCAACCGTTTTGAAACAATAATCCATTCAGGAAAGACCCAGTCAGGATCATTGCTGTATTCTAGTTTTGAAAGTTGCTTGCCTAGAATAGTAAAAAAATCATAGTGAAGTATTTCTTACAGTTTAACACAATTCTATATTACACTTCTGCAAAAGGTCCACTCGAGCACAAAAAAGATCCCAATAGAAAATGTTGCCAAAATGGCAATTACATATTTATCCAAAACAAACCTGACAAAAAACTTTCGAATATTTCAATTTATCCTCTGTTAAGTCAGGTAATAGAGCACTTCGGTTCCCTTCTTTGAGCTGATACCTAGTTCATTTAAATCAAGATGATTTTTTAAGGTCAAAATACTTGGCATTCCATCAAAACTAACATTATCAAGATCTCCCCAGCTGCCACAATTCATAACAGCACAGAAACTAATAATAATTATTCAAACTGAGTAAAAAACTAGAAAAAAAGTTCAAAAAAACAAAAGTAAATAAAAACATAACCTGACTTTTTGAACAAAACATGGTCCCTTTTATTTGAGATTTACTGGCTTTAGTTGATTTTTTTTAAGAAAAACGCATTTTCCCATGTGTATAAAGGATCAATACTTAAAACAGTATCTTTGCGGCTTATGGGAAAACGCTTTGTTTGTCCTATGGCAACCATCTTGGATCGAAAAACAGCTGATCGTGACAGTTCGTTAGACAAGCTAATACATTATCAAGATATTTGCTGACAAGGTTGACATTGTGCGCATGACAATTATTTTGCTGAAACCACGTTACAATTTGTTGCTGCAGAAGTCCCAAGTAACTAGGGCCATTGAAATTACCGTTAATGAAAAATGGCCAATTACATGTTCTCCAACAATACCCCCCAAGCATTAAATTTTTGGGAATATTGTGTTCTAACGTCAAAGTGCAAATGTAAGTGGTGCTTTGACCAATATCGTATATGTATTGGGTTATGACGATTCAATAATGGAAAAGTACACTCATCACTACAAAAAATAGATTTCAAAAAGTTTTCGTCACGATTAGTCCTTTCCATCATTGTTTCCCAAAATTCCATAGTACGATAATGGTCTTCGGGAAAAATTTCATGCGTTTTTGACACCTTATAGGAATGATAACCATTCTTTTTAAAACCCTTTTGACAGTGGCTGTTGACGTATCAACTGCTGCGGCAATTTGATAGCTTGTTAACTAGGGATTTTCCTGGACTGAAGCGCAAATCATAATATAGTATAATAAACTTCAGGTTTTTTGTGACGACTCACTTCAACATTCTTCACAAATCTACGGATTTTTGTGAGACCTGGTTCTGGACGATTTACAAATGTTGCCGAAAAAAGTTCGTGGATACGCCTTACACCCGGTTTCCACCTATGCATGCCCACCCTGATTCAAAAAACGCATCAGGTGACGCTGCATTTAAAACCGGTGCAAATCCATGGCCCATCATGTGATGGGTTTTTTGAATCGGGGTGGGCATGCATTGGTGGAAACAAGGTATTAATGATGTGCTTTGATAATACTATTTAACAACCTGAACTTTTTCGCCAATTTCATAAACATCCATTTTTAGTTGTTGTATTAGTGTATTATTTTGATTTAAAACTCACCTATCTGTTTCTCGGACAAGGCACAAACCAAAAATAAATGCATCTGGGATGGCGGTGCCGCGCGGCTTTTACGTGACAAGGTGGGGGTCGGGCGGAAGAAAATTTGGAGATTAATTTTGTATGTACCTAGTAGAATGAGCCTGTCTGTATGAGTATTAGTCACTACATAACTAATTAATTTCGTATTAAAGTTGCTTGCGTTATTTTAAAGAAACTTTATTTATTATTACCGGCTGATGAAAGACTTAAAAACATTAGAGTTAGAGAGGCGGCGGGCTGAGAAAGGGAAAGATACCATTATAGAAACAAATTTGAAAATCTTGTGCTTAAAAAATGTATAAAAAACCTTAACGTGCTGGCTACTTTGTGCAATAGCAGTGATCTTTTGGAAGAATAAAATTTTGATTTAGTAACACAGGGTACTCTAAAAAAAAATATGGTTTGCAATAGAAACCGGCGTATTCCATATTGTGTAGATCCAGGAGCACCTAAGTGAAAGCCCAAACATAAAACTTATTTTTAAATTCTAATTAAAAAAACAAGACATGCACAAACTGAACTTTCTTACAAAATGTATCTGGAATGGTTTTTTCGCAAAAATTACCTTATTTTGTAAAATCCGCCACTGATCTTGGGTACAACACCAAGGCTGATAATGTATATTTATTAGGAACCTAAGTCGCTTTAATAAAATACTCTGCCAATATATGGGCCCCTAAGCTCACACTAGGTACTATAGTTATAGTGTACGTGTGAGCTAATATAACTAAAAACTAAAATATATTTTATTCAACTCCGGACCAAATTACCTTTTGTTTGATACCACACAAGCCATGTTTTGACTTAAACTCAAATTTCTGAAATCTACCCCCACCCTTAAAAAAACAAAAACTAAAATGTATTTTGTTAAACTCCCGACTCAAAAACCTTTCGTTTGATATCACACACGCCATATTTTCACTTAAACTCTAATTTTTGAAATATACCCCCACCCTTTTTTTTAAATAAATTAAAATGTATTTTGTTGAACTCCAGACTCAATTACCTTTCGTTTGATGTCACACACGCCATATTTTCCCATAAATTCTAATTTTTGAAATCTACCCCCACCCTTTTATTTGGTTTGTGCTCGGTGGATTTTGTTCATTTTTAAATGGGACCATCTCGGCCCAAAACCCAGATTAGGTACCAAATTTCATTAAAATCGGCCAAGCGGTTTTTGAGTTATGCGCGTTGGTCGTTACAGACAGACAGACATACAGACAGACAGACGGCGCAACAAAAAAGTTTCAAAATCATCTATAACGCAAAGATATATAAAAATTTTTGAAATCGGAGCAACTTTTTTTTTCTCGAAAAAATTAGGATCACCATAGCTCACACTACTATAGTATAGTATATGTGTGAGCTAAAATAATTTTCGATTAGCGTTGTTGTAATTTTGCCTTTGTGTGGTATATGGGCCGGTCGCCTATTTTTTCCCGGGCCGGTTTACAATTCCCCATCCATGCCTGCATGTCTATCTACCAAGTGTGTTACTTCTATCATTAAACGCAGTATATCGCTCAAATCTCATATGTACTGAACTAAAATATTGAATTTTTTTGAAAAACACATTTTTTAGTTTTGACTCGATATTTTAAAAACTCGTGTAGATATTTTTAATTTTGATACGGCATCTTATTGGGCTTAGAATATTGCTTCCCGTTTCCAAAATACCCATGTAGTTACTTTAATTGCCAGAATCTGGTTTCTAGTTTTAAAAAAATCCTTAATACAGGTTTTCTCCAGATGCAAAAATTGAAGCTCCAAGATGGACCTGTGCACTCTGTGCTGTGGGTCTTTTTATTTACCAAAGTTTGGATGCCATTGATGGGAAGCAAGCAAGAAGAACTGGAACTGCAAATCCCTTAGGTAAGCATAAGTAAATAACATTTTGAAAGTTTTTGATTTTAAACGTATTTTAAAAGGTGTTTTTTTTAAAGGTAATAGAGGCTTTTTTAGGTATCTTTAGTATGTTTTTGGAAAAATCACCGAACACGTCGATTTTGTTTGTGAATGGGGCATTTTTTGGCTATCTTATATCTTTTTATGTCTTTTTTTTTACGGGTATGCGCACTCGCAAGGAGATCCCTATCACGCTCGAGAAGCGGCAAGTGCGCGGAAATGTTGGTGTGTGTTGGTTTTGAAACGGTTCAGGTTGTAACCTGCAGGGAAAACTGTCACAGGGAGCTGTTCTCCAGAGATATGAATTCTGATGTAATGAGGTTCTTGGTGCCTCTATTTTGACAATAAATTGATGGTTACCGTCTGTTTGACGTGTTCGCCTAGTAGGTGCTACTGCCGGGGGGATCATAAGTGCCAACTCTTCAGAGCATTTTCCGTGATAATACCTGTAGAAGAGAGATAGATCGCCCACAGTTCTTCGATGTTCGAGACTATCCAAGCTACGGGTAAGTGCGGGGTCATTGATCAGCTTGATAGCTCGTTTTTGCACGGTATTCAAAAGCATTAAAGTATGTTTGGGTGCCGCACTCCATATATGTGAGCAGTACTCCATAGTTGGTCGAATCTGGCCTTTGTAGAGTGTCAGCAGTTGGCTTGGTGTATACGGATGTCTTGTACGAAATAGCACCCCAAGCTTTTGGGACGCCCTTTTAGCTATATCTGCCACGTGACTGTGCCAAGACATGTTGGTCTCTGCAGTGACTCCTAAGATGTTCAACTGGCTCTGCAATGCGACAGCACTTCCAGATAGCATGATGTTTGGCTCACCGGTGCTTGTCTTTTTTGAAAACAGGGCTGCTTGGGTTTTCTGCACGTTGAACTGTACAAGGTTTTTGTTGCCCCAGTCCTCTATTATCTCCAAGTCGTTATTTATCTGTGATATTTCAGTTAGTCTAAGGTAATGGAATTCACGTGCGGAGAGACATGTGGGTGGTATGACTGAGGAGACTACATTGCCATCATCTGCAAAGCAATAAATTGGATTTACTGTTTTATCTATGAGGTCATTTATGTAAATCAGAAAAAGTGTTGGCGAAAGGATTGCTCCCTGTGGCACACCAGCATTTATTTGGTAAGAGTTGGAGTTCCGGCCATCCAGTGCAACATAAATGGATCTATCCTTAAGGTAACTTTCAAACCAAGTGCAAAGTCTCGGCGACAATCCCGTTGCTTTGAGCTTGTTGAGCAGATTTTCATGCCAGACTTTATCGAATGCTTTAGATATATCTAAGGCAATTGTTCTTGTTTCGCCCCGTAACTCAATCGCTTTTTGCCATAAGTGAGTGACGTATGTAAGTAAATCGCCAGTTGACCTATATTTTCGAAATCCGTATTGTTTGTCGTTGATAATTTTGTACTTTTCCAAGTACTTGGTTAGGTGATTGTTCACAACTCTTTCCATTACTTTTGATATCACCGGAAGTAGAGCAATTGGTCTATAGTTTAACGGATCTGTCTTTTTTCCTTTCTTTGGAATGGGTTGTACTGCGGCAGACTTCCATGATGATGGATATACTCCTTGCCTATAAGATAAATTGAATAATTTTGCGAAAGTTGGGGTGAGTTCGCTAGCACAATTTTTGAGTACTATCGCGGGAATGCCATCTGGACTCATTGCTTTGCTTGTATCCAACTTTTTAAGGGATTTTCGTATTTCTCTGTGACAAAAGGGTACCTCTGGCATACTGTGGGAAACCCTTTCAATGAACGGTGGAGTTTTTCCATTTGGCACTGTTAGGTTTGAGTTGGAGGAAAAGATTTTGGCCAGCATATTGGCTTTTTCCTCTGATGTTGTGGCTAAGTGAGTATTTTTATCTGTAAGTGGTGGTATGGATGACTTGGTGAAGTTTGATCCAACGGCTTTTGCAAGAGACCAAAAGGACCTAGAACTACTTGGACAATTCAGCAACCTGTTTTTTATTTTTTGATTGTATGTTTCTTTGGCGGCGTCAATAGTAATTTTGCAACTATTTCTGGCTTCTATAAATTCTGTGTGGTTTTGAGCGGTTTGTTGTCGTTTCCAAAGGTTATATGCTCTGTGTTTTTTCTGTACAGCCGTTTGACACTGGCTGTTGAACCAAGGTTTTGCATTAGCTCTGCGTTTTATTGTATGTGGGATATTTGCATCCATTCCAGATAAGATTACTTTTGTTATTTCATTACAGCAAATAGTGGGATCAGCTGTTTTAAAGCAAACCTCTTGCCATGGAAAATCCAGGTAAAATTGTTTAAGGTCATTCCATTTTGCCGATTTATAGTGCCACATTTTACGAGGAAGTGATTGTTGGCTTGGCGGTATGAACATTTCGCATTTTGTTCTTTATTCAAAGTTTATGAATGAACCAAGTGGGGGATCTACTTGAATTGTGTACAAGTCAGGATTTGTAGTTAGGAACAAGTCTAAAAGCGCTGCAAATTCACCCCTTTCTGAGATACGGGTAGGTTCATCGACAAGCTGCGTTAGACCACAACTTATGGCAAAAGCTTCTGCTTCCCTGCCTTCATTATCTGTTTTGTTGTGGTGTTTTAGCCAGGGTATATTGTGGACGTTGAAATCGCCTAAAAAACAATTTCCGCATGTGGATAGTTAGACTGTATACTATCACAGTTTTCGGATAATGTCGCAAAAAATTTTTGATACTCGGTGTTACTTGGCGGTCGGTATAGGCAGCAAATGAACTTGGTCGATGACTTTGAGGTGAATTTCAGCCATATGATATCGAGGTTCGCTGGTTCTAGTTTCTCCTCTCGATGACATGAAAGGACATTTTTAATGTACACACAGATCCCAAAATATGTCGAAATCGGTGGTGTAGGTCATAGCCGGGATAAAGATAGTTCACAATAGGTGTTGCAGAACTGATTTTAGTTTCAGTGAGAACAAGGATGTCAGGTCTTTGTTCTTCAAAATGTTGGTGAACTGAATTCATGTTGGTACTTAATCCTCTTATATTGCTAAAATCAATTCTGAGTTGAGTTTTTGGTCTTCTTTTAATATCTTTGCATGAAGGACCCCCAGGATCACCCGACGCCCGGAGATCCGAGTGGTCGGGTATTTTACCTCCGGAATATTTTGATCCTGGAGGCGCCATCATGCTATCTGTTACTCATTGTTGGAACCGGACTGCCAGCGCAGTAGCGAAACGTGGTGATACCACTTAGCGCTACTCAGTTCTGGCATGGTGGTATCTCACCGATCGACGCCCAATGAGTAAAAAGCGTCTACCACCTAATGTCACAGCACTTTACCCCCAAATTTGAAATAGGGAAAGTGGGTCGAGTTATACGTTGTTTTAAAGGTCTTTTAAATATCATTACAAATATTTAAAAATTTCGAAAACCTATCAGTTAGTGATTTTTTTAATGTATAGTACTTTTCAAAAAAAATGTACACATCGCACAAACATTTGTGACAAAAAAATTAAAAATCCCGAAACGTGTCCAATTGCTTTTTACCAAAATATCGTACCCTCAGAACAAAAGTCAGATATCTCGAAATTTGAAGATTTTCACTTTTTAAAATAAGGTTATGGAGTTTATCACTTACTATCGATACATAGTCCAAGTTAGTCAAAATTCAAATTACAAATAAGAAAAAAATATATTTAAAGTTTTAAATTACCACAGCTTCTTATGGTAAGTGCAAAAGTTTTTTGAGATTTTCCAACAATTTAATTTTTTGACATAGTGCGTTTTTCTTCTGAGGGTGCGATATGTTGTAGTGACTTTTATTTCTCATTTTATTGTTTTTAAATTTTTTTATATTTCATTTAATTTTTAATTTGGAACTTTAAAGCCAAATAAGACCTTCAGAACAAGGTATAACTCGATCCAGTTTCCCCATTTAAAATAAAGGGGTAAAAATTACCTCTCGAAAGGGTAAGTTTTACCAAAATTTCAAGGTAGCCAAAAAGTGTCTCCACGCAAACAAACTCGATGTGGTTTTCAAAAAACGTATGACAAATTAATATTTTTAAGAAAATCCTGAACAAGAGATTATTGCAACGTTACAAGCCTAAAGCTTGAACCGCACTGAGCGGAATTATACTGCAACATAATTGCATTGCAGCGGCCCTGCATTGCAGCGGAACTCCATTGCAGCGGCACTGCATTGCAGCGGCACTGCATTGCAGCGGCACTGCATTGCAGCGGCACTGCATTGCAGCGGCACTGCATTGCAGCGGCACTGCATTGCAGTGGCACTGCATTGCAGCGCCACTGCAGTGCAGCGGAACTGCGCGACACGGTCAAATATTATTTAATTTAATTTGAATGAAGTATTCCGCACTCAGCTGCGCTACACGGCACGGCATTATAGATTGAAATCGTCGTGTCGCGCAGTTTCGATGCACTGCAGTCTAATATATTTTCACTTTTCATTGTAGGTGAACTTTTTGATCATGGATGCGACTCCATATCCACAGTTTTTGTGGCATTATCTGCATGTACTGCTGTTCAGTTGGGTCATTATCCTGCCTGGATGTTTTTCCAGGTATGTGGTTTACATTCTATGACATATACTCTAATTTATCATTTTCTTGCCATTACTCTTAAGATTTATATGTAGAAAATATGATTTAAATTTGTTTAAAAATAGGTGAAAGGAAAGCTGATAGATAATAACATTAGACATCCTGACAACGATACACTTAATATAGCAAATAATTTGGAAGATGTAGGAGGTGTTTCCGTATGTTTAACCAAGGTCTACTGCGCTTGTTATAAGAGAAAAAAATTTAAAAGCTAAGTTGTATGCCAAAAATTTTTATCCAACTAAATAATTAAATGCTAAGCTCACACTAGGTACTATAGTTATAGTGTACGTGTGAGCTTATATAAGTAAAGACTGAAATATATTTTATTCAACTCCAGACTCAATTACCTTTCGTTTGATACCACACAAGTCATGTTTTTGTTTTAACTCTAATTTCTAAAATCTACCCCCACCCTTTTTTTAAAAACTAAAATGTATTTAGTTTAACTCCTGACTCAATTACCTTTCGTTTGATATCACACGCCATATTTTCACTTAAACTCTAATTTTTGACATCTACCCCCACCCTTTTTTTTTAAATAAACTAAAATTCATTTTGTTTCACTCCAGACTTAATTACCTTTCGTTTGATATCACACACGCCATATTTTCACATAAACCCCACCCTTTTATTTGGCTTGCGTTCGGTGGATTTTGTTCATTTTTAAATGGGACCATCACGGCCCAAGACCCAGCCTAAGTGACAAATTTCATTTAAATCGGACAAGCGGTTTTTGAGTTATGCGGGTTGGTCGTTACAGACAGACATACAGACAGACAGACATACAGACAGACAGACAGACAGACGGCGCAACAAAATAGTTTAAAAATCCAATTACCTTTCGTTTGATATCACACACGCCATATTTTCACATAAACTCTAATTTTTGAAATCTACCCCCACCCTTTTATTTGGCTTGCGTTCGATGGATTTTGTTCATTTTTAAATGGGACCATCACGGCTCAAGACCCAGCCTAGGTGCCAAATTTCATTTAAATCGGACAAGCGGTTTTTGAGTAATGCGGTTTGGTCGTTACAGTCAGACATACAGACAGACAGAGAGACGGCGCAACAAAAAAGTTTGAAAATTATCTGAAACGCAAAGATATATAAAAAATTTTGAAATCGGAGCAACTATTTTTTTCTCGAAATAGCTCATAGCTCACACTACTATAGTATAGTAGTAGTGTGAGCTAATACTATAGTATAGTAGTAGTGTGAGCTAATACTATAGTATAGTAGTAGTAAAACGCAAGCATGTTAAACCATTAGGAACACCCTGTACAGGGTGTAATTTAAATGAAGGGATGGTGGGGAAGGTCAAACGTAGACAAAAAGTTTAAATAACTTTATTTCAAAAGTTTTTTGTTTTCAAATTATATATTTATTCAGTTTAAAGAGTGGGGGAAAACTGTGAATTTTAAGTCACAAATTTTGCAACATCAGATAATTTTGTGATTTATTATGATTATAAACGTTCTATTAACTTTTTTCAAAAAATTATAGGTTAAGGAGATACAGTGTGGCCAAAGAACCTTTGCAAATTGTTAATGTATTGTTAATGTATAAATTTTTTTGGAGCTAATAACATTACAAAAGAAAGATTTTTGCAAAGGTTAGTTTTAGCGCCCTAATATAAATTAAACAACGAGGAGAACTTAGTGGCATAAGGGCAAGGAAAAATAAGATAATAAAAAGATTTACCTCAGGCTGAGGTCGAACCAGCGACCTCTCGCTATCAAGATTTTTGTACATATGTATCTAAAGGCCCCTTGATAAAAACAAAAATAGTAATATTGGTACTATTCCGTAGAAATGTCGTCATTTCTTTCTATTTTTCGCAATTTGTAGGCGACAACATATCACTATTAAATTATACAGTTCACAGAATGTGGACCCAGATGCGCGTTTCTTATGCTGTCTTCTTGGTCAGAGCCGACCGACGTTCATTGCAGATTACGATTATCCCTCTCTGTCTATAAAATATACGGAAATCAAGCACGTAAAAGAACGGCAACGTTGGCAAAATTTGCGGTAACTGTTGTTTTTGTACGCTCTTGGCATTTCTGGTCAACTTTTTAAAATATAAGAAATAAACTTCACTAAGTTTAGGTTGGACAGTGAACTAAATTTGAAAAAAAACGAAAAATATTTATCATACAAGAGAAAAATTGCAAATCTAGACAGTAGTAGATATATATATATATATATATATATATATATATATATATATATATATGTTATACTTTAAAGTTTACTTTTAACTTTTTAAAAAAAACTTTATTTTGATTAAATACAATATAGGACTTAAACGTTATAATTGAACGTGTACTTAAGAACGATTCTAAAGAGAATGACTTAACATTACAATGATTTGAGTTTATATAAAGAAAATGTGCTGATTAAGCAATGGAATAATTCCTTAATATTCTAGACTTAAACTAAAGTGCAATTCGGCAGGAATGCACGTGTTGTTTATTCCGTGAGAGACGCAAGTCAGCAGAATGGTCTTCTTATCTTGAAAGGTTCTGAGAAATAAAGTGTTGATTCGGCTTGAATGCACGTGTTGTTTATTTCATGGGAAACGCAAGTCAGCAGAATAAGCTTCTTATCTGGAAGGTTCTCGGGTTTCATAGAAGGTTCTGGTTTCTTCTAAGTGTAGGCAGGATATTTTCATATAACAGCTCCCCTCTTTTTGAAAAAGTTGGCGTTATACGGCAACTTTTATTAAGATGATTGATTGATCATTAATTTTGCATTGGGTTCGATTTCTTCTTCGATTTGATCTTCGATGTGTATGCTTGGCCTTCTTTTTGGTAAGATATTCGATAAATTCCTAATTCTTTGTAGATTAGGTTTTGGAAATGGTGGAAAGTCATTACCATTATCATTATCGTTATTGGTATTATTACCATTTCTTGTTCTTCGGCGTCTTCGACATTTGTTAATAATGTAAAGAATTACTAGTAGTACTATCAATGTTATTGTAATGATAGTAAACCAATCAATGTGTTTTTGAATGAATGGTTGATTGATCATTTTATCTAATAATTCTGAATATTCGTTAAGATTATGTTGTGCAATATTCAGATCTTCGACGTTTATTTTGCTTAACTTTAATGGTTTTAGGCCTTGAATTTTGGGGATTGCAGGCATATCTTTACAACAAGTATATGGAGTATTGATTATTGGTGAATTTATTTCTTCGAAGGTACTTTCTTGAAGTATGGTTTCAGAATGAATTCTCGTACTTCCAATAAAAGCATTGCATATTGATTTGAAACGGATTATACTATTGGTTTCAATTAATTTCGTAATGATTTCTTGATTCTTGCATTTAATATTGGCAGGTACTGGTTCTGACGTAGTAACTAGCCATTGATTTTCTTCTAGTGGTTGAACATTGTAACCTTGTGCATAGAAAATGGTTGTTTGACATGTTTTTGGCAGCTGAGTTTGTTGCTTCAGTAGTTGAGCTTCACAAATAGCATCACTGTCGATGGGGTACGGAAGTACTTTGGAACAGAGCTTCGTTCTTCTTTCGATGATCTTGCAGTGGTCCACGTGGTGGAAGGTGACGAAAAACATTGAATCATCGTCACGCGCAATAAATTTATTAATTGTTGATATAGTATGGTGAAGACCTGTTCGATTATCTAATATTGGTATTGGGTAAAGTCTGTATAAAGTATAAGTCGAAGGGTCTATAAGAGGTATTTTAAGAACAAATACTATTTTTGATTCAGTTTGAAAAGCACTAAAAGTTCAATTAAATTAATGTATTGGGCTACCGTTGAGATTGATATTGGTAAAGGCAAATTATTTTTTTGTAATGAATGAGAAATCTTTTTCAATGAATCTACCAAATCCGATGGTTTTATTATTGAACCATGCAATATTTTTAAACGTGCAAAAGTTACTGCGTTTAACGCGTCATTTAATGAATCTTTAATAAAGGTGTAACTTTCCATAAGCGATTCGCATAAATCTAACGCTTTTATTTGTGCTTCTGCATAGGCAGCGTTATCAGAAATCGAAGTGACTAAATATTGAATTAATTTAATATCATGATTAAACGTTTCTTCATCAATTTGTAATTTTTGTAAAGTCGTATTAAAACTTTTAATAACAGAGGTTGTTACTGAAATTTGTTTTTGCAATAATCTTTCAATATTTTTCTCATCAGTCGATACTTTATTAATACAATCATTAAAGTATTCTCCGTCTGATGCATCTAAATTTCCTGTAATAGATTTCCAAATAGTTCCGATGCCATTAAATATTCCACGTTTTTGCCTATATGATTTTTCTTTTGTATCCGAGATAAGTTCTTCGTATTTAATATTAACGTAATTAGAAATTTGTTTTAAAAGGCTAACATGCGTTTTAATTTGCGATTTGAAATTTGCAATTTGATTATTATTGATTGAAAAGTGATCCATAAAGGTATCTAAAATTTTGTCATTATGTTCAATTGCTTTCTTAAAGGGTAAAAGATCTTTGTAAACAACAAGTGTCCATTCATTATTAGAAATTCTGATAAGGGATTCTTCATGATAAAATAATCCTAGTGTATTATTTATTGGTAATATTGAATAATGACTGGAAACGATTGAGATTATTCCCATTAATCTAAAATAAAAGATTTTTATTTTATTCAAAGCACGGTTTTAACCTATCAAAATTAACTTTGGTTAATTGATTTGTATGTGGGTTTTTAAGTGTTGCAGAATTACGATGTATTTCTAAAATTTCAAAAGGACCATTAAATAAGTTTTCTGATTTTGATTTGATTTGTGATTCTTTAAGCCAAACTTTGTCTCCTACATTAAATTCAGGGAGATTATTTCGTACGTGTTCGTCGAATCGTTCTTTCGATTTTTGTTTCGATTGATCAGTTCTATTTCTAGCTAATTTGTAAAAATAGTCCATTCTATTATTTAAATCGCGTACATATTTAGATATCAATTGTTCTTGATTATAAAGTTTTTCGGGGGGTCTACTTGATGTATGTCCGAAAACGAGTTCGTAAGGGGTAAATCCGTGTGTTTTGTTTTTTGTATTATTATAGCAAATTACTGCGTATGGAAGAACGCTAAAACAATGATCTTCAGGGTTTTCTTGTTTATTGATTCTAATCATTTCGCAAAGGGTTGCGTGAAATCGTTCTAGTGAACCGTTTGACTGTGGATGTGCTACGCTAGAAAATGTTAACTTAACATCGTATAGGGTACATAAATCTTTTAAAAGGGTATTATCAAATTCTTTGCCATAGTCGCAATGTATTCGTAAGGGTACACCGAAATGTTGGAAAAATAGTAAAATAGTACTAACTACTGTACTTGCTTTTTTATCACTCATTGCGTAAGCTTGTGTAAATTTTGTTAATTCATCCCGTACCGTTAACGCGTAATTTCTGGTGGGGTATTCGAAAATATCGATATTGATTCGTTCAAAAGGGGTACGTGGTGTTTCTGTTACAACGAAGGGTCTGCTTAGATTTTTACGAACAATTTTTACTTTTTGACAAGTTTCACATTTTTTTATGAAATCTTCTACGTTTTTTGTTAAACCACGCCAATTATATTTTTCTCTAATGCGTCTAACTGTTTCATTTATTCCACGGTGTAGGTTGCTTTTTCCTAAGTGATAATTTTCTAAAATTATTGGGATTTCATCTTCGTCGGGGGTTGTTATTATATTTTGGCAAATTTTTAATTTTATGTCTTTATCAGAAAAGATGTAAGATAGCATCTCTAAAGTTGGTAAATCTAGATTGTTTTCGATGCAGTATGTTTTGTTAATTTCAAATTCATTTTGGTCTTTAAAAAGGCAATAAAATAAGTGTTGTGAACAATCATCATTATCGAATGGTAGGGCTATAATAAAATATTTACGTTCTTTAACTGTTTTGCTAGAAACAATATTAATTTTTAATTCTTCAAGGTGGAATTCTTCTTCAAATATATCGTCAATGATTTTGAAATGTAAATCTTCCATTTTATTTTGTCGGAAAAAGGTTACTATTAATTTATTTGATTTATCTAATAATTGATCATTCGAGGTTTCGATTTTAGAATAATCAATTAGGGATCGCGTCGTGTAAAGTTCAACAAATCTGTTAAATTCATCTGTTATTTTTTGATCATCTTCTTCGTTAAAAATTGGTTCTTGATCGTTATTTTCGTTGTTTGCAAAAATTTTAATGTTTGATTTAAAGTCTATACAGTCTTTGAAATGATTGATTTTTATTCGCGATAAAGCGTCTGCATTTTTATTGATTTTACCGGGTTTATGAATGATTTTAAAACTATATTCTTCTAATTTTAATCGCCAACGTGCTAATCTGCTACCGGGGTCTTTAATTGAAAGTAGCCAGGTTAGAGGTCTGTGATCTGTGACTATAGTGAATTTTCTACCAAAAAGGTAAGGTCGAAAGTGTTTTACGGACCATACTATTGCTAATAGTTCTCTTTCAATAGTGGAGTATTTAGTTTCTGCACTACAAAGGGTTCTCGATGCAAAAGCTATCGGAAGGTCTTTACCAATTGGACCTTGTGAAAGTACGGCTCCTATCGCAAATGCGCTCGCGTCTGTAGTTAAAATGAAAGGTTCTTCAAAATTTGGATAGATTAATATTGGATCAGAAATTAATGCATTTTTGAGTGTTTCGAAAGCTTCTTTACATTCTTTAGAAAAAATAAATTTTGTATCTTTTTGAAGAAGTTTTGTTAAGGGTTTTGAGATTTTCGCGAAGTTCGGTATGAATCTTCGATAATATCCGGCAAGTCCGAGAAATGATTTTACGTCACGAGGATTTTTTAATTCTGGAAAGTTTTGAATACATTTTACTTTCTCAGGGTTTGGTTTCACTCCATTTTCGGTAATTAAATGTCCGAGGTATGCTACTTCTTTTCGTAAAAACTCGCATTTGTCAGGTTGAATTTTTAAATTTGATTTTCGTAATCTTTGGAAAACTTCGGAAAGACGTGAAATGTGTTCATGAATTGTTGGTGAATAAACAATAATGTCGTCCATATAAACTAAACAACGTTCATTTAGAATGCCTAATAAAATATTATCCATCACACGTTGAAATGTGGAGGGTGCATTTTTTAAACCAAATGGCATACGAACAAATTCGTAGTGTCCATTTTCGACAGAAAAGGCTGTTTTTTGAATGTCTTTTTGATCAATTTCAATTTGGTGAAAACCGGATGCTAAATCAAGTGTTGTAAAATATTGACATTTACCTAACTGATCTAATAAATCTGAAATATTTGGAAGTGGATATTTATCGTCAAATGTTACTTCATTCAGTTTTCTATAATCGATTATTACTCTCCATTTTTGTTTGTTAGAGGCGTCAAGTTTTTTTGGGACTACCCAAACAGGTGATGACCACGGGGAAATTGATGGTCGGATTATTTTTTGATCGAGCATTTTATTAATTTGTGTTTTTACTTCCTCTTTGTGTATTTGAGGGTACCGATATGATTTAGTAAAAATTGGATGAGCATTGTTGGTTTCAATTGTATGTTTGATTTCATTAGTGAAAGTTAATTGATCTCCTTCGATATAGAAAATGTCAGAAAATTCAAAACAAAGATTTGAAATTAGTTCTTTCTCTTCGTAATTTAGATGTTCCACTCTTAATTGATTTTTAATAAGGTCGATTCTATCAATGAGTTCATCTTCATTGGTATTAAAATTTAAAATATCGTGAACACTTGGTATGGGTTCGAAAGACAAGTTATTAAAATTTATTGTTTTAGGAATAGCATTGGGATTTATTACTGATGTATAAAATTCACCATTTTCGTTAATGTGGACTAGGGCGTTTGGTAATCTTACTTTTTCTATTTCTTGACCAATTAAAATTGCATCTGTGTTTTTTAAATTACATTTTAATTTAAAAACTTGTTCGGTTCGCGGTTCTAGAGATATTTGATTTTGAAAATTATTTTGATTTATATTTATTCGCGGTTTTGGTATTGGTAGCGTTTTTTGATTTTGAATTAATCTTGGTTTAGGTATTGGTGGTATGTTTTGATTTTGAATTACTCTTGGTTTAGGTATTTGTAGTGTTTTTTGATTTATTTGATTTTGATTAATTTGGGAATTTTGTTCAAAAGTTTTTTCTGTTACTTGAATTAAAGGTATTGTTTTAAAATTGTTGCATAGCTGTTTCGAATTTAAGTCAATTACGCACTGGTAATGTTCAAGAAAATCGAGTCCTAATATTCCGTCAAATTCTATGTCTAAATTACAAATATAGACTTTTAGTGGATCGTCTTTAGCGAAAGGGATTAAAACTGATTGAGTGATTGGAATTTTTTCATCGGTTATTCCTTGTACTATTACATTTTCTGCAAATCGATTATTATAATTTTCGACTGTTTTTTCTTTAAATACTGAAATTCCTGCGCCGGTGTCAATTAAAAGTTTAAATTTATTTGTTGCGTCGTTAATATAAAAAAGATTTTTTGAGTTTAAATTATGTAGATTGGTATTTACACGAATGTTTGTTCTGAGATTTGATTGATTGACATACATTGGATTTTCGCAATAGTTTGTTCTAATTGGGTATCTGTTTCTTGAATCGATTGGGGTGGATGGTTTTGATTGGAAGTAATTTGAAAATTTTGGGTCTCTGGCGGCAAAATTTGATTTTGGTTTTCAAAATTTTGATATACTCCGGGTTGATTAAAATTGTATTGACTTATGTCATTTAAATATTGTTCTTCAAAATTATTCGAAAATCCTTGTGAGATTTCATTTTTGTAATGAAACTGATTTTCATACTGAAAATTTTCAAAATTTGGATCATAAGGATCGTAGTTGTCAAAATTATTAAAATTTTCAAAATTTGGATCATAAAGATCGTAGTTGTCAAAATTATTAAAATATTCATCAGAATAATTTACTACATGTGCTCTATGTTGTAGGGAATTGTAATTTGGATTTCTTTGAATTACTGATGGTCTAAAATTATTTTGTTGGTTTTGTGGTACAAAATTTCTAGAGGTGCTTGGTTGATTTTGGGCAAAATTGGGTCTTTAAAAATTTTGGTTAGATTGTTGATTTTGATTTTGGGCAAAATTGGGTCTTTGAAAATTTTGGTTAAATTGTTGATTTTGATTTGTGTAGACCGGGGGTCTCTGTACAAAAGTACGGCATTCACTTCCGTGATGACCTAAACGATTACATTTAAAACATTTTTGTGGTTGAGAAGCTGTTCTTCGCGATTGAAAATTATTTTGTCTATTTTGTATGGGATTATTTGAAACATTGGGTCGGTTTGGAGTTTTTTGTGTTTCAAAATATGAAAGTTGTAGTTCGCGTCTTATTCTTACTTGTGCTTCAAGTAAATCTTTTGGATTGCTAGCACGGACAATATGACCTATGCGCGATTCTAATCCTGTTAAAAGCGTATTTAATGCCATAGAATCTATAATTTGGATTTGTGCATCTTTTTGAAGCATATTTAAATTTGATTTTTGAATACAAGCGTGCATTTTTGAATTCATGACTTGTAATCTATTGAAAAACATTAAAGGTGATTCGTTTGTTTGTTGTTTGAGTCTTTGTAGATCTTGAATTAATGAAGAAAGGTCTCGCGTATCTCCATAATATGTTGTTAATAATTGTTTAATTTGAATCCAAGAAAGAGGATTTCGAGAGTTTACCAATTGTGCGGCTTTTCCTTTTAATTTATTTTTAATGTGTATTACCAATAAATCGCGTTGATCTCCGACGGCCATGTTATAAGCACAATCGCAAGCATTGATAAAAGTTCCTAAAAATATTTGATCTCCATCGTATTCAGGGATTATTGAGAAAATTTCCGATAAACGATAAGGTTCAACCTCAACTATAGGTTGGTTTGCTGGTACGTTTGCTGGTTGGTTATTACGAGGTTCAGTCATTTTTGATGGTTTTTGTTTCTTGTGTTTTAAACTTATATTAAAACTTTTTTAGATTTTGTTTCTTAAAACTAAATTTTATTTTTGACTTCTTTTAAATGAAAAATTTTCTTAAAAATTCAAAATTGTAAAAGTCAGTGTTAGAAAATCGAACAGATTTTTCAAAATATCAACTTATTTGAAAAAAAATAAAACGTGATGATTCAATTGTCTTACTCACAAAAGCTTTAGCTGGACCATTTCTCTCCACGTGTTCGGCTACCAGGGGCTTCACTAGGTGTTCCTTCCGTATCCGTTGGTTGCGAGGACGCTTGGTTCGTTGCTGTCTAGCTTCTTGGTTGCTTATGTAACTACTTGGTTGCTTATGTAACTACTTGGTTGCTGTGTAACTTCTTGGTTGCTGTAGATTCTTGATAGCTTAAAGAGCTGGAGCTTCACCACTCGCGAATTAGAATACTCGTGTTTTCGCGTGTGTTAAACTATCCTACCGACTGCGCCAAATGTTATACTTTAAAGTTTACTTTTAACTTTTAAAAAAAAACTTTATTTTGATTAAATACAATATAGGACTTAAACGTTATAATTGAACGTGTACTTAAGAACGATTCTAAAGAGAATGACTTAACATTACAATGATTTGAGTTTATATAAAGAAAATGTGCTGATTAAGCAATGGAATAATTCCTTAATATTCTAGACTTAAACTAAAGTGCAATTCGGCAGGAATGCACGTGTTGTTTATTCCGTGAGAGACGCAAGTCAGCAGAATGGTCTTCTTATCTTGAAAGGTTCTGAGAAATAAAGTGTTGATTCGGCTTGAATGCACGTGTTGTTTATTTCATGGGAAACGCAAGTCAGCAGAATAAGCTTCTTATCTGGAAGGTTCTCGGGTTTCATAGAAGGTTCTGGTTTCTTCTAAGTGTAGGCAGGATATTTTCATATAACATATATATATTGTTACGGGTTCACAACGACAAATTAAAACTCGCAATTGTTGAAAACGATACGTCAATTTATTTCGACAAATTATGTACAAAAACACGCACATAAACTTAGTAATAACTTGCCAATAATTCACTACTATAATCGGTCTATTAACTTCGTGTTAATCTCACGATCACTACAGCACTTTATCTGTGACTGACTGCCTGGTGCGCGACCCCGGCCCTATATATAGGATCGTCCATCTCTCTCGAACTTTCCGGCAGCCTTCGACGTCCGGAAAGTTCCCGCACTACCGCGACCGCAAGCCACAGACAACGCAACTAAAACCTAGACTAAGAATACAACCTTAAGATAAATCGACCTAATACTACACTAAACCTAAATAAATTCCAATTATAAAATTTAAATAACTTAAATTTGTAACACTATCCTCCTCTTCAGGTTTGATCGTCTCGATCAACATTTCCCAGGTAAGGTTTTAGTCTGTCTAGATGGACAACTTTCATACTGGACTTCGGGCTTCTCTATTCGGTAGACTACATCATTAATTCTCTTAACAACTTTATAATGCCCTTCCCATGGTGGTGTCAACTTAGGTGATCTTCCTTTCTTGCGTTGAGGATTGTATAGCCAGACTTGATCATTCTCTTTGAACCCTGAAGAGTTTGCTTTCAGGTCATATCTCGCTTTCATGCGGTCACTGGCTATTTCTATTCGCTCTCTAACCACTTCATGGATATCGTGCAGCTTTTGCCTTAAACGTTCGACATAGTCATTAACCTCTAAGTGTGCTTCTTCAGGTGAACCAAACATGATATCACATGGTAAACGCAGTTCTCTACCAAACAGGATACTAGATGGAGTAGCTCCTGTCGTATTGTGAATGGCAGTTCTATAGGCCATCAAAAACAATGGAATATATTGGTCCCAATCTGTTTGGTGCTCATCAACAACTTTGCAAAGATGTTCCTCTATTGTTTTATTAAATCTTTCAACCATGCCATCTGACTGCGGATGCAAAGCAGTAGTCCGTGTTTTATGTATTCCTAAAAGGTCACAGAGATTCTGGAAGAGCTTTGATTCAAAGTTTCTTCCTTGATCTGAATGTAGTTCCAAAGGAATGCCAAATCGGCTGAAAACATCATTTACCAGAACTTCTGCAACTGTAGCGGCCTCTTGGTTAGGCAAAGCAAAAACTTCTGGCCATTTGCTAAAATAATCCATGACAACACGGATGTATTTGTTGCCCTTTTTAGTTTCTGGGAATGGTCCGGCCACATCAATAGCAATGCGTTCGAATGGCAGACCTACGTTATATTGTTTCATTTGACCTCTGGACCTTGTTTTGGGACCTTGGCTGGCTGCACAAGTCGAACATCGGCGGCACCAGTTTTTCACATCTTGAAAGTAATTGACCCAATAAAATCGGTTTCGAATTTTGTCCATGGTTTTATTTATGCCTAGGTGCGCGCCTGATTTTCCACCATGGCATTCGGCCATTATATTGTCTACCATGCTCCTAGGAACCACTACTTGATTAACCACAGTAAGGCCATCGGCACTTTCCCAGGCACGTTTAAGGATGTTTTCCTCTACTATCAGTGAATCCCATTGTGCCCACAGTGATTTGAATATCACCCCTTGGTTTGCGATATCTTGCCATGATGGTCGTGGCTTGTTATCTTCTTTCAATCGCAAGATAGGTCCTACATCTTTGTCGTTAAGTTGTGTGGTTCTAATCGAAGCCGACATCCATTCTTCATCTGGTTCTAACTTTATCTGGCGCACGTAGGTAATTCCTTCTTTCTGGTCAATTTTCCTGCAATGTTTACAATCCTCAGGGCAAGGTCTTCTGGACAATGCATCTGCATTATTATGCACCCTTCCTGCTCGGTGCTTAATTTGATAATGGTATTGTTGTAGCTTTTCTATCCATCTCGCGACTTGCCCCTCAGGTTGTTTCATTTTCATGAGCCACTGTAACGCAGCATGATCCGTTCTAATCAGAAACTCTTGTCCGTAGAGATATTTGTGAAAGTGATCTACGGATTTAACTATGGCTAGGAGCTCCTTTCTAGTAACACAATAATTTCTCTCTGGTTTGGATAGCTTCTTGCTGAAAAATTCGATAACCCGTTCTTCTCCATCTTGTACTTGGGAGAGTACTGCTCCTATGCCATCGTTGCTCGCATCAGTATCTAATATGAATTTTCCTTTTGGAATGGGATATGCAAGATTCGGACTAGAACATAATGCTGCTTTTAGTCTTCTAAATGCTTGGTCACATTCGATATTCCATTTGTAAGAAGCTTTATCTTCTGTAAGTCTATGTAACGGAGACGCTATTTTGGCGAATCCTTCTACAAATCGTCTGTAGTATGTACACAGACCCAAAAAGCTTCTCAATTCATGTTTGTCACGAGGTTGAGGCCATTCTTTTATTGCTTGTAGCTTCTTTTCGTCGGTATGGATGCCTTCTCGGGAAACGACGTGACCCAGGAACTCAACTTTTTCTTGGAACAGAAAACATTTCTTTGAGTTTAATTTAAGATTTGCGTTCCTGATTCTTGAGAATACTTCTCGTAAATTATCTAGATGTTCTTGAAATGATTTCCCCATTACTATGACATCATCCAAATAGACTAGGCAGGTTTTCCAAGTAAGGCCTCGTAGAACGACTTCCATTAGTCTTTCAAATGTAGCTGGGGCATTGCACAGGCCAAATGGCATCACATTAAACTGATAAAGTCCACTTCCAGCAGAGAATGCAGTCTTCTCTTTATCTCTTTCAAAGATTCCTACTTGCCAATACCCATTTTTCAGGTCAAGAGTAGAAAACCAATATGATCCTGCCAACGTTGTTAATGTGTCGTCTATTCTTGGCAGTGGGTAACTATCTTTCTTGGTCACATCGTTAAGTTTCCTGTAGTCGACACAAAATCTAGTACTTCCATCCTTTTTAGTGACCAACACCACAGGAGATGACCAAGGACTTGATGACTCTTCAATAACACCGTCGCTGAGCATTTTATTAATGAGATTGTGAACTTCTTCTTGCTTGGCCATTGGTAGTCTTCTTGGGGGTTGTCTTATCGGTTGGGCATCGCCAGTGTTGATAGCATGTTGAATAAGGTTTGTGCGTCCCGAACTACTCCTAGTTTCGAAGATATTACTTTGTTCTTCTATAAACTCTCTCGCTTTACTATATTCTTCTGGAGTGAGATGTTGCCAAGTTGACTCAAATTGCTGAAGTACCTCCATTGGTAACTTGCTTGTATCCTCGGAAGTTGGCTCTTCACATCTTGTTACTTTCTGTACTGGTTCAAATAATGCTACCACCTCCCCCTTATTAATTTTGACACTATTTGGGAAAATATTGGCGACTCTAATCGGGATGTCTTTATCGGTTTTAACTAGTGATTTTGCAACGAGGTAGGTGTTGGGTGTGTTTTGTTGGCTTATGAGTCCGACGCAGCTTGATGTTTTACTTTCCAGCCTCCCAAAAATTATGGTCTCACTGTTACCGACTAGTCTTGTTGTGCATACTGCCACGACCTTTATTGGTTCTTTATTGAAGTGACTATTTGACAAAATGAACTCTTCATTCCCAAATCTTAGGGTATTAAGTTTATTATCAAACGCAAATCCATGTTTACTTATCAAGTCCATTCCCAAAATAAATTCGTCTTCTATTTCGGCAACTAATACAGTGTGGCGAATCTTCAATCTTCCCAGCTGTAGGTCTATATCTGTCTGCCCCAACACGTCGGCGGATTCTCCAGTCACAGTCTTAAGTGTTATTTTCTTTTCTATTGGTCGAATTTTATATCTCGTTGCAATTTTGAACTTAAGCAATGATATGGCTGCACCAGTGTCTACTGTTATATTAACTTTTCTCCCATTAATGAGTCCGTCGATGTTAAGACTGTCAGTAGTATGTTTTAGGCTCTTAATAGAGTAAATTTTGGAAGCTCTATTCCCATTAGCCAACACCCGCCCCTCTGCGTTGACTAGTTTTAGTTTTCCTGATCTCTTCTTCGGTACTCTGTCCCACTAGATGGTGAGCGAGACCTCATTTGGACACGACAATCGCGTTGAATATGCCCTGTACGTCCGCATCTGAAACACTTTACATTTGGAGGGGATCGTCTACTTTCTTTCAAAGAATCAATCTTCTCTATCAGTGATTGAAACAGTTGGTTTAGCGTTTTTAAGTTGACCTCATCTCCAGTGCTCATTTCTTCTCCCTCCTGAATTGAAACAGCTCTTACTTTTGGCCTGGACATATTATTTGATGATTCAATTTCAAGGGCTCGAATCAACACTTCACTGCTGTTATGGAAGCGTTCTCGACGAAGTAATTTTGCTAAGTCCGTGTCTCGCAAGCCGTTAATAAAGCGATCTACCGTGAAGGGATCTCTGTAATTTTCTGGCATTTCTGGGTAAGCCAAGTACATCAGCCTCCTGATATCCGCTTCATACTCTTGTAATGACTCCCCTGCTCTTTGTTGACGAACATTTAATTCTGACCAATGTAAATTTCGCAAGTGTTCGTCTCCATACCTTCTTTCTAGCGCTGCCACTAAAGCGTTATAATTCTGTTTTTGTTCGACTGGAATGGACCGTAAAAGTCCGAGTGCAGGTTCCCGTAGAGCTACTAACAACGCCCTAGCTTTTTCGTCCTCGTCCCAACCATTTGCAGCGGCGGCAGCTTCAAATTGTTGTTTGTAGGTGGACCAGGAGGACGTACCGTCAAAATTTGGAGGCTTAATGTTCTGGTTGGAATTCACGACACATCCCTGAGCTTTTATTTTGTTGTGTTCTTTCTGAAGCTGTATAAGCTGTTTCGACCCGTCCTGGAATTTTTCTTCCATGGTTTGAAAAACTTCTTCCCTAACATTCTGTACCTTTTCTTCAACATTATGTACCTTTTCTTCTACATTCTGCAATTTATTTTGTACCTTTTGTTCCACACTATGCATTCTTTGAGTTATTTCTTCCTTAAGATCTTCGGTTGCAGTCTTAAACTCTTCTCTCAGCTGTTCGGAGTTGCTCTTTATTTGGTCAAAGTTTTTCTGCATGTCGTTCTGGTTTTGTTCCATGGTCTGTCTTATATCGTTCTGGTTTTGAGCCATTTGAGCTGCGAGAGCCTGCATCATTTTAGTTAGATCTTCCATCTTTGCCGATCCTTGTCTAGTAAGCATCAACTTCCTGATAAATCACTTAAAACGTCTATTTTAGGGCTATAAAGCGAATGTCGAAGTCGGTTTTTCAATATCTCTTCCAATTCTTAAATAGAACCTAATGGAATGTTCTGGAATATACTGGTAAATGCTACTCTTTCTGCTACTAGGCAAATGTAGAAGTCACTTTTTGATTATCTCTTTTGCTTCTCGAATAGACCGTCGTAGAATGTTATGGAATATTCTAGAAATAATTTCTAATTCTTACTTTTAAAATAACTAAGCTACTGTCGAAGTCGGTATTTGTATATCTCTTCTAGTTTTTGAATAGAACGTCGTAGAATGTTATGGAATCTTCTAGAAATTCTTCCTAATTCTTACTTTTGAAATAACTAAACTAATGTCGAAATCGGTATTTGTATATCTCTTCTAGTTTTTGAATAGAACGTCGTAGAATGTTATGGAATCTTCTAGAAATTCTTTTTAGTTCTTATTTTTGAAATTACTAAGCTAATGTCGAAGTCTCTTTTTGGATATTTCTTCTGGTTTTCGAATAGAGCGTCGTAGAAAGTGATGGAATGTTCTAGAAATTCTTTCTGATTCTTACTTTTAAAATTACTAATCTAATGTCGAAGTCGGTATTTGTATATCTCTTCTAGTTTTTGAATAGAACGTCGTAGAATGTTATAGAATATTCTAGAAAATCTCTCTAATTATCAATTTTTGGACTGTAAAGTTAATGTCGAAGTCGGTTCTTAAATATCTCTTTTAGTTTTTGAATAAAACAATATCGAACTTCTTCGAATATTCTGGAAAAATCACTTACTGTTTTTCTGTCCAATTGTCCTATCCGGTGGTACTATGTAAGGGTAGTCTTTGCACTATTTATTTCTTTTAGTTCCACTTCTGACACCAATTGTTACGGGTTCACAACGACAAATTAAAACTCGCAATTGTTGAAAACGATACGTCAATTTATTTCGACAAATTATGTACAAAAACACGCACATAAACTTAGTAATAACTTGCCAATAATTCACTACTATAATCGGTCTATTAACTTCGTGTTAATCTCACGATCACTACAGCACTTTATCTGTGACTGACTGCCTGGTGCGCGACCCCGGCCCTATATATAGGATCGTCCATCTCTCTCGAACTTTCCGGCAGCCTTCGACGTCCGGAAAATTCCCGCACTACCGCGACCGCAAGCCACAGACAACGCAACTAAAACCTAGACTAAGAATACAACCTTAAGATAAATCGACCTAATACTACACTAAACCTAAATAAATTCCAATTATAAAATTTAAATAACTTAAATTTGTAACAATATATATATATATATATATACATATATATATATATATATATATATATATATATATATATATATATAATGTTTCAGGTCAAAATGAGGAGTGAATGACGTAATTTCCAAGAAATCCTAGTGTTCTATTGTTCTTTTGTATGCAGGTGTCTTTTTAACAATAGGCGAAGGGTTATTGTCTTTTTAACAATAGCTTTATTGTGCGAGTCCTTTTTAGAGCATAGCCGAAGAGTACGTCTCTTTGTGACTTTTGATATTACAATTTGCAGTTATGGGGGCTTTTGTTTTTCTGACAATAGTCGAATAGCGCGACTAGTTTTTTGGGCAAAGGTCAATAGTGTGAAGGTAATTTTGTATGAGGAAGAGTTTGGACGGGGTTTTTAGAGCATAGGCCAATAGTGTAAGTACTTTTTTGACTGATATTACAATTTACAGTTATGTGTGTCTTTGTCTTTTGTGTGCAGGTGTGAGTGGATCTTTGTCTTTTTTACCATAGCCGAATAGCGTGGGCGGTCTTTTTGGCTTTGATATGATATCGCATAGTTGCGAAGGCCATTATCTTTTGTGTACAGAGGCGAGCACTGTCTGTGGTCTTTTAACCTTGATATGACAATGTAAATTTATGTGAGTCTTTGTCTTTTGTATGCAGGTGTGAGTGGATCTTTCTCTTTTGTATGTGGAGGCAAACAACAAAGGGTGTTTTGTTGACATCGACAATGAATGGCCTTAAGCCCAAATTTATTACCCAACAAGTCAAGACAAGTCTAAGTAAAGATTGCATTCTCTTGTTACTAATTACACCAGGCGTTCATTCATTATGCTTTGTATGCAGCTGCAAAAGGTATTATTGACTTCGACAATAAATGACCATGAGCCTAAATATATTACCCAACAAGTCAAGACAAGTTTAAGTAAATATCGCATTCTCTTGGTACTAATTACACCAGGTGTTCATTCATTATGCTTTGTTTGCAGCTGCAAAAGGTATTATTGACTTCGACAATAAATGGCCTTGAGCCCAAAAATTTTCAAGTCAAGACAAGTTTGAGTCAAGATCGCATATATTGTAAAAGAGTGGGTGGTGTGTAATTCATACTAGATGTTTTATTTTTGTATGCAGAGGCCTATAGTATGAGAGGCACTATATTTACTACCCAACAAATCGAGACAAGTTTAAGTAAAGATCGTATTCTCTTGGTACTAATCACAGAACACCAAAGGGAAGAAATGCAAACTACGTGTTAAACCGTTGGTAACACGAGAATAACCTTAACACGGTCCAGAAAGAGAGAAGAATATAGCTCTCTGTCTAGATCAAACATGTCGGGACATCAGCTGGTTAGTGAACAGCTGATTTTTGTCAAAATAAATCAGCTGATATCACAGAACACCAGCTGAGCTGATATTTGTTAAAATAAATCAGCTGTTCAGTGAAAATCAGCTGTTGTGGGAAAAAAGTTTGTTTTTGTTAAAATGTATTTTTTCAGAACCATCCCATTTAAATCATGGCATACTTTTTCCATCAAATTTGCACAAAAATATCGTCAAATAGTAAAACTTTGTGGACAATAATTTTTTTGACAAAATTTATGGAAAATACCAAAACTTTATATGAAATGGTTCTGAAAAAATACATTGTAAACAAAAACAAACTTTTTGTACCATCAGCAGCTGATATTCAATGAACAGTATTATATTAATATTTAAAAATTAATTAATAAACATATTATAGTACTTACCAGCTTTTTTACTGCTAAAGATACATTTATATGAACTGTGATATTGTTATTTCAGTGTTGAGCAGATAGTAAACTAAAACACTTTCCGGGATAGACTCAGTTTATTGAACTTAAACACTATAGAATAAACACTTTTCCGGATAGACAGTTCGCTCAACTAAAACCCTTCCCAGGACAGATCCTGCGCCGAGGGGCTGATCAATGCGCTTCGGACTAATAAAAATCAGTAAAAATTAGGTCCTGACAGGACCTTTGGTTTGGTATTATTCGTTAGGCATTTTTGTCTTTTTTTTTTTCATCACTTTATACCTAAATAAGACCAAGAAGGACTTACAGGACCAACAAAAATATGGATTATGTAAAGAACTGTACAAAATTTTTGCTATTGATCAGCCTTTCTCCCTGCAATGAATTGCAAGACAAGCAGTGATAGAACCACCATACAATGAACCTTTTAAATTTCGCTGAAATCATTTTTTACTTATCACTGTGTGTGTGTGATCACTCCAGCCCTTCAGGCTCTCTATGGAGCATACGCCTCTCTGCAACCCTGTGCCTTGCTGCATTGTAGTTCTGCCACTGTTTATTTACATATTGAAATAAGTTTTTATAAAATACACATTATACAGGGTGTTTCATAATTCAGTAACATAATTTTAGTGTTGAATTCCTTAAGTGGTTTCAAGGCAAAATTTTTATATAACCTTAAACGCCTTGTTTTAAAGTTTCTTTTATTTAGTTTTTTATAGCTCTTGTACTTTTCGAGATATTTAGTTCAAATTTGGCACGTATATTAAGCTATAGGCACTACACTTTTAGACATGCCAAATAATAGTAAACATGTACAGAGTGACCCTTTTTCAGGGGTCACGTCGCCTTTTCCCCCAGAATTTTTTTGTTTTAAGCCACTGGTAGGGAGAAGTAGGGATTTTAAAACAAGAAATAAAATCTTGGTTTCATTTGCAAACTTTTTTGTTTTTCTGAAATTTTTTTGCATCTTTAACCATTTTAGAGAAAATCGCTGTTGCACCAAAGGCTGCTATCATAAAATAAAAAATGCTCCAGTATGGTATGGCGAGTTTTTTTTTCTTTTTTTTTACGGGTATGCGCACTCGCAAGGAGATCCCTATCACGCTCGAGAAGCGGCAAGTGCGCGGAAATGTTGGTGTGTGTTGGTTTTGAAACGGTTCAGGTTGTAACCTGCAGGGAAAACTGTCGCAGGGAGTTTATTCCACAGCGATGCTGTTCTCCAGAGATATGAATTCTGATATAATGAGGTTCTTAGTGCCTCTATTTTGACAATAAATTGATGGTTACCGTCTGTTTGACGTGTTCGCCTAGTAGGTGCTACTCCCGGGGGGATCATACGTGCCAACTCTTCAGAGCATTTTCCGTGATAATACCTGTAGAAGAGAGATAGATCGCCCACAGTTCTTCGATGTTCGAGACTATCCAAGCTACGGGTAAGTGCGGGGTCTTTGATCAGCTTGATAGCTCGTTTTTGCACAAACTAACGTTTTAACAAATTAATTAAAACCTATTTGACATGCCTTAACTTGTAGTGCCTATAAGTAAATATACGAGCCAAATTTGAGCTAAATATCACAAAAACTGTAAAAGCTATATAAAAATACTCTGCCAATATATGGGCCCCTAAGCTCACACTAGGTACTATAGTTATAGTGTACATGTGAGCTAATATAACTAAAAACTAAAATATATTTTATTCAACTCCGGACTAAATTACCTTTTGTTTGATACCACACAAGCCATGTTTTGACTTCAACTCAAATTTCTGAAATCTACCCCCACCCTTAAAAAAACAAAAACTAAAATGTATTTTGTTAAACTCCCGACTCAATTACCTTTCGTTTGATATCACACACGCCATATTTTCACTTAAACTAACTCTAATTTTTGAAATATACCCCCCACCTTTTTTTTTAAATAAATTAAAATGTATTTTGTTGAACTCCAGACTCAATTACCTTTCGTTTGATGTCACACACGCCATATTTTCCCATAAACTCTAATTTTTGAAATCTACCCCCACCCTTTTATTTGGTTTGTGCTCGGTGGATTTTGTTCATTTTTAAATGGGACCATCTCGGCCCAAAACCCAGCCTAGGTACCAAATTTCATTAAAATCGGCCAAGCGGTTTTTGAGTTATGCGTGTTGGTCGTTACAGACAGACATACAGACAGACAGACGGCGCAATAAAAAAGTTTCAAAATCATCTGAAACGCAAAGATATATAAAAAAATTTGAAATCGGAACTTTTTTTTTCTCGAAAAAATTAGGATCACCATAGCTCACACTACTATAGTATAGTATATGTGTGAGCTAAAAGTAAATTTAAACACCCTGTATCTCTACTACTAAGTGTTTGTAGACCTTTGTTTATATAAACTTTTTGTGTTGAAATCACTCTAGGAAATTATCTTTAAAGATATTTTATTGAATTTTACAACACCCTATATAACCCATTTTGGCTACATGCATTACGAATAATGTTTCAATATTGCACTAGTGCTATAATACAAATCCTATTTATTTTTTTGTTGTAGTCTGTAGTTTTTTGTAGCGGATGACAAAAATATGCCTCCTTCCCCCATTAAAAAACAAACACATTGAATATAATGCAAGGCTAAATCCTCTCCCCCTTGAGCATTTATGTAGCAAGAATGTAGTCAAACTCATTAGGTAATATAGGCACAATATATCCCCAAATGTTAAATACAATACAATTAGGAGCTTTCATTGGAGCAATATGAACTCACTATTATATGTAATAAAAATAAGACAAAATGGGCCACTTGTATATACAGTTTGACTTATTGTATCTGATCCTCAGCACGGAAATCAAAAAATTGGTTTATACACAATACACAAGTCAAATTTTATGAATTTATATGATTTTGTGGATGTCCTGATATTGTATAGTTTAGAATTTTACACAATTGGGCTTTATGTTTTGTGTAAAAATATATTTTTTGATTTCGGTTCCGAGGGTCGGATACCATTAGTCAAACTGTAGATAAGATTACTTAACAAAGTAATGTGAACTTTCTATGTTATGCCTAATTTACCCATAACATAATGCACAATGGAAAGATTTAGTGTTTATACTTTATGTCTACAATACTAAGGAGATGGAAACAGAGATATTAAAATTAAGCAATGAGTTTGTTCATTGTGCATTAAGTTTTTGGGTAAACCAGGCCTTACTTAGAAAAATGCCATGATAATATAAGTTATGTGAATAATGACCTGTTCTAGTTTAAAGATTTCTGAAGTTTTGACATGTAATAGAATTTGAAGACAAAATAACAACTACCTTTTTCAGATAGAACAGTCACACCCCCCACCATATTCAAAAGTTAAAAAATATATATTCTTTTTACATGTGTCAACAAGTGAAAAAAAAACATTTTTTGACATTACAATTGACATGTAAAAAAAATATTTAGTTGTTTTCTTTTTTCACAAGCTATAAAATATTGTTTGTGAATAGAATCCTCTTTTGGGGGACCAACAAAAATTTTTATGTTAGAAAGAAAACCTGTTTAAAATAATTAAATAAAAATAAATAAAACAAAAAAAAACTTTGTAAAATTTTTATTTTAAAAGATTTTACAGTAAAAATTGCGAAAAATTAATAATTACTACTATCACTACCATAAGAAATTATTATTATTTTTTGACTTCACCAAACCAAACTTTCCACTAAGATTGTTAAAAAATTTAGATTTACTAAAATAAAACTAAGTGAAACTTTATAAACCACCTTAAAAAACATGACTGCTGAAGCTCCAATTGACACCTGTTCAAAAAACATAGCATTACTACCCTGAATACAAATTTAGCTTTGAGATTACATTGTCCGGTAATTATGCAGAATAAAATATTATTTTACAGCTTATGCAGTGGCGCACCCAGGAATATGTCTGGGGGGGGGGGCGAGGCTTCATGATGTCGTATTTCATGCTATTTTTTGTGTTTATTCATGAAATATGTGGAAAATATATAAAAAAAATCTTAGGTTTGGGGGCCCCCCTGGCTGCGCCCATGGCTTATTGCATTACAAATTTCTTGACATTAGCCCAAGATTTACATGGCATTATTGGCAAAACAGTACAAATTACAGGTTAGCTGTTACCACTTGGTTAGTACTATCTGAGGGGAACACAAAGCTGCCTTTGCAAAATTAAAAAACGGTGTTTTTACTTAAAAATAAAACAAATTTTCATTCATTTCCAAACAAAGCATGCAACTTGTTTGTTCTGTCTCTCTTTAAGTAACATCATCTGAGTGAGAGAGAGGACACAAGAGTTGCATGCATGGAAAAGTTGCACAGTCCGAACAGGGTATTAGGCAATAAAAAATGCTATTTATAAAACTCAAGGATACTGTTTCAGTTCCATATTGACACATCTCTTTCTCCCCAGAAAAGAGCAGGTATGTGCCATGATCAAATTGAAACAGTAAAGTTGAGTTTATAGTTGGGGCTGTAAAGCTGGTTTGTCACTATGAAAGTTTCTCTAAAATGCATGCAACCATCTCATTCCAAGTGCCATCATCGAATATAGTGGCATGGGTTTGATGCAGTCAGAACAGGGCTTAAGTCAAACTTATTAAGCAGGGAGGCAGGAATTTTAAAGCTATATAGCAATAACAATAACAAACAAAGCCATATTGCCATAAAGTAAGCAGTAAGATGCAACAAAAAAATGTATTATCCTACAAACATGGGTCTACACCGTGGCATATATAAGTCAGGGGCAGCCCCCCCCCAAAAGCTAAGTTTTTTCTAATATTTTCCACATATTTCATGAATACAAACATAAAATATGGCCTCATGGGGTTCCGCCCCCCCCCCCGTACCTAAATTTTACAGACCAAAATTTTAATGACCAATGATCTTTTTATACTTTTCGATATTGGAGCGAATTGTTTGAGGTTAAAACAAACCCTAACTAATAAATCACAACTGCTACCACTCCCAAACAGTTACCTATCTATCTATCACTTAGGTACAGATCAGGTTTACACTAAAAACCAACTACTATCCCCTTGGATTACCTTCTACCACCAAAAAACAAACTACTACCAACTTTCGCTACCTTCTACCAGCAATAAAGTAACTACTTCCACCTTCCCCTAGCTTCTACCAGCAAAAAACCAACTACTACCAAGTTCCCTTAGCTTCTACCACCAAAAAACCAAATACTACAATCATAATCAAAGGAGGTAGTAGTTGGTTTTTTAGTGGTAGAAGATAAGCGTAGGTAGAAGTTGGTTTTTTGGTGGTAAGGACTAGGAGAAGATGGTAGTAGTTGGTTTTTTAGGGGTAGAAGCTAAGGAGTTTGTTTTTTGGGGTTAGAAGTAGGGGAAGGTGGTAGTAGTCTGTTTTTTGGGGTTAGAAGTAAGGGAAGGTGGTAGTAGTTAGTTTTTTAGGGGTAGAAGCTAAGTGAAGGTGGTAGTAGTTTTTTTTTTGGGTTAGAAGTAGGGGAAGGTGGTAGTAGTCTGTTTTTTGGGGTTAGAAATAGGGGAAGGAGGTAGTAGTTGGTTTTTTGGGGATAGAAGCCACAGAAGGTGGTAGTAGTTGGTTTTTTGGTGGTAGAAACTAAGCGAAGGTGGTTTTTGGCATAAAACTGTGTCGCAGCTGAGTGATAGATCACTGTAACTGTTCAGAAGTAGTAACTGCTTAGACTTATAAGTTAGAACCTATTTGTTTTTATCACAAACAAGGCGGCCTTACTTAAAATAGAAATTTCCATTGTTCATAGTGGAAAGTATAAAGCACAGTATACTAATTATTTATAGTAAGGAAAGCACCCCGGTCTTGTCATTATACTGTTATACATACCCCCTGTATACATTAGTTCGGAATACAAAGTTCGAGAGGCGCTTATTACAGACCGTCACCCCTGGTATAAAAATATTATGTACAGACTCCTGTGCTGTCGCCATGGACATTAACCGCTACTCTCGGTATATGTTTTGGATTATGACTGACATTGGCAAAATAGATAAAAATATGACGGTAATTTAATTCGGCATTTTTCATTTGTGGTTGCAGTTTTTTGTGATTTTTAAACGTTTTACCTTATTTTTAAAAGTGTTTTTTGCTAAATTGTGGGCTATCGGTATTTAAGAAATTTAAAAGAAAACAATTTTGTGTTCGTGGGTGCGAAGACTATGTTAGCAAGCGCGACCGCATTCCCAGACGGAACCTAAAGCTATTTGATGGGTGGCTAAAAATACTTCGCCAAAAAAATACTAAGTTTGAGGAAAGACGAAATTCACGTTAAATATTTAGTGTGTGATGGACACGTTGAACCTGGACGAAGTTTTAAATGTTTAGTTTTAAATTTGGAAAAAACATAGATTGTTTCACTATACTTATATACAGGGTCCGGCAGAATGATCTCCCACATTAAAAACGCCATTGTAAATGCTATTTATATTTAATTTTTTTTAACTGAAATCGTATTGTACCATTTGTTTTTATTAAGTTTTGAAAATTACAGAGTCCATGTGGCGGCCATTTTTTTCGGTACACAGTCGAAGCTGATTTCTGAAAGTTTCACTCGTGCAGTAACTCTAAAGCGATATTCCTGTAATTTCTTGGTGTATTGCTGCTTTTAATTCGTCAATGGTTCGGGAATAGTGTTCAGATATTCTTAAAGTATCTGGAACTAAAGCATGTCTACCAAGTGCGAAGTAAGTACGAAAAGTTCTTTGTGTCGTAATCACAGCTTCGTTACCTACTTTTGATTAATATCTCGATAACGAAGGCACGATGGCAAGGAAATGGCAAGCCGCGAGCTACCAACCAACTACGCTAAGCTTCCCCTCTCTTCAGTGATTTAGGCACAGTGGCAGTGCAAAATGTGGGAGATCATTCATCATCACTTTACTTTAAAAGACTTACGTTACATTTTTTTAAACACCCATTAATACCAAGTTAATATAGGTTAAGAGTGTAAATTTATATAATGTTTAATTTAAATACATTTTTACATCACCTAGCTAATTCTAACAAAATTTTCCAAATCCATTAGTTCTTATTTTTCATGAAAAAACAATTAAAAAAGTTTCCGTTTATAGAAACATAACCTATATTTGCAACATTATTATGTATAAAGCATTGTAAAAGAATACATTATTAATTTAAGTTAATGTAGAATGTGTAAATATTTTCTATGCACTACTAAAAAGGAATTTACTGCATAACATTCGTCAAAGAGCCCAGTCTTTTTTTAACTAGAAAATTAGCCTCTCAAGGAAATTTATGTACCTAAATGAATGGGAAACAAACTTTTAAACCTTATAGATTGAATAAAAATTTAACTTTCCTTTTTTTTATTGCTAGTAGTCATTAATTTAAACATTCTTTGATTAAGCTTTCTTATTGATTGGTGTTTATTGAGTCTTTTTAAGCAAATTGAGCTTTTACACAAAATAACTCATTCTTATCAGCGCGCATCGTTTAAATTTAAAACTATGTAATTGACGAGTAGAATTAGTTTTTTGGTGTTAAAATTAAATTTGATAAGGACTGTTCAAAACACTATATTATAAGATGTAGCCTGATTGGAGAACGATTTCATTGATGGCTATGAGCATCCGGTATACGAAAAGCCATCCTGTAGCTTAGAGACAAACTGCGCAAGCGTTATATTGTTTCAAATCCCCCTGTAAATGTTTAGTACGGAGCACAAAGTTGGAGAGGCGCTGATTCGTGCACGACACCCCGGTATACTGCGCCAATTTAGTAATACAACTCCCACCGTGTAAGTGTCTGGTCTATCTCTGTCATTCGTCTATGGTATAAAGTAAGCCTAAATAAATGAACTTACCCCTTACCTTACTTTAACGAACAATAAATCCACCTTAAAACTCACTGGTATGGGGTCGTTGAATTGACTGCTTTTTATATGCTGCTCCTTGTTTTTTATACTGCTGCTGCTTCTTTTTTACACTGCTACTGCTTGTTAGACTCACCAAATATGCCGATCTAGTACACAATGATTGGATTTTACTTTTTTTTATCAAAAATCAGATTGAGGGGAACACCCGACAAAAATGACATTCACCACAGAATAAATTCAGGTGTGTCGCGTGTCTCTCTTTCTGTCTGTTCTGGTGTGCTCTCTCTCTTTCCGACAACAGCAGTCAAACCACAGAACAGGATGACACTGTCAAACGTCATTATGTTTAGTTCCAATTTAGTCCACTGTCCAGATCACAGGCGCTGTTCGCGCTGTTAAATTCCGTATGACATTTTCACCCCCGTGGTACTAATTACAATAGGTGTTCATTCATTATTCAGTTTTATGCAGGTGCAAATAGTTTGAGTTTTATTGTCCTCGAGAATGAGTGGTCTTGAGCCCAAATCAATACTTCAAGCCCGACCATTCATTACAGATTTATGAGTCAAGGTTGCATATATTGTGAAAGAGTGGGGGGTGTTATATAAAGCCATGCTACAAGTAGGATCTTCTTTAGTGTCGGCCTTACGATTTTGGTTTTATTCTCCAATTAACCGCGCGCTAAAACATTAGGTAAAGTTTTTCAAAAAACATAAAGTTCTTTGTTTGTGACAGTAAAGTTTGTGCATAAGATTCAAAATGTTTTAAGACACCTCAAAACAGTATGCAAAGTGAAAGATATTGCAAATGAAGAGCCAGCCTCTAAGAAAATATGTATTGCTACCATCAATAATGCAAATAATCAACAAGAAAGTTACACACTACAATGTGTAGAATGCAATGTGCAGGTACCAGCAAATAAAATGAATAGCCATTGCAAAACATTGCAACACAAAAATAATGCATGTGTGAAGTTTTGTGACGGTATCCAATTGATAAGAAGTGCTTTTCAATCAAGGATTGCCAGCTATATAGTAAGTTGTGCAAATTCAGGAAGTGATTACAAAACATATTTTACTCAGATCAAGTCCAAGGTGCTACCTCTAATACAGCGATGTGTTAATAATCATTGCGCTGTTAAAGTAAATATGGAATTATTTGCACAATTTACTCATCCCACGAAGGAGGTTATTGCAGTGAAATCATTTAATACAGCGAACGAAGTTATCTGTATGGGTTCAGACTTATCAACTATTTATGAAACTTTTCTGGACAAGATGGTATCACAGGCTTCAGAATTTATGGAACGTGATTCAGGTAAAGATTATTTTATTTCTTAGCATTTTAGTCAAATAAAGTAGGTACTCATTACAACTAATATTAATAATCATTCATAAGTTTGCCTTAAAAGTGAATAATTAACACCAAATTGTTTTAATCCATTTTAGACAAAATCATTGTAAAAATGCCTATTAAACGCTTTTTACAACTAAGAATCATCCACGAGTTTGATCGTAAAATTTTTTTGCCAGAAAAATCAAATCACAAAAAAAATGCCCTGTTCGCGGAATGTGAAGCCAATGCTAAATAACTAAAAATAATAAATTTTAACTTAAGGCTCTGCAGATATTATATATTTTATTTAACTGCAGACTCAATTACCATTCGTTTGATACCACACAAGCCATGTTTGGACTTAAAATCTGAGTTTTTGCAATCTACCCCCACCCTTTTTTAACTAAGATGTATTTTGTTTAACAGCAGTCTCAATTACCTTTCGTTTGATACCCCACGAGTCATGTTTGGACTTAAAATCTGAGTTTTTGCAATCTACACCCACCTTTCTTTTTTCATTAAACGAAAATGTGTTTTATTTAACTGCAGACTTAATTACCTTTCGTCTAATACCACACAAGCCATATTTTCACTTAAATTCTAGGTTTTGAAATCTAACCCCACCCTTGTTTTTTTAATGAAATGTTCTTTTGATATCACACATGCCATATTTTTACATAAACTCTAATTTTTGCAATCTACCCCCACCCTTTTTTTAACTAAAATGTATCTTGTTTAACTACAGATTTAATTACCTTTGGTTTGATACCACAAATGCCATGTTTTGATTTAAACTCTATTTTTTTGAAACCTACCCCCACCTTTTTTTTTCTTTCTTTAAACTAAGATGTATTTTGTTTAATAGCAGTCTCAATTACCTTTCGTTTGATACCACACCAGCCATGTTTGGACTTAAAATCTGAGTTTTTACAATCTACCCCCACCTTTTTTTTTAAACTAAAATGTATTTTGTTTAACAGTAGTATCAATTACCTTTCGTTTGACACCACACAAGCCATGTTTTGATTTAAAATCTGACAAGACCCAGCTTAGGTACCAAATTTCATTAAAATAGGACAAGAAGTTTTTGAGTTCTGCACGTTGGTCGTTACAGACAGATAGTTTTTGAAATCGGAACAATTTCTCTTCTCGAAAAAATTAGGATCACAATAGCTCACACTACAATAGTATAGTAGTAGTGTGAGCGAATACAAAATTTTCAAAAATGTAAACTCGAAAACTATTTACACCAGTATTTACTAAGACCTTAAGACTTAGCATTATAGACCGGGTTTAAGTATCAAGTTTATAGACTTGATACCGACCGGTTTAAGTGTATTTTTTTAATACTCACAGGTCAAATAACTGCAAAGATTTGGTTCTCCCCAATGTGCAATATGATAGTAAGCATTTCTCAGTGAGTTTCATCTCATATAAATTCAAATTAACTTTAGAAAAAAAAAAAAACCACATAAAAATTTTGTAACGAAATGTAATTTTTTGGAAATTTAGTCCGTGCAGTCATAGGATTTTCGTTAAAAATAGTCTCAAATTGTAGTACCACCCCTGAGGGGTGGTTTAAAGTCTGCAAAATAATATACTAACTACATTTTCGTGTAAATCTTTTACATACAAAACTTTTCCAATCAAAATAACGAATAAATAGCTGAAAACTATTTTTAAACATACATTAATAACAAAATGCGAAGCAATTTAAAATCTCACTGCATATACATAGGTTTAGTGCGCGAATTTTTCAGTACACGTTAATAGAGTGAGCTCACAAGTTAATTTTTGGGGACCGGTCGTTAATTATATTAAATTACGATTGAAGTCGTTACATAAATAATAATCTACTTTCCTTGGAAATACCATTTGTAGTTAGTTAACTTCCTTATTTTTAAGCATATTGCTACAAAATTTATTTAAACAATTTCAATCTTAAAAAAAGAAGTATAACTTTAAACTGGTTAAAATAAAAATTATCTTTTAATAATTTTTAAACTTTTCTAAAATTATTTTACAGTATTTTTTAATTTATTATATTCTCTTAATCCTTTGTTAAAAATAATAGATTAACGCACTATTAATTTACATTTCGCTATCATTTAGCATTTGCAATTTTGTTCCGATTTTTATAACTTAAACCTAAGTTGAATAAAATATGTGAAAAAGAAAAATAAATAGGTATCGTTGAAAAACCCATGTATATGAGACATCTTTCAGTTCAATGGGTAGCACAAGGCCCGTGGAGACACGGCAAATAAAAGGGAGGGGAGGGTAATGGGGCTAATTGGTAAAAAGTGAGGATTTTTCCACAAAAATGCAAAATTTTTGCCCGCCACAAAAAAGTTTTTCATTGTTACTAAAATTGTACCACTTTTAGTGATATTGGTTCAAAATAAGGTAGTTAGCCTGAATTTATAGATTAAAATTTTAAAATTTTTCGTCTGCGCCACATGTGTAAAAAAAAGAAATTGCAGGGCCCAGTGGCGTGTCGTCTAGGGGGCCAGAGGGGGCAAACGCAAAAAAATCTTTTCGTCTAAAACAAGTACTAGTTTAGTTAGTTACTTTCTTACTAGTTTAAAAAAACATTTCCAAACTAGTAAGAACCTTTCATTTTGAAATTTGTATTGGAGAACTTGGCTTTACTTTTATCTTAATTCTTTTTACGGAATGCCATTTTCGTTCTATGACCGTTTGGCGATATTACGCGCTGTGAAAAGCCAGCGTGGGAAAGGCGCAGTTCGAGCTAGCTTGTGAAGGCGCGAGCAGGAGCGGCTCGCGATATCGCGCACGTGAGAAACCAACCTTCGACGTCCCAACTTTTTTTTTGATAAAAATAATATACTTTTTCTTATTACTTTCCTAGCCCGCACAGCAATGGCTAGAGAAGGTATTGTTTTCGACGAAAAAATGTTTTTTTAACTAACGCCGAAAATGTTATTTGGGTGTATTTTGACCTACCCTAGCAGTATCGTCGTGATGTCTGTGTGTGTGTGTGTGTGTGTATGTAACTCTGTCCGTAATACGATAGCTCCTAAACCGGCCAACCGATTTTCATGAAATTTTTAGGTAAAATAGTTTCGATACTGGAACCAGCTGATTAGATTTTGGTCGAAATTCGTCAATGCTAATGGCAGTTTTTTGACAGTTAAAAAGTTTTAAAAATGCTAACTTTTTAACGGAGCGCCACATCTGTATGCGGTTTTCGGAATATTGTAGCGCACATTTTTGTCAAAAATTTGTATAACCAAAAACTTGGTAGGAGCTTTCGTTTCAGACATATTTACAAAAAACTGTTGTTAAGGTTCATATAGCATGGAGTTTACTTGAAGTGTGGTCATTGTCGGAAGGTATCAGATCCGTCATGGATCCATTTATTTTTTTTTGCGCAAGATTAAAATTAAACACTCTGTACTTACCAGGTACCTATTCACTTACCTATTGGTACATTTCTCAACAGCTTTGTCCCGTACTACCTATTTTTTGAACGGTCCCAAAACAGTGTGTGAATGGGAATCCTCATTCTCCCGGTGCAATTCGAAAAAAAAACTGCTCAAAGGGTGTTGCTCCACATTAGTTTAAAAATGTCGGACGACTCGCCATATTTAGACCGGATTTTTTATTATTTTTATTTATTCCTAAGGGTTGTGTCGATATAATGGCATTGTAACAACAAAAAAAGATTACCCATATCGCAAGGTATTTATGAACAATTTATATAAATATTAAAAACTATTGCATTTACGGGAAAAATTAGTTAAACCTTTAACCAAAATGTAGACTTTTAAACCTAGGATTGTAGGACTTAGTACTTAGCACCCTTTAGTAAATACTTCCCGATTTAAATAATGAACGTCATTCAACGCATACCTAATGGAGGGTTTTTCTCAAACAATAAAATCATGCCAAAAGGTGGCCCCTTTAATTAAAATCGACATGTCTCAATATATTTTATAATTTTTATATTTTATATCCAAAAATGTCTATTTTGTTGTCCTTGTTACGCACTATCTATCTAAATATGAATACATCATACTTTAGTGATTTTACGACCCCAAAGACCAAATTTTAAGACAAGAAACATAATTTAAAATCTTGAATCCAATATACTAATCTTTTGTCTTTTTTTGCAGGTTGGGCGCTACAGCAAATTATGTATTTGCAAGTAAATGTCAATAAATACACACCACTAGGAGGAAGTTCGCACATCAAACTACCAAAATCCATTGAGTCGAAGGTTAATATTAAAAATGATGACAATGCTTGCTTTGCTTGGGCTATTACATCGGCCTTACATCCAGCGGAGCAACATTCATATAGAACCTCATCTTATCCACACTACTCGACTGTGCTAAATCTGACTGGTATTGATTTTCCAGTTAAGTTAAAAGACATTGAGAAATTTGAAAATTTGAATAATATATCAATTAATGTGTATGGATTAGAATCAAAATTTGAAAATAACCGAGTAAAGTATGAAGTAGTTGGACCGCTATACTATTCAAATCGCAAACTTCTCTATCATCTTAATTTATTATTATTGTTTGAAGGATGTAAAAATACTGACTCGAACCACACATGTCAAGACTGTCATATTGTTCACTATTGTTGGATAAAAGATTTGTCACGTTTGGTTCGAAATCAGTTAACCTCACACGGTGATAAGTTATATTTTTGTGATGGTTGCTTAGTTCCCCATAACACCCCAAAGAACTTACTACATCATCAACTTATGACTGGAAAGGTTTATGCAACCACACCTTCCACTGATTTTTAAACTTGACAAAGTTGGTAGGGATGTCATGGGGAACATTTTAAAATTTGAAAACTATGAGAAGCAACTTAAAGCACCCTTTGTAGTGTACGCTGATTTTGAGTCTGTTCTGCAACCAATAGAAACATGTGAGCCAGATCCCAATACACCATATACAATTAAAAACATAATTCATAAACCGTGACAAGGTTTGAGCTATATCGTGGTCAAAATGCAGCAGAAGAGTTCATTAGGCGAATCGAATGTGATCTGAGGGAGGTGTACAATAATTATTTAAAAGATATTAAGCCAATGAGCCCCCTAACTTATGACGAGAAAAGGTTGAAAGAATCCGCAACCGAATGTGGTATATGTCAAAAGCCATTCATGCCAACAGATAAAAAAGTAACCGATCATTGCCATATAACGGGAGAAAAACGGTTTCTTGCCACTCATTCTACATGTATTTACAATATCAAATACCAAGATTTATACCAATAATTTTCCACAATTTGAGTGGTTATGATTGTCACATGTTTATAAAGGAACTAGCATCACATGGTGATAAATAATAAAAGTACATATCGTTTACTAAATCAATCTATATAGACGATTACACAGATACCGCTGGAAAAACTATAAAAAAATATTTACAACTAAGATTTTTAGATAGTTATAAATTTTTAGCCGGTTCATTAGATGAGCTTAGTAAAGGATTAGATATAAATATGTTTCAAGAGACACGAAAACATTTTAATGGCACGCAAGAATTTAACTTAATGAGACAAAAAGGGGTATTTCCATACAGCTATGTCACCAGTCTAAGTAAATTGGACGATACACATCTCCCAACAAAAAATCAATTTTATGATCAACAGAAGGAAGAACATATAAGTGATGACGTGTATGATCGGGCAAAAAAGGTTTGGGGAGTATTTAATTGTAAAACGTTAGGTGATTACTCCGATCTTTATTTAAAAACTGATGTAGTTTTCCTTTGTGATATTTTCGAAGAATTTCGATTAAATTCATTAAAAACATACAACTTGGATCCGTTTCAGTACTTTACTCTTCCATCACTATCATTTGATGCTATGCTAAATTTAACTCAAATAGAATTGGAACTCCTTACTGATTTAGATATGATTCATTTTTTTAAAAAGGGGATAAGGGGTGGAATAAGTCAATGCAGTGAAAGTATGCATACTGCAAATAGTAAATATCTTCTTGATTACGACCCAAGTAAGCCATCATCCTACATAATGTACTTAGATGCCACAAATCTGTATGGACATAGTATGTCACAGCCACTACCAACGAAAGGTTTTGGGTGGCTTTCTACTCAGGAGATATTCGCTTTAGATATTTGTGATATACCTGCGGATAATGACATTGGATATGTACTTGAAGTAGATGTTCAATACCCCGAAGAACTGCATGATAAACACTCAGATTTTCCATTTTTAGTTGAGAATATCATACTACCTGAATCTGGCTCTAAAATTTATAAACTAATTCCTAACTTAAATGATAAAAAGAAATACATTGTACATTATAGAACCCTTAAGCAGGCTGTAGAAAATGGCTTAGTAGTTAAGCAAACACATAGAATATTAGAGTTTAGCAATCACCTTGGCAAAAAAAATACATAGACACAAATACAGAATTACGCAATAAAAGCAACAGCTGTTTTCAGAGAGATTTATACAAATTATTCAACAACGCAGTATTTGGGAAAACAATGGAAAATGTCGAGAAATATAACGATATAAAGCTTGTAACTAGTTGGAAAAATCAGTTAAGAAGAGAGGGAGCACGATCATTAATTGGCAGACCTAATTACAAAAACTGTACAATATTTACAGAGGATCTTGTTGCAATTCAAATGCAAAAATTAAAAATACACTACGATAAACCAATATATTTAGGTTTTTGCATTCTGGATGTTTCAAAAACAGTCATGTATGATTTTTTTTACAATTTTATTAAAAAAGAGTATGGTGATAATGCTACAATAATGTACACAGATACAGATTCCCAAATATTAAAGATATATACAGATGATTTTTATAAATTCATCAGAAAACCCCAACAAATTTGATTCTTCCAACTTTAGCGAAAATAATCCATATAATATTCAAAAAAATCCGTCTATCTTAGGTAGAATGAAAGATGAATTTAAGGGGGATCCAATTAAGACTTTTGTAGGAACTGGTGCCAAGGCTTATTATGTAGGTTCCACTTGTAAAGAACTCAAAAAATTATAGATAGATATAACTAATCAAATAGATTTAAGTAATTAGTGTTTAGTTTATAAGTAATTAGTGTTTAGTATTATGATGTTTATACATAATTTTAGCTAATTTTGATAAATTGCTTTTTTTTAATGTAATATAATATTTCAAAATCATAAATACAGCCGAATTTAGTTTCACTTGCACCAATTAATTATCCTGCGTTATCCTTATACATATCAGTATAGATTAATTTTTGTTTTTGAAATTCAGCTTATATAGCTATATTATACATGATGCAACCTTTAATATACTGTTTTAATCACAATTTGTCTTTTTTATTATTATTCCTCATTTACTATATAGGCTAAAAAAAAATAAGGAAGTATCTCGTTTTTTAAATGAATTTCTTGGTTGATTTAAGGATAAACAACACCAAATTACCTTACAAACTAAATGACAAAGAAATACTAACACAGTTTTTCTAGCTTATATAGTAAGAAAATAAATAAGTGGTGCAAAAGATTTTTCTAAAAATAAAAAATAGACCAACAATTTTAGCTTATTTTCAATACAATTTTATTATTCATCAATCAATATTTGATAATGCCCTTGTTGGTAAGGGCTTTACTAGTTTTTTGGATTTGACAAATAAAGTCCTAATCCAGTTCGATATGGTTTTAAATACAAACCCGCCCCTTTTTTACTATCTACAAGTAGTTGGGGGTTTTTAGCACTAACCACACTATTTTTAAAATGATTAACGGTTTTTATGGCTTTAACTATGCCAGCGGCGCCACCTGCTAATGAGCCGAGGGCTGATCCAGCAAAAATAGGTATAAGAGGTAAAATACCACCAATTTTTGGAATGGGGATTACTCTTGGAGTTTTAATCTTCTTTTTTCCCCCAGAAGATTTCAAATGCTTATACTGCTGCCAAGGCAATTTTTGAAATTTTTGAAATATCGTGGAATTTCCCCTTATTTTCATTCTGAATCGATTTTGTTTTGGCCTAAACTTTTCTAGTTATCGCAGATCCAAAAGCCATTTTTCGTCTTTTGGATTTTGTCGTTTTTAGCCCCATTCCAAATTTTTGTTTAACTTTCATTGCGTTTGTAACAAAGTATGCAGCAGCCTTTTCTTTTATTCCGGCGTCTTTTGATTTAACAACTTTCCACGCACTTTCTTCTAGCTCACGATCGGCTTTGTGTCTTTTTTCTAAATTATCCAAATTTATAGAGTAACTCATGTCGTGTTTTTTGCAAGCTCTATCTAATACATTTATTCCTGGATCTCCTCTCGCTAATCTTTTGCCAAGTTTAGTCCCCGGACCACAGTACTGATAACCAGGGATGTGCAACTCTACAGGAAGCTTATTCAAAAGTGAATTGAATATACCTCGCCCCACTTTTGTTGAACAACTTTTTCGCTTGACAGATAACATTGAACTGATTTTGATATAAATACAAGTTTGCTTAAATAGTAAAAGACAGTTCATGCAAAAATGCGCATAGTGCAACAACAAGACAGAATCTCAGTTATTAATTGGGATGAAAAAACGGGTAGTGTAGTATTACTTATCAGCGCTATGGATCTTTACTACCCAACTACATACGCGGATTAATAATTGGACCATCAAACTATGGCAAAACCAATGTACTTCTCACACTTCTTGCACACCCACTAGGCATAAAATTTGAAAATGTCTATATATATTCCAAAATGTTGTTTCCACCGAAATATGAAACTCTAAAACAAATTTTATCACCCATTAAAGGACTTGGATACTACACATTTGATGACACATCCACCGTTATACCACCATCAGATGCAAAACCAAATTCAATATTTATTTTCGATGACGTTATTTGCGATAGTCAGAGTGTAATAAGATCATATTACAGTATGGGAAGACATAAAAATATCGATTGTTTTTACCTAGCACAGACCTACTCTAGAGTACCAAAACAACTAGTTCGAGATAATTCAAATTTCATAATAGTATTTAAACAAGATGAGATGAACTTGCGTCATATTTTTTCAGATCATGTTTCTCCAGACTTTACTTTTACTCAATTTTAAGAAATCTGTGCAAAATGTTGGGAAGATAAATATGGCTTTTTAGTCATTGATAAAGATGCAGATTTAAACAATGGCAGATATAGAAAAGAATTTGATAGTTATGTATATGTTTAACAAATATGCAGCAATAACTTTAGTTGCTTTTAGAACGGTCAACTGCAAGCATCTTATCGTTAAATATGTCAAATACTGAAATAAGTTTAAAACGTGATTTGGTGGCTATGACAGATGCAGTAAGAAGAAAATTTAAATTTTTAAGAGATGAACAAGCTCAAAATCACACAAGTCTTGAACACTTTTATGAACCCATATCAAAACCACTGTCCAAAATTTCTGAAAATGATACAAATGCGGCAGTCATAAAAAGGACAAATACTACCATAGCATCACCTTCTACGGCTGTGGGGGCAAAAAAGGCAGAGATCGTTAGACTTGGCGACGTGGAAGAAGAAGATGATGGTGGAAATAAATCTTTTTATGTTCCTTACTCACCAGTTTCACCACCATTGACGGAAACATCAGTATCTTCTTACTCTAATCAAACCCCAAAGTCATTCACTGCGAATGAATTATCGGGTGATAATAATTAACACCGGATCTGTCCGAAAATAGTACCAACAAGCTATGGACGAATTGTGGAGAAAAGATATGGAGAAAGATTTAAATTCCATATCTGCAATGTACATGGAGGGGCTTAAATCAAACCCATCTATCTATGATACCATATATGGTGTTAGATTCAATTCTAGTAATGGCAATTTTCAGATGGGTAATGCCATGATAAAATTCCCAAATGGACTAATAACTCTTTATCATAAAAAAGTTATGATTGGGGCATTTCCAGCTCATCGTGATTTATACGATTTGTTATTTTTAAAAAAACCAAGAGTATCAAATATTACAGACATTCACCCAAAAGCACTTTAACGATTACAAGCAAATACTTAATTTGTCAAAAGCCTGTTACAACCAGTATAATGAGATCTATGGAATAAATACCAGCCGATCTGCAAAATTTAAAAATTTTATAAAAGTGGTATAACCAAAAGTAAAATTTCTAATCTCAAAGAGTTCAATAATAACAAAGTAAACTATGTATACTGGAATACTGCAAAAGAATTAGTTGGTCGTTTGCGATTATTATGGAGCTGAAAAATGGCTGGACATACTGGGCATGATAATGAAATTTTGTCTATAATTGAAGAACTAAAAGAAGAAGGGGTAATATATGAGGATGCTTTAGGCCTTATAAGATATTTCTACAATAACACATGTGGTTCAGTTAATATCTGACATGGGAGGCGCAAACAACACAATTGACAAATTTGGTCGTGTCAAAAAAACTTCAAAAATAACATATTTAAAGGGCGTGCAAGGCAATGGTTTTAAGTTGACTGCTAAAAATCACTTTGACATTGATAATAAACGTTTATGTAACATAGCAGATGCAATAGATAATAAAGACGCTGTCAATCAGAACTTTTTGGAAAATCGTTTACAAAAATTAGTTTAAGAACTAAAGCTCGCGATAACAATGCAGTAAAAACTAACTTAGAAATCTACACTAGTGAAAAACTTAAAACGTAGCAGTTGACAAGTGGTAAACTATTGTTAAATTTACATGCGAGATTGAGTACCATAGAAAGAAAAGTTTTAAAACATCAGCCACCTGAACCTTCTTGGGAGCCAATATCTTGGTCAGACGGACGCATAGAATATCACACCACTGAATAATAAATAAATTATTTAAAAGATGACTAGTGAGCAAAAACTTCAAGTGGTAAATGAGCTACATAAACCAGCAAGAAAAAATTTCCTCCGAAGAAAAACTTTAATAAAAGGTTTTAGGGATTTATGGCAGATTGATTTGGCTGAAATGCAGCAATTTTCGAAATATAATCTTGGATGTAGATACATTTTAGTATGTATAAATTGCTTTTCAAAATTTGTTTGGGCTAGACCAATAAAAAATAAAACTGGACTTGAAATATGTGTTGCAATGATGGATGTTTTTAAACAAGCCGATTATTATCCCCACAACATACAATCTGACCAAGGAACAGAACTTTTTAATAAAAATTTCCAAGCACTTGTGAAGAAGAACTCAATCAACCACTACCATACTTAGTGTCAAGAAGGCTGCTATTGTGGAAAGGGTAATCAGAACTTTAAAAACAAATCTTTATAAAGAGTTCTCTGCATTAGGGAGCTATAAGTGGGTTCATATTTTGCAAGATGTTGTTAAAAAATACAACAACACATTTCACAGAACTATTAGGATGAGACCTACTGACGTTAAGCCACGTAATCCAATTACAGAATATGAAAATATTAAAATAGCACCTAAAAAATTCAATTTTAAATTGGGCGACATTGTAAGAATTAGTAAATACAAGTCACTATTTGAAAAAGGCTGTACACCATCTTGGTCAACGAAACAATTTAATATTATTAAAAAGAATGTGACAAATCCACCAACCTACCAGTTGGAAAGTATTGATGGTGAGCCTAGTGAGCAAAAACTTCAAGTGGTAAATGAGCTACATAAACCAGCAAGAAAAAATTTCCTCCGAAGAAAAACTTTAATAAAAGGTTTTAGGGATTTATGGCAGATTGATTTGGCTGAAATGCAGCAATTTTCGAAATATAATCTTGGATATAGATACATTTTAGTATGTATAAATTGCTTTTCAAAATTTGTTTGGGCTAGACCAATAAAAAATAAAACTGGACTTGAAATATGTGTTGCAATGATGGATGTTTTTAAACAAGCCGATTATTATCCCCACAACATACAATCTGACCAAGGAACAGAACTTTTTAATAAACATTTCCAAGCACTTGTGAAGAAGAACTCAATCAACCACTACCATACTTACAGTTTCAAGAAGGCTGCTATTGTGGAAAGGGTAATCAGAACTTTAAAAACAAATCTTTATAAAGAGTTCTCTGCATTAGGGAGCTATAAGTGGGTTCATATTTTGCAAGATGTTGTTAAAAAATACAACAACACATTTCACAGAACTATTAGGATGAGACCTACTGACGTTAAGCCACGTGATCCAATTACAGAATATGAAAATATTAAAATAGCACCTAAAAAATTCAATTTTAAATTGGGCGACATTGTAAGAATTAGTAAATACAAGTCACTATTTGAAAAAGGCTGTACACCATCTTGGTCAACGGAACAATTTAATATTATTAAAAAGAATGTGACAAATCCACCAACCTACCAGTTGGAAAGTATTGATGGTGAGCCCATACGAGGCGCTTTTTATGAATGGGAACTTCAAAAAACTAAAACACCTGGAATTTATTTGGTAGAAAAAATATTGAAGAAGAAAATAAATAATAACAAAGAGCACTATTTTGTTAAATGGGTTCTCCGACAAATTTAATTCTTGGATAGCCAAGTCTGATGTTGTATGAATGTATTTTTTATTTATTGTAATTTAGTATCATAGTTAATCAAACTAATATAATTTATAAATATGTATTGCGTTTTTCACCTAAATTAAATAAAAGAAAATTGTTTGCAAAAATGTCTGTTTATTATTGATATTATATACTAATAATTCTACAACATTGTTTATTATTATTTATATTCAATGATAAAAAAATGCTATCTTTCTAAATCATCTTCCATCTAATAAAAGTTCTTTGATGTAAATTTTAATAATATAATTGTTGTGTTGCTGGGATCAGTCTTTAAAGACAGCTGCCGTAACCCCCCACTCTTTCACAATATATGCAACCTTGACTCATAAATCTGTAATGAATGGTCGGCCTTGAAGTATTGATTTGGGCTCAAGGCCATTTATTCTCGAGGTCAATAATACCTTTTCCAGCTGCACACAAAGCATAATGAATGAACCCCTAGTGTAATTAGTAACAACAGAATGCGATATTTACTTAGACTTGTCTTGACTTGTTGGGTAATAAATTTAAGCTCGAGGCCATTCATAGTCGAAGTCAATAATACCTTTTGCAGCTGCATACAAAGCATAATGAATGATCACCTGGTGTAATTAGTAACAAGAGAATGCGATATTTACTTACACTTGTCTTGACTTGTTGGGTAATAAATTTAAGCTCAAGGCCATTCATTGTCGATGTCAATAAAACACCCTTTGTTATTTGCCTCCACATACAAAAGAGAAAGAGCCACTCACACCTGCACAACTACACACAAAAGACCTGTGTCTTTACACACATAAATTTATATTGTCATATCAAGGTTAAAAGACCACCCACAGTGCTCGCCTCTGTACACAAAAGATAATGGCCTTCGCAACTATACGATATCATATCAAAGCCAAAAAGACCGCGCACGCTAATCGGCTATGGTAAAAAAGACAAAGACCCACTCGCACCTGCATATAAAAAACAAAAGCGCACATAACTGCAAATTGTAATATCAAAGTCAAAAAGGCACTCGTACTATTCGGTTATGCTCTAAAAACCCCGTCCAAACTCCTCCTCATACAAAATTACCTTCATACTATTGGCCTACGCTTAAAAAACTACTCGCACTATTCGGCTATGGGTAAAAAGACCACCCAGACAGTTCAAGGTCAAAGTTAAAGTCAAGGTCAAAGCCAAGGTCAAAGTCAAGGTCTACTACTCTAGACATTGAAATATAACTAACAGATTTTTCAATTAGTTGTTTCGTTAAAGTTTCTTTAAATAAATTAATATTTTTTAGTCAAATATTTAATCAGTACGGATTTAAGAACAAAAACAAATCAAATGTTACATTCAAAATTGTATATACTTAGTTTTAAGCCGTTTTTTGCGTATAGTTTTGACGAAGCTTAAGGTGACCGAGAATGACCTTTCTGTATTAGAACTCATGAGCCGCCACTGGGGCTATTCCAGGTCTTCATATCTCAGCAGATATCCAATTTGGATTCTATTATTTTAACTCATGTTCTTTTTTCTATCTTTAGTGTTTCTGCGCTATGACACTATTTTACTGTGCACATTGGCAGACCTACGTGTCAGGGACCCTTAGATTCGGAAAAGTGGATGTGACAGAGGCGCAAATCACCATTATGGTCATTTTGTTGATATCGGCGATTTTCGGCCCTTCAGTTTGGTCTACAAAGGTAAGTTGATATTGTTTTTTTAGTTAAGTCGGTTATGTCATGACTTATTAAATGTTTTAAAATTAAGAAATGTAAATGACAAACCGGCTTGCTAAAAAAATTAACTATAGCGGGTTCGGTTTCTAATATCGAAGGTAAATCTTGGGTTTATTTTAAGAAAAAACTTTATATGAACATATGTCCTAAACGTCTTAATTTTGGAGATACATGGTGTTAAACATTTTAAAAAGTCTCTCTAGAAATTTTTGTGAAATTTAAAAGTAATTCCCGCACGAACGTCACTAATCAAAATCAAAAAAGCATGATATACATAAAAAAATACCTCTTAATGGATAGACAGCGTATATTTACCAAGTTTTAGAAACATATCTAGAGCAGTATCACAGATATAAATAAAAAAGGATATTAAAAAAAAAATGTTTAACACCCTGTATCTTAAAGTTTAAGACTTTGGGAGATATATGTTTATCTGAAGTGTTTTTTTTTAATGGACCCAAGAATTTCCTCCTTTAATAATAGCATCTTGTTCAAAACACACCCTGTATACTTGCTTCCATCGCTTTGTGAAAATTCAGACGCGCTTTTATTAAAGTCACCGTCATAGTGTAGGCAAGTTAGATCAAAAAACGAGGAATAAAAGAAAAAATTCATAGTTTTGAAGTTTTGGTGATGAACTCCTAGTGGAAACCCGAATACAGATCCGAAGATTTCCCACCCTCCCGGGGGGAGCTTCATCTCCTTTTGCCAAAAAAACCACCCCCTCAAAGGTTACCTTGATGATTTTTTTTAGTTTTGCACGTAAACTGTAATTTTGCCGAGAAAAAGTTATAAGACTTTTTAGATCTCTATTAAATGTTCCACGAAATTTTTCAGATAATAAGTCAATAAGACTAATTTACAATTTTATTTTAATTTAGTTTAGTTCTAGTCTGTAACTCGATTGTTTGTGTTTGTGCGATTTAAGCAACAAATTATTGTGTGGTTATTATAGCAGCAACAAATTATTGTTTTACTTGCGAAAAGACGCTTGAAAATGGTAAGATTGTATGTGCTGAACAGGTTGTGGCGAATTTGATAGCTGTTAACAAGACTTAATATTTTCTCAAAAATATATTGTCCAATATGGATCTTGTAGAAAAAGAACTGCTCTACAATTTTGCTTCTATAAATTTTTTTGCCAAAAGGATTTAAAAAGTCCTATAACTTTTTCTCTTCAGAGTTACAGTTTACGTGCAAAACACAAAAAACCGTCATGGTCACCTTTGGGGAGTGGTTTTTTGGGCGAAAGGGGATGAAGTTTCCCCTGGGCGGGGGGTGGTTACTCTTTGGATCTGTATTGGGTTCCTACTGGGAGTTCACAACCAAAATTTCAAAACTTTATACATTTTTTCTTTTAAAAAGTCTAATTTGCCTATACTAATAACCGGTTCTTTGGAGTTACCAGAAACTTTAATCGGGGTGCGTGGGAATTGTCATAAACGAATTGAGACAAACATATTGGGTGTCCTACAACTAATTGGTACAGATTAAAACTATAGATTTCTTGAGTAAAATATATTAAGGTTTGACCGCTTCTACCGTGGTCCAAAAGTTGATAATATAGATACAGAGTGTATATTTTTTATTTTCGATAAATGTTTGGATCCAATTTTGAGATTAGAAGTTTTTTTGGGGCAATTTTAAATGTAAATTAAACCGCTCCCTATGCGACTATTAGTACATTAAAACAAGTGTTTTTGTTTTGTGAAAATACGCTTCACATTATTTTTACGCAAAACCGACCTTATAGATGTCGATTTTAGCAACGGTTTTCTAAATTTTGGTATTGACAATTAAAAAAAGTAAAAAAGAAAGTAAAAATTAAAAATATACAGACTCGCGCTGGTGAACACACGCTTGTGTGAACCTTCTAGTAGTGTGAACATTGAGGATCAATGTATTATAGTAGTATAAAGAGTAACGAGTCTCGATCGTATGAAAACGGAAAAAAGGTGTTAATAAAATGGTAAGATTTAGGGGAATTATCGAGAATTAGTTAGTTTTAATTCGTTTTTTGTGGTAAATACTAGGATCATTTCATGTTTTGTTTTGTAAAATGGTAAAAACCAAAAAGTTTTTAATTCTTGCTCCCAGAGGTAAGTTTGGAAGCCGAATCTGAGAATGAAGACACCTAAAAAAGTTGCAGTAAAGTATGTTTTGGAATCACTTAAAGTGGTTACATTATATTCAGAAACAAACAACATAGGTGTTAGAGCCTAAGAAATATTGAGACCGATCAGTATCCACTCATTGTTCAGCTACATAAGGACTAAAATAACATCGTATTTTACCTAATGATAATTAATAATTGTAGTATTTGTCGATACTTTAACTTGTCATTTTCAGCAGAAACTAATAGATTTGCTCTAAATTATAAGAATATTTACATATTAAAGTTGGTAGGTATGGATTTATTTATATCTTACCAATAATATTTCGGTTTTAGAATAGACCTTCCGCAGTGTGGACAGTCTCCATGGTATGAACGTGCCGATTTTTTTCGTGTTCACACTAGCGCGAGTCTACTACTTATTTTTTTATTTTATATACTAAATTTTTTAAACATTCCAGTGATTCCATGATGACCGGCGCACTGTGTTTCAACATTCCAAACCAGCTAGAAAACATAATCTTAATCTTAAATTACTCTACTTAATAAAATAAAACTAGAAAGATACAAAATGCCGGCAGTTACATAAAGATAATTAGTCTGACATTACATATTTTTTACCTTGAAATTGTACCCTAATCGTAGATAACTAAATTTCAATGTTTTATCGAATTTTTGAAGTTTTCAAAAATAAAGATTATTTTATAATATGAATTATGTTTTTAGCAACTAAAGTTAACACTAAGGATAATTTATTTTGGTATTACTTGAATCTTTTACTTTAACACCCTGTATAAAAAAATTTCAGTCTCTTGCAGACAACCCAGTAAATAAAATATTTTTTAGGTATTCCGTAAAAAGAATTGAGATAAAAGTAAAGCCAAGTTCTCCAATACAAATTTCAAAATGAATGGTTCTTACTAGTTTGGAAATGCTTTTTAAAACTTTGCTATTCCAGCCAAATTTCTTTACGTTAGCACTTAGCCTAAGAGTCATTTGCAGCCGTGATAGCCAAGTTTAGAAAAACATTTCCAAACTAGTAAGAACCATTAATTTTTAAATTTGTATTGGAGAACTTGGCTTTATTTTTATCTCAATTCGTTTTACGGAATACCACTTACGCGTACTTGGCTTTTTTTACATAAAATGTTTTTGTTATATCACTGCTTTTTTAAAGGATTTGGATAATATTTAAGTTTTAAAGTAGTAAAATATGCGGGATATTGTTCAAAACTTTTGCAATACCTTATTAAAAATGTTTTTTTATATTTTCTTATGGTTTTATCATAATTCCTATCAGCCTTCTAAAGCTCAGCTCTCTAGTGTTCCTGGAAGTAGGCATTGTTAATTTTACATAACTTTACATTTATAGGGGAGGAAAGTAAATTAAAATTATTATTATTATTATTATCCATAAGCAGATAGACAGACAACTTTGTCTGATTGACTGCACACTAGTCCCTAACTAGTTTTAACTTGCCAGGTGAGGCCAAAACTTGTCTAATTTATTTTTAAAACTATTTACACTTGGGGCGGTCACGATTTCTTCGGTTAAGCTGTTCCAGTCTTTCACCACCCGGTTATACAGAATGTTTTTTCTGGACATTCGACTCCATCGAAGAGGGTCAAGTTTCAAAGAATGGCCACGAAGTTGAGGGTTTTCATTTCTTTTAAAGTAGTTGATGTCACACAAATAGTACCCACTGAGTATTTTATATGTTTCAATCAGGTCGCCACGTTTCCTTCTATTGTATAATGTTGGCAACTTTAGAGTTCTTAGACGTTCTTCATAGGTCATGTTTCTCAAAGAAAGTGGTATTTTTGTAAATCTGCGCTGTACCCTCTCTAGAAGGTCAATATCTTTTTGAAAATATGGATTCCAGACTACCATGGCATGTTCTAGAATCGGTCTAATGTAAGTTTTATAAATTTTGATGCACATCCGTTCTGAGATGTTACCAAATGCGCGTCTTACTAGGTATATCATGAAATTAGCCTTCTTCACAATCTTAGCTATATGCGAGTCCCATTTAAGGTCTATGGAGACTGTTACACCTAAGTCACTCTGGTTTTCAACAGTTTTTAGTTCTTTGTCATACAAGAAGTAAGCTAAGTTTGGATTGTTGTTACCGATATGTAGAATACAGCACTTATTAATCAAAATTGTGGTGTTTTAAAATTTTTTCCTATAGTTTTATCATAGTTTCTATCAGTCTTTCAAAGCTCAGCTCTTTAGCGTTTCTGGATGTGGACAATGCTAATTTACATAGCTTTACATTTATAGGGGATGGAAGTAAATTAGAATTTTGGGGTGTTTTAATTTTTTTCTATAGTTTTATCATAGTTACTATCGGCCTTCCAAAGTTCAGCTCTCAAGCGTGTCCGGAAGTGGGCAATCTTACTTTTATATTACTTTACATTTATAGGGGAGGAAAGTTAATTATAATTTTGGAGTTTTAAAATTTTTTTCTATAGTTTTATCATAGTTCCTATCAGTCTACCATTTCTGGAAGTGGGCAATGTTACTGTTACATGATGATGATGATTCATACGTGAGTGGGCCTTGCAGCCCTTCCACTGCGACCACCAGTGGCTCTATTGTGGCTCACTTTTGAGTGGTTTCTCACCACTGTATGCTCCAAAAAGGCCGGCTATCAGTGAGGGTGAGATACTGTTCAGATCTTCTGAGTCGATCTGAGGTTTACCGAAAGTATTCTGACGTAAACGTGCAATAGCCGGACATTCGCACAGTACATGTCTGACTGTTTCGTCATCCTCCATACAGAGTCTACATTCGGTCTCTTCTGTTAGTCCCATTCTGTGCATGGGTACTCTCAGTCGACAGTGACCCGTATAAAGACCAGTCACTATACGTATCTCCTGTCTGGTAAGTCCAATAATGTTCCTGGCTCTGTTTCTACAAGGTCCTTTAATGAACTCTTTAGAGTAAGACAGTTCTGGCATATTTATCCAGTATTGTTGTAAGCTATTCTCCATCCATTTTAATATGGTTGATTTAGCAGCATTGTATGATATCCCCAGGGCTGGCTCGGGGCCGAAAAATTCTGCAGATGCCGCTTCCCTCACTGCGAGGTCTGCGGCCTCATTTCCCTCGTGCCCAGAATGCCCTGGTATCCATACTAATGATATATTGTTAGCGCTACCAAGCGCATTCAGCGAATTTTTACAGCTCCTCACGGTTCTCGATGAGACCGTATAGGAATCAAGCGCTCTTAAGGCTGCTTGACTGTCGGAGAAGATTTGTATTGTTCAGTTCAATGGCTACGAGTTCGGCCTGAAATATAGTAGCCAATTGGCCTACTACTTTTACATACGTTTACATGTATAGGGGAGGGGAGTAAATTAGAATTTTGAGGTTTTTTGATTTTTTCCAGGGATTTGGTCATAATTTCTATCAGTCTGCTAAATTTTAGCTTTGTAGCATGTCTGGAAGTACAGTAGAATTTTGATGATCTATACATGAGTGAGTGGCAATTTTGGCGTTTTTTGAAATTTCGTAACTACTTTACTACTTTATAGAATTCCATAAAACTTGGAGGGGTTGTTAACTCCATAGAGATCTACGACTGTGCAAAGTTTGAAATTGGTAGCTCATTCCGAAGTAGAGTTTTAGAAAGGTCAAATATCGGCTGAAATGTTTCAAGAAAAGATGGTAGGGCGCGGGAACTTGGAGAGGCACTGCCATGCTCTCAGATTTTTACACCATTTGTCCCTACCGTTTTTTTAAAAAAAGAGTACACTAAGGCACAAAAAATGACGCACAGAGGTCCATGTAAAATCCACTTCAAAATTATCATCAAACTCGAATTCCTTTCCGCAAAACCCCCAATGCCAATATATTCTAAAAATTTTGGTTTATAAATAAGTTTACTAATAAATAAAATATAAAAAATATGTTTTTAACACCTTGTACTAAGAAAAGTGTACCCAAATCGCAATATTCTTACCTAATGAAGCTAAAGTTTTAGCGTGTACTATTAGTTCTGGGACACTGAAATTTGGATAAATTGATAAAAAAGTTGGAGAACTTAAAAAACAAGTGATCAAGAAATTTATAATAATGATGATGATAAAAAATCTTTACCAAGCTTAATTAATTTAATTTACAAATTAGGCGTATGATTCAACTATTAATGAACTAATAGGTCAAACTATTATTGTCCTTGGCCTTTTGCACATATTGGACAATAAATTACGATGCAGTTTTTTGTTATTAAACGATGTTTTGGTTCTACAATATAGAAATTTATTAAAGCCTTTTTTACACTCTTAGGGGTGAAATAAAACAAAATTAGCTGGTGTCTAAGTTGCAAACCTAAGCTACTCTTCAATGTATAAGTTCAAATTTGCGTTAATCGTCTTAACCTTTACAGTTTTTCATATTTCGTGAAAAATAATTAATAAGAAAACAAACATAAAGTTAGGGTCGCTTAAAAAAATGAACACAAAAATGGTTTTATTTTTCTGCCGATAACATTTAGATTTTATCTCTAAATTTGTTAATTTTTAGTTAAATCGACAAAGAACACCGCACCCGTTTACAAAGACCTTATGGAAAATTCTTGGCTCGGTAGAATTGGCTATAATTTTAGTATGTTATGGCAGAATATGTAACTAAAAAAAATGTAAGTAATGTTAAGTTTTTCTATGTACAGTTTTGAGATATAAACGGTCAAAATTCGTAAAATGGTCGTTTTTGTGTATGTTCTAATAATACTAACTCTTACATCTTGACCGAAAAAAATTAATTGGCCATAAAAATGACTGAGTAAATGTCTAAGGACAAAGTCACTTATGATGTCATTCTTGTCAATTTAATAAATAATATACAGGGGCAAGTCAAAGATACATTTTTTTTATATCTGCACTATTACCGAATTTTATAACTAGCACTTTTTATTTTGACACAAATTAATAGTTTTATATAAGATTGTTACGGGTTCACAACGACAAATTAAAACTCGCAATTGTTGAAAACGATACGTCAATTTATTTCGACAAATTATGTACAAAAACACGCACTTAAACTGACTAATAACTTGCTAATAATTCACTACTTTAATTCGCCTATTAACTTCGCGTTAACATCTAGCGATCACTACCATTGGTTATCTTTGACTGACTCCATACGCGGCGTCCGGCCCTATATATAGGGTCTGCCTACTATTCGAGAACCCTTCCATCCTTCTTCGATTCACGAGCATTCTCGTCTCTTCCAGAAGGTACGCGGCCGTGTATGAATTTGTCATAGATAACGCAGCTAAAACCTAGACTAAGAATACAACCATAAGGTAAATCAACCCAATACTACACTTAACCTAAAGAAATTCTGATTATAAAATTTAAATACCTTAAATTTGTAACACTATCCTCCTCTTCAGGTTTGATCGTCTCGATCAACATTTGCCAGGTAAGGTTTTAGTCTGTCCAGATGAACAACTTTCATCTTGGATTTCGGGCTTCTTTGGATTCGGTAGACTACATCATTAATTCTCTTAACAACTTTATAAGGTCCTTCCCATGGTGTTGTCAACTTAGGTGATCTTCCTTTCTTTCGTTGAGGATTGTATAGCCAGACTTGATCATTCTCTTTGAACCCTGAAGAGTTTGCTTTCAGGTCATATCTCGCTTTCATGCGGTCACTGGCTATTTCTATTCGCTCTCTAACCACTTCATGGATATCGTGCAGCTTTTGCCTTAAACGTTCGACATAGTCATTAACCTCTAAGTGTTCTTCGTCAGGTGAACCAAACATGATATCACATGGTAAACGCAGTTCTCTACCAAACAGGATACTAGATGGAGTAGCTCCTGTCGTATTGTGAATGGCGGTTCTATAGGCCATCAAAAACAATGGAATATATTGGTCCCAATCTGTTTGGTGCTCATCAACAACTTTGCAAAGATGTTCTTCTATTGTTTTATTAAATCTTTCAACCATGCCATCTGACTGCGGATGTAAAGCAGTAGTCCGTGTTTTATGTATTCCTAAAAGGTCACAGAGATTCTGGAAGAGCTTTGATTCAAAGTTTCTTCCTTGATCTGAATGTAGTTCCAAAGGAATGCCAAATCTGCTGAAAACATCATTTACCAGAACTTCTGCAACTGTAGTGGCCTCTTGGTTAGGCAAAGCAAAAACTTCTGGCCATTTACTAAAGTAATCCATGACAACGAGGATGTATTTGTTGCCCTTTTTAGTTTCTGGAAATGGTCCGGCCACATCAATAGCAATGCGTTCAAATGGCAGGCCCATTATATTGTTTCATTTGACCTCTGGACCTTGTTTTGGGACCTTGGCTGGCTGCGCAAGACGAACATCGGCGGCACCAGTTTTTTACATCTTGAAAGTAATTGACCCAATAAAATCGGTTTCGAATTTTGTCCATAGTTTTATTTATGCCTAGGTGCGCGCCTGATTTTCCACCATGGCATTCGGCAATTACATTGTCTACCATGCTCCTAGAAACTACTACTTGATTAATCACAGTAAGGCCATCGGCACTTTCCCAGGCACGTTTAAGAATGTTTTCTTCTACTATCAGTGAATCCCATTGTGCCCACAGTGATTTGAATATCATCCCTTGATTTGCGATATCTTGCCATGATGGTCGTGGCTTGTTCTCTTCTTTTAATCGCAAAATAGGTCCTACATCTTTGTCGTCAAGTTGTGTGGTTCTAATTGAGGCCGCCATCCATTCTTCATCCGGTTCCAATTTTATCTGACGCACGTAGGTAATTCCTTCTTTCCGGACAATTCTCCTGCAATGTTTACAATCTTCAGGGCAAGGTCTTCTGGACAATGCATCTGCATTATTATGCACCCTTCCCGCTCGGTGCTTAATTTGATAATGGTATTGTTGTAGCTTTTCTATCCATCTCGCGACTTGCCCCTCAGGTTGTTTCATTTTCATGAGCCACTGTAACGCAGCATGATCCGTTCTAATCAGAAACTCTTGTCCATAGAGATATTTGTGAAAGTGATCTACGAGGTAGGTGTTGGGTGTATTCTTTTGGTTATGAGCCCGACGCAGCTTGATGTTTTACTTTCTAGCCTCCCAAAAATTATGGTCTCACTGTTACCGACCAGTCTTCTTGTACATACTGCCACCACCTTTATTGGTTCCTTATAAAAGTGACTATTTGACAAAATGAACTCTTCATTCCCAAATCTTAGGGTATTAAGTTTATTATCAAACGCAAATCCATGTTTACTTATCAAGTCCATTCCCAAAATAAATTCGTCTTCTATTTCGGCAACCAATACAGTGTGGCGAATCTTTAATCTTCCCAGCTGTAGGTCTATGTCTGTCTGCCCCAACACGTCGGCGGATTCTCCAGTCACAGTCTTAAGTGTTATTGTCTTTTCTGTTGGTCGAATTTTATATCTCGTTGCAATTTTGGACTTAAGCAATGATATGGCTGCACCGGTGTCTACTGTGATGTTAACTTGTCTTCCGTCAATGTTGAGGCTGTCAGCAGTATGTTTTAACCTCTTAATAGAGTAAATTTCGGGGGCTTCCCTTCCATTAGTTAACACCCGCCTTTCCATGTTGAAAAGTTTTAGTTTTTCCTGATCTCCTCTGCTGTACCTAGGCCCGCTAGATGGTAGGCAAGACCTCATTTGGACACGACAATTGCGTTGAATGTGCCCTGTAAGTCCGCATCTAAAACACTTTACATTTGGAGGGGATCGTCTGCTTTCTTTTAAAGAGTCAATCTTCTCTTTCAGTGATTGAAGATTTTGACTTAGCGTCTTTGAGGGAACCTCTTGTTCATTGCTCATTTCTTCATCCTCCTGAATTGAGACAGCCCTTACTTTTGGCCTGGACATATTATTTGTTGACTCAATTTCAAGGGCTCGAATCAACACTTCGCTGCTGTTATGGAAGCGTTCCCGACGAAGTAATTTTACTAAATCCGTGTCTCGCAAGCCGTTAATAAAGCAATCTACCGTGAAGGGATCTCTATAATTTTCTGGCATTTCTGGGTAAGCTAAATACATCAGCCTCCTGATATCTCCTTCATACTCTTGCAATGATTCTCCTGGTCTTTGTTGACGAATATTTAATTCTGACCAATGTAAATTTCGCAAGTGTTCGTCTCCATACCTTCTTTCTAACGCTGCCACTAAAGCGTTATAATTCTGTTTTTGTTCGACTGGAATGGACCGTAAAAGTCCCAGAGCAGGTTCTCGTAGAGCTACTAACAAAGCTCTAGCTTTTTCGTCATCGCCCCAACTATTTGCAGCGGCGGCAGCTTCAAATTGTTGTTTGTAAGTGGACCAGGAAGACGTACCATCAAAATTTGGAGGCTTAATGTTTTGGTTGGAATTCACAACACATCCCTGAGCTTTTATTTTGTTGTGTTCTTTCTGAAGCTGTATAAGCTGTTTTGACACATCCTGGAGCTTTTCTTCCACTGTTTGAAAAACTTCTTCTCTTACATTCTGTAGCTTGGTCTCCACTTTTTCTTCAACGTTCTGCAATTTGTTTTGTACCGTTTCTTCTACATCCTGAAATTTGTTTTGTAAAGTTTCTTCTACATTCTGCAATTTGTTTTGTACCTTTTCTTCTACATTCTGCATTCTCTGAGTTATTTCTTCCTTAAGATCTTCGGTTGCTGCCTTGAACTCTTCTCTTAGCTGTTCGGAGTTGCTCTTTATCTGATCAAAGTTTTCTTGCATATCGTTCTGATTTTGTTCGATGGTCTGTTTTATATCGTTCTGGTTTTGAGCCATTTGAGCTGCTAGAGCCTGCATCATTTTAGTTAGATCTTCCATCTTTGCCGATCCTTGTCTAGTAAGCATCAACTTCCTGATAAATCACTTAAAACGTTTATTTTGGGCTATAAAGCGAATGTCGAAGTCGGTTTTTCAATGTCTCTTCTGGTTCTCGAATAGAACGTCGTAGAATATGGAATATTCTAGAAATTCTTTCTAATTCTTTCTTTTCAAATAGCTAAGCTAATGTCAAAGTCGCTTTTTGGATATCTCTTTTGGTTCTCGAATAGAACGTCGTAGAATGTGATAGAATATTCTAGAAAATCTCTCTAATTATCAATTTTTGGACTGTAAGGTTTATGTTGAAGTCGGTTCTCAAATATCTCTTTTGGTTTTTGAATAAAACAATATCGAACTTCTTCGAATATTCTAGAAAAATAACTTACTGTTCTTCTGTCCAATTGTCCTAGCCGGTGGTACTATGTAAGGATAGTCTTTGCACTATTCAGTTCTGAATATTCTGGCAAAATCACTTACTGTTCTTCTTTTCAATTGTCCTAGCCAGTGGTACTATGTAAGGATAGTCTTTGCACTATTTATTTCTTTTAATCCCACTTCTGACACCAATTGTTACGGGTTCACAACGACAAATTAAAACTCGCAATTGTTGAAAACGATACGTCAATTTATTTCGACAAATTATGTACAAAAACACGCACTTAAACTGACTAATAACTTGCTAATAATTCCCTACTTTAATTCGCCTATTAACTTCGCGTTAACATCTAGCGATCACTACCATTGGTTATCTTTGACTGACTCCATACGCGGCGTCCGGCCCTATATATAGGGTCTGCCTACTATTCGAGAACCCTTCCATCCTTCTTCGATTCACGAGCATTCTCGTCTCTTCCAGAAGGTACGCGGCCGTGTATGAATTTGTCATAGATAACGCAACTAAAACCTAGACTAAGAATACAACCATAAGGTAAATCAACCTAATACTACACTTAACCTAAATAAATTCTAATTATAAAATTTAAATAACTTAAGTTCGTAACAATATTTAAAGAAACAAAATATTTTTGTTTTTTAATTGCCCCCACTTTATTAGATATTAATTTTTTTATTGCAGGTATTTTTCCCTACAAAATAAAATTGACTTTAGCTGTTTTAAGCTATTTCCCGTTTGACAAAAATTAATTTGTCAAATATTTTGTAATAAAATACAGCTCAAAGAATATTTTTATTACATAAAAAAATTAATATAGCTTTTGGTTAAGTCATAGGGTCTTTTCAAAAAAAAATCTTTTATTTTTTTTGCCCTTATATAATTTTTATTTTATTTTTCAAAAACAGCTAGGTGAATTTTAATTAAACTTTACCTTCTTATTTTTGTAACTTAGCGTCACACTAGGAAAAATATGTTTTTTTTTTGTTTTCAAGATATTAATTTTTGTATTTCTAACTATCTCATATTTACAGGACAGCGACAAAAAAAAGGTATTAACGTCCAATTTTTGCTGTACGTACCGAAACTCTAAACAAATAAGAGCCAAAACAGCAGAAAAATAAAATTTATACAGGGTGTCACAAAAAAAAGCTTGTTATATTGTAGTATTTTAATACTAATAATGGTAACAAGTAACTTTTTTTTAAAACTATAAACTGGAAACTATTAAATTAGAAAATAACTAAACAAATTAACTTATATTAAAATTAAGTTATACATATACTATGACCTTCATAATTTCTATTTATATGTTTATTTAATAATATTATGTGGTCTATTTGCGGCATCTAAGATATTTTGAAGCAAACTTTGCCTGGGGTACCTTATATGCCCCTGATGACGAGCGTATCCTAGGTACTATAGTACACTGCAAATATGAGGGCAGCATCCTACTGTCCTTGCTCTACTTTTGCATGTACAGCGTGTCCCATTTTCGATGGGATTAAATGGGAAACTCGGTTATTATTAAAGATATTGATTTTCTGATTGCACCTTACCGTGCTCTTTATTTGAGCCCTTAAAATTGGCGTAATCAGATTTTTGCTATACCCCGTAGTTTCCCTAATACAGGAAGTTTTTGAAAAAATTGTATTTTTAATAATCCCTTGTATCTCGCTTATTTTGCGAGATATTTTTATTCTGTGAAAACCTGTTCATGGCAACTTTTTTAGAAGAAAATAATGACGTTGTCAACTTTTTAAAATATTTTTTTAGTTTTTGAGATATGGTATTTATCATAAAAAAATTAAATACGGACCTGGATTTTTTTTATTACTATTTTGATTGGTTTCATGCTAGTATTATCATAAAATAATAAAAATTTTAAAATATTTTGTTTTAAGGTAAAAAAAAATATTTAATTAAAAAAAAATTAGTCCGAACCTGGATATTTCCAACATAAATATAAATTAAAAATTGCTAGTTAAACAATTTTTAGTTTAACTGTTTTGATACTTAGCATATTAAAATGGTTTTACGTTAATTTACAGATTTATTTGAAACAAAGTCTACGAAAACTACAAAAAAAAACAAATTACAAAAAATAACTAATGTTTCTGATTACCATTATGTGTAAGACATTGTTGGCATTTTGAGTAATTTTTCTTAACGCATTTTGCATAAAAATATTTCTGCCATTTAAATATTGCGATTTTGTTGCTTGAATGAAGCAGTCAAACATATCACATTTTTCAAAATCTGGATATGGTCGATTTCTAGCTAGTTTAAAATAATTGTAAGCCATTCAAAAAAATGACAAGTAAAATGACAATGCCAATTCCACGCTTTTGTTTTGTAAATTTCACGACCTGCTGTGCTACCATCAAATAATTAGTATGATATTATTTTTGTAACTTTTTAACGTTTTTTACTTTATTTATAAATCTTTTGGTTATCATTTCAAAACAGATAAACTAAAAATCGTTCAACTAGTGTGTCTTGCAATTTTTAATTTATAATTACGTTGGAAATTTCTATAATTTTTTTTTTCAAATATTCAATAGTTTTTTTAACCTTAAATCAAAAAAATATTAAAGTTTTATCATTTTAAGGTAATAATAGCATGAAACCAATTAAAATAGTAATTTAAAAAAACCAGGTCCGTATTTAATTTTTTTATGATAAATACCATATCTCAAAAACTAAACAATATTTTAAAAAATTGACAACGTCATTATTTTGCTCTAAAAAAGTTGCCATAAAAAGGTTTTTACAGAATAAAAATATCTTGCAAAATAAGCGAGATACAAGGAATTAATTAAAATGATTTTTTTTCAAAAACTCCCTGTATTAGCGAAACCACGGGGTTCAGCAAAAATCTGATTACACCATTTTTAATGGCTCCAAAAAAAGAGCACGGTAAGGTGCAATAAGAAAATCGATATCTTTAATAATACCCGAGTTTCCCATTTAATCCCATCGAAAATGGGACACGCTGTACAGTAGTACCCTAGGATACGCTGGTCTAAGGGGGCTTCGGGAATTACCGAAAATGACACCCATAGCTGGTGCTTAACAAAAGGTTACGTACTATTGACATTTTCTTATTAAGTAAAAAAAATAAGTACTGTATTAGTACTAATAAAACTGATGCATTAAATAAACCTATTTCTTGATACGCCCTGTATATATTTTATTTTCCTACTGTTTTGGCTCTTATTTGTTTAGAGTTTTGGTACGTACTGCAAAAATTGGACGTTGAATACCTTTTATTTTTGTCGCCGTCCTGTAATTATAAGAATAGTTAGAGCTACAAAAATTAATATCTTCAAAACTAGACATAGAAAAAAAAAAAAATTTTTTTCCTAGTGTGACGCTAAGTTACCAAAATAAGCAGGTAAAGTTTAATTAAAATTCACCGAGTCGTTTTCCAAAAATAACTTAAAAACTATTTAAAAGTAAAAAAAAAATTTTTTATTTTTTTTTGAAAAAACCCTTTGACTCAACCAAAAACTATAGTATTTTTTTTTAATAATAAAAATACTCTTTGAGCTATATTTTATAACAAAATATTTAACAAGTTAATTTTTGTCATACGGAAAATAGCTTAAAACAACTAAAGTCAATTTTATTTAGTAAGAAAAAATACCTGCAATAAAAAAATTCATGTCTATAAAAGTGGCAACCACACAAAACAAAAATATATATTTTTTTAAATATTATATAAAAATAGTTCGGATATAAAAAAAAATGATTTTTTGACTATCCTCCGTATATTATTTAATTAATTCACAAGAATGACATCATAAGTGACTTTGTCTATAGACCTTTACTAAGTCATTTTTATGGTCAATTAATTTTTTTCGGTCAAGATGTAAGAGTTATTATTATTAGAACATACCCAAAAACGACCATTTAACGAAATTTGATCGTTTATATCTCAAAAACTGTACATAGAAAATCTTAACTTTACCTACATTTTTTTTTTAGTTACATATTCTACTATAACATACTAAAATTATAGCCAATTCCACCGAGCCACAAATTTCCCATAAGGCTTGTGTAAACGGGTGCGGTGTTCTTTACAAACAAAAATACTTTGTTCTAATTTTTAGTATATTGCTGGTTACCAACGTTAAAAAATTATCAGTAAACGATAAAAGAAAATGAAATAACGTAAAAGGCACGATTTGAAATTGAATTCCAGTTTCATTAAACAGCAAAATAAATCTGATTTGCAAATTTGTTGGCTCTTAATGATTCGGAGCATGGATGAAGTTTGGTTAGATCATCTCAATGTACACAGTGTGCCTGAATGAAGTATAGGTTACATAAAAATGGTTTCAGAAACTAATTGCACATGTTGAATATGGACTCCTTCCTGACTTCAGAGCCATATTCATATAAATTCTAGCTAATCCTCTTCTCAAAATTTTATAAATTTTTTGCCCTTTTTTTAGTTAGTTTAGGCGCTGGCTCCTGTCACGTGTAACCTAATATGTGCGCTCAGTTTGACTGCGGGGCTTTGTTATAGCAGTATAAAAAAAGTTTGGTCATGTGGTCGAACTCATGGTCGTTTGGCCGCCATCTTTAAAAATGGCCGCCAAATTAAAAGATTTTTTGTTAAGGCGTATCTCCCTACCCAGTAGTCCTATTTTAATTTATTAATGCTTATTTAACTCTTATTTGACAGGCAAACAAATCTTGTCATAACATATTTTTTGATAAATAACGTAGTTTTTGAGAAATACCAAGATTATTAGTTTCCGCTCGCAAAAGGGTTAAAATATTACCCATGCTCATTTTATTGTAGCTAGAATATTATTGATATTTGTTTTTTTTTGTTACATAGAAGGCTTTAAACCTTTTACAGAAGAGGATATTGACTATATGTTTTTAAAATGTTTTTATCGTTTTTCGCTAGGATGCATCGTTTCGCTGCAAATTCACTTTTTCTATAATATTGTGACGAGTTTCAGAAACCACCCTCTTTAAGGCAGTCTTTAGGGGTACCATCCATCGAACTTTAAAAAAATAAAGTTAATATCCGCTTCTGTGAAAGGTTTAAAGCCTTCTATGTAACAAAAAAAAAACAGATGTCAATAATATTGTAGCTACAATAAAATAAACAAAGGTATTATTTTAATTCTTTTGCGGGCCGAAATACTAATAATTTTGGTATATCTCAAAAACTACTTGATTTATTAAAAAATGTGTAATAACAAAATTTATTTGCCTTTAAATAAGGAGTATAACAAGCCTTAAAAAATTAAAATCAGATGACTGGGTCGGGAGATACGCTTAAACAAAAAAATCTATTAATTTGGCGGCCATTTTCAAAGATGGCGGCCAAACGACCATGACTTCGACCACGTCATCAAACTTCTTTTAAACTTCTATGGGTGCTTAACAATGCCCCGCAGTCAAACTGAGCGCATATATTAGGTCACACGAGACAGGAGCCAGCGCCTAGACTAACTAGAAAAATGGCAAAGAATTGATAAAATTTCGAGAACAGGATCAGCTAGGATTTACATGAGTATCGCTCTGAAGGCAGGAAAGGAGTCCATATTCAAAAGGTGCAACTAGTTTTTGGAACCATTTTTATGTAACCTATACTTCGTTCAGGCACATTGTGTGTAACTCAATTGATATAGAAAAACTATACAAATCATAAGTTTGATGGTATGGTGAATTTTGTAAACGAAAACCCCATTTTGCTTGAAAAAATGGCATTACTTATGACTAAAAAATACCCTTCAAAATGGTTGTTTTTTTATTTAGTAAACATACAATTTTATCAAGCATTAAAATTTTGCATACCTAAATACTTTTTTATGCATTATTATTATTTAAAAAATATAAATGTGTTTGAAATACATTTTAAAATTGTTCTTTATTTAGGGATTTGGAATTCTATGGTCATAATTATGGTAGAAATTAACTAAAAATTATCATAGTATGTTCATGTACACCTATAAATATTTTAAAAAACACAAACGAAATTTTTGCTGGTAACACTTTACAATCTAAGGCCCTCAAGCAGCCTCCTTGGTGTCGCCAGTGTAGCGACACCAAGGGGGCTCGGTTCAGTTAATAGGTAAAATCTTTACTGTCCATATAAATAAGAATAGGTACATACGGATTTACACCGACCTTAGGCAATCCCGACCTCCATAGTAAGACTAGAAAGAATAGGGGGAACATTAGAGGAGACATTGTATTGTGATGGGTAACATTTCGCAACAAAAATCTCTGGAATAAGAATAGCACGGACAACCCTAGACACTCGTGACTCGATGCGGCAGAGGCGGGCGGAGCATGGCATGAATCGAACGGGGGTTCAGGGGAGGACTTGTACTTTTACACTCATCTTAACCCTGAAAAGTTAATTTGTCTTTCTAAGCGGATGGACAGTAAAGCTTTTACCAAAATTGTATTTAGTAGCTAATTTTTTTTTACTCAGAAAATAACTACATACCGAAATAACGTAAAAAAACCGTTATTTTTTGTAGTTTTTGCGACTAGATTGTTGTTGTTTTAACTGATGGGCGGCCTTATCCATGCCGCGATACACGCGGTCTATTGTGCCCACATCCCGAGTCGATTTTGACTGGGGTGGTCATTTTTCTTTTTTCCACCTTTTACGTAGAATACTTCAGGCCTTACAGGTTCAGATACTGCGTTTAATAAGGGATTCAACACACTTGCTATTAATAGACATGAGACTCCCCCGAACATTTTACGAGCGGTAAACACCGATCAACTTCTCACCCCTGTTACAGTATTTTCCTAATTATTTAGAAACTTGACAGAAAACAACTAAATAGGCATTTTAATAAATGGAAAAAGTGGAAATAATATTTTTTTTGTATTTTCTTGAATTTTATAGCTTTTTTAAAGCTAAAAAAAGTTTTTTTTTAAGCAGCGGTGCATCTTTAAGGACAAACCATTCGTGAGGAGGCACTTCCTTCCTTAAATATATTGTTACAAATTTAAGTTATTTAAATTTTATTGTTAGAATTTATTTGGGTTTAGTGTAGTATTTGGTTGACTTATCTTATGGTTGTATTACTAGTCTAGATTTTAGTTGCGTTATATATGACTTACGCTTGCTTGTGTACGCGAATTTGCTAGGCGCCGAAAACGGATAGATAGTTCGCGAAAGATCGAAGACCCTATAAAAAGGCCGGACTTCGCGCGACGAGTCAGTAAGAGATAACGAGCTGTAGTAATAGCGAGATAGTTAATAAGCCGATTTCAGTAGTAAGTTATTAGAGAGTTTAAGTGCGTTTTTGTACATTGAGTTGTCGAAATAAATTGACATATCGTTTTTGTCATTTGCTCATTTTATTTGTTGTTGTGAACCCGTCACAGTATTTTTATGAAGATTCTTGGAGATATACGTATTCAATTCTTGGTGTGTCTTTGCAAGATGCATGTATTAAGGAAAAATCTTGACAATTTTAGATTTTGATTTATTTTTCGATTTAAAAACAACCACATGTACATCGATGCAAAGAAAATTTTGTCTATTCGAAAATTGATATCTAGGGGATTTTTTAAAAGTTAACAGTTTTCCTGTTATTAGCAAAAAACTATCAAAACGCAGGTCTCATACCTGTCCATACCAAGTGTGTTGTCCTGTCATTAGGAGCAGTATATCGCGCAATTCTCCGAGTTAGGGCCTGAACTAGAAAAACTCTGCAGACTTCAAAATAATTGATTTAGGCTTAGCACTTCGGCACGCACGCGTTTTTCTGCAGCGCGGTGTCGCAGCGTTACCGCAATTGCGGTCCATGATACTATGAAATAAATTACGCGATTCACACAATTGAGTGGCAACGCGCGTTCGTCTTGCGTGCATTCTTGGCCGCAATTGCGTTAACGCTGCGGCAACGCGCGGCAGAAAAACGCGTGTGTGTACCGGCGCTAAGGCCTCCCCATTATTATTCAATTTAATTGGTTTATACAAAATCTGTACCTCCATCAACTACGTTATCCCACCCAAAACCCGTGTTTTGCTTTGTTTCGGTTTAAACCTAACCTACCGAGTGGGCCAAAAAACCGGACAATTTTTTTAATTATAAATTTTAAACTACACCATCGATTTTAATGGTACAAGCTGGAATTAATTAAAGTTTTGAATAAATATATCTTTTTGTCCACCATCTCAAAATCCAAGATGGCGGACGAAATTAAAATGTACTCGTCAAAGATGCTCGTTTATTCTTGTGTTGTGAACATGTTTTAATTATTTTCTTAAATCAATAAAAAAGCTGCATTTTTGCCACGCACAACAAGGTACAAATCAGCAAAATCTATTCCAACCATTGTTTTAAATATTATACGATTGGCTTGGCAATCATGTCTGCATTTATTTCCATATAAATTCATTTCTACTGATCCGATTTTGATGAAATAAAAAACATCCTGATAAGAATTGATTTTATTTTTAAGATTATGATCAATATTTACAGCCATCCTAAAATTTAAGATGGCGGACAGAATCATACTTGATTTTTCGAAATGGCGTGTTTATTCTTATTTTCCGAAAATAAAGATTATAATCGAAATTTGCCATCTTAAAAGTTAAGATGTCGGACAGAATCATACTTTTTGACCCTTAAATAGACACGTTTATTCCTATTTTCTAAAAATGTTTTAGTTTTTTTTAATTTAAAGAAAAGCACTACTTTTCTCCCGCATAACGAGGTACAAATTAATAATTGCATTGTCACTCCTGTCTGCAATTATTTCTTTATAAATTCATTATTACTGATCCGATTTTAATACGTTATCGTCAAAGAACAATCAATTCTCACCATGATTTTTTTTATTTCAGTAAAATCGGTTTAGTAATAACGAATTTTTAATGAAATGAATGCAGACAGGATTGCAATGCAATCGTATAATCTGTGAAACAATGGTTGAAACAAAAATAGTTTTTTTTTAGAACCACTAAACCGATTTTGCTGATTCGAACCTACTAAGTTAAAAAAATAATTAAAACATGTTCGCAACACAAGAATAAAGAACATCTCCGAAGGGTACATTTTAATTCCGTCCGCCATCTTGAATTTTGATATTGCGGACAAAAAAAAATATTTAATCAAAACTCTCTGATTAATTCTCTGCCAAGTTCAGTTTGTCCCATTAAAATCGATTGTATAGTTCAAAAGTAATAATGACAAAAAAATTGTCAGGTTTTTTTATTGGCCCACACGGTACTTGTTGATTTAAAAAGTCAGCAATGAAACAGTTACTAACTGTTCCAATTAGAGAATTCATGTAGTTCCCAATTTTTATAGGGTTTCCACGATTTTCAAAGCGATTTCTTAGTTGTAGAATACTATACTTATTATTTTATTATAGCTGTTCGGCACAATATATATGTGGTACGCTATACCATCGAGTACCTTCGTGGTCGGCCTGTGGTCGCTCTATAGAAGCCTCTACGTTATTTTTACCGGGGGCGTGGGCAAAAATGGATCCACAGTTGCTGTAAGTCGCTAATGGAGGCCGCAGGACAACTCAGCTTCTTCCGATTTTTTTTACATTGGAGTTATTTGTAGTTACTCGTTTGGGTTCCCAGCATGTCCTACTTGTGAAGTTGGATTTCTAACCATAAGATCCTGAAGATTGCAATTCTTAACAATTTCGAGCATCATCAGCAAAACTTTTTTAAAATTGGTGACAAATTCTAAACCAAGGACATAATAGCAAAAAATATATTTTTGTTTCGTTGTTTTTAGAGAATTTTTTTTTAAATGCGGTGAGGAGTAAAAAAGTTATTCTTTATAAAATGGTCTAAAATCTAAAATACAATCATCAGATATCAAATTTTTTTTGTCGTATACGAAAAAATTATTTATTAGTTAATTCTTATTAATTTTTCTTGATGATAAATTAAAAAGTTAATGACGCTACCATTTTTATGTATTTTATAAATTAAAAACTAGAGTGAAATTTGCATTGTTATTGTAGACATACATTTAAAAAAATCAAAAAAATTCTCTTTTAATCTAAGTTTCCTTAATAACAATTTTCGATTGTTGTAAAAATGAGGTTAATTTACTCTTAGGCAAACTTCATATTTTTCGACAAAACTCGTATACGACTTACTTAGCTAGACTGTATAATAATATGGGTTTGTGAAATATTTGTTACCGTGGTTCTATTTTGAAAAAAAACGGGTTTTTAGTTTTGAAGGATTTTTTTATACTCAACAAGGGTCAAAGATCACCCAAACATATTGTTTTTATTACATATTTCAAAATCAACTACCCTTTTCTAATTCTTTGGTTTGTACAAGATTTTTTATAAATCATCCGCCATAATGGAATCGTTTAGAATAGAATCTAATATTTTTTATCGATGTTCTTGGACTAAACATAAAAAACAAAAGACCTAATTATTTTTAACCACACCACCGTTTTTTGTCGCCAAAATTTTTAATATTTTGCTTAAGATGCCCTAAAAATTTTGGATTTTTTTTAACGAAAAACCCCAGTTATCTTAAAAATACATATAACTTGGTTTAGTCGAAGTCTATTTAGATTTATACATTTTTTGGGATTAGATTTATAGTCAACAACTCATCCTATTGCGGTTCATTTTGAGTTTGAACGTGTTTGACTAACAAAATTTTATGCGTCTCTTACTAACATGGGAAGACAAAATATTGTTATCTCTTTTTTATTTCAAAAGATTGTATCCATACTTTTTTGTGACAATTCTTGCCATATTGTAACGTTCAACACGCTTGATACTTATCTTTTGTCTTGTGGTTATTAACGCTACGTTTTCCTATTGTACTGATTCCGGAAATAAATTAATTGTTGTTCCTTTCTGTGTTAAAAAAAACCGTTTTTAGGTGACGCCCAAACAACTAAATAATTTGTTTAGAATTAACAAAATAATGTTTTCGTTTTTATTTTTGTCTTGATTTCTAGGTGTTTGGAATAGCCCTGGTAAAGATCGTTAGTACCGTGTTCTACGTGGGATTTTTCGGTGTTTTACTTGATTTTAAGGAAAACATGAAAAAGGGAGGAAAAGGCAAAAACGGGTCTACCGTTGCTGTAAGAAAAATTAAAAAATAATTAGTTAAAATAGAAAAAAGAAACAAAATTTTAGTAGTTTGAAGACGGCTTCACACACACAGAGAATTTTTCCGCTGCAGACACTTAACCGTTTGGTTAGGTTTCAATTTGCCGTTAGCGGTAGCTGTATGACCGCGCAACGCCAGCGCCACTAGTGACAACGGTGGTTTACCGTCGCCATTTGTGTCGTGGCGGATGTGACAAAATGCACTTTTGTACACAGCGCGGTTATTCTACTGTCGAAGGTTTCTGTGAACTGCTACGTTAACTGTCTGTCGCAGAAAAATCCTCTATCTGGCGAAATCCTTAAAAACAGAAAAAGAACGGATATTCAATCCTTTGTGAGTTTTAGTATTTGTTCTCTCTAAAACTTCGCCTCTAGAATTTTGTTTTTAGCGTATAGACTTGCCTAAACTTTCCAAATCTTTGTAGCATTGACTTTTCGTTAATCTGGCTGAACTGTTTTCTAGACTTTCTTTTGATTGCGATCCGTAGGCATGTGATAACATTGTATTAATTCGTTCTATTATTGTTTTTATTATATGAAAAATTTTAGCTACTTTTTGGGAAGACTTATTGTCTGTTGTTTCGAGCATGATGTTGGGTGATGTGAAGGATAATTCTTAAGTCAATAGTGCAAATCCTTAGCTAGCCACTCCCGTTACTACCCGTGGTCTTTGGCATTGAAAATTTTTTTAATAAAATCAGCCTCTAAACTATTGTTTGTGGGTAGTATCTTACCGTATGTTGGTGGAATTTTTTTTCTAAAATTAAAAAATACCTGGTGCAGTGCTAAAAATATTTGGCGAGAAAGTAGTAACGTGAGTGCCCAGCTCGGTGCTTAATTTAAAAAAACTTATATACAGGATGTTAATGATTTATACGATCGATAGAGTGAATAATGAGTATTGATTGTCAAAGTTTTTGTATATGTGTCAATATTGTTGTGGGCTGATGTATAAACAATTTTGTATACAGATCGATTGGGGCAATTTGTTGTACATGGTGTCCCAAATTCGATGTTTGATGGGGGGTCTAGGATATTAGAGTGACCTTAACTAGAGTCCCTGTATGTTGACATATTTGGATATGTCAACATACAAGGACTCTAACCTTTACTTGCGAGCCTTGCTTTTTAAGATGAAAATCTTATCTTAATATAGCAAGAAATTTTTAAACTACGGGGCGTTTGGAAAAAATCTGCATTTTGAGAGGGGTTGGGAACTTTTTTATTTATTGAAAATTTTATTATGGTTAAAATTTTTGAAGTGTAAACTTCTTTAGGCGCGTTTAGCAGTTTTTCTGGATAGTGAATTGAACTAAGCCGTCAGGATCGGTTATGTAACGCTCATTCGGGTGAAGTCGGCTTGAGTCGACTGAGAGGAACACGATATGATGATGCAGATGGAGGCCAGTATTATTAATTGCCGTGTTTAAGCACACACAATTTTTTTTAAATATATTTTTTTAAGTTAATTTTATCATAATTAGTTTTTGAGATATAACATAAAGTTAGTATTTTTTTATGAAATACCTTTCTGTTTATTTGGTATTTTAAATTGTTGCCAAATTTCCTTGAAAATCATCATCATCACCCCTAATATACCGGGTGGGCCAAAAAAAACCGGACAAGTTTTCATTATAACTTTTGAACTGTACTATCGATTAAAATGGGACAAACTGCATTTGACAGAGAATTAATCAGAGTTTTGAATTTATATATCTTCTTGTTCATCATTTTAACATCCAAGATGGCGGACGACATTAAATTATACCCTTCAAAGATGCTCGTTTATTCTTATGTTGCAAACATGTTTTAATTATTTTTTTAAATCAGTAAAAAAGCCGAATTCTTGCCACGCACAACAAGGTACGAATCAGAAAAATCGGTTCAATGGTTCTCAAAAAATATATTTTTGTTTCAACCATTGTTTTAAATATTATACGACTGCCTTGCGAATCATGTCTGCATTTTTATAAATTCATTACTACTGAACCGATTTTAATAAAATAAAAAACATCTTTGTGAGAGTTGATTGCTTTTTAAAGATCATGATCAAAATATATCGACGATCTTAAAATTTAGGATGGCGGATAGAATCATATTTGATTCTTTAAAATGGCGTGTTTATTCTTATTTTCTAAAAAGGTTTTTTATCTCTTTCTAATTTTTAGAAAAGCACTACCTTTCCCGGGCAGAACAAGCTACATGTTAGTAAAATCGGTGTGGTGGTTCTCAAAAAATCTAATTTTTATTTCAGCCATTGTGTTACAGATTATACGATTGCATTGCCAATCCTGTCTGCATTCATTTCCTTTTAAACTCATTATTACTGAACCGATCTTAGTGAAATAAAAAAAGTCATGGTAAGAATTGATTGTTCTTTAAAGATTATAATCGAAATTTGCCGTCATCTTAAAAGTTAAGATGTCGGACAGAATCATACTTGACCCTTCAAAGAGGTTTATTTATTTATTTATTTATTTATTTATTTATTTATTTATTTATTTATTTATTTATTTATTTATTTATTTATTTATTTATTTATTTATTTATTTATTTATTTATTTATTTATTTATTTATTTATTTATTTATTTATTTATTTATTTATTTATTTATTTATTTATTTATTTATTTATTTATTTATTTATTTATTTATTTATTTATTTATTTATTTATTTATTTATTTATTTATTTATTTATTTATTTATTTATTTATTTATTTATTTATTTATTTATTTATTTATTTATTTATTTATTTATTTATTTATTTATTTATTTATTTATTTATTTATTTATTTATTTATTTATTTATTTATTTAGTTATTTATTTATTTATTTATTTATTTATTTATTTCTCAAATATCAACAGCCAAAGGCCAATTACAGATATAGTAAAATCTCACATTGTGACACATTATAAATAAAACTTAGAAGTCCCGTGACCCGTTTATTCTCATCTCCGAGTCAGAAGGTCTCGATTGCCCAGAAATTATTTAATTATAAATTATTTAATTATAACTTGCTTGCTACCATGATAATTATTAATTAAATAGTTTAAAACAGTGATGCTTATTAAAGTAAAAAGTTTGTAAAATTTTAGTAGTGGTAAAAAATATTACGAAACTATTCGCGTCTGATATTTCTAATCCTGTCTGGATTAGATTATACTTAATGCTCAGCCCTAAGATGAGCGTACACAGGCCACTAGTGGATAACATACAAAAAAATAAATCAAGGTTAAAAATACTTCTACATTTAAAATAATTCTATGTTTAAAATCACCTAAATATATGTATAAAACTAATCACAACCCTCTTGGCAGACATACATGCATTCATACAAAAAGCAAACCAAGGTTAAAAACACTGCTACATTAAAGATAATTTCACATTTAAAATCACCTAAATACACATATGTATAAAACTAATCACAACCCTCTTTGGCTAGAAATAGTTATAGCTCTCGTAATTTATGATCTATTAGCTTTTTAAAATGCTTTATATTAATATTTTCAATCTCAATGTCCGCAGCATATAAATTATATAAATTACATAATTGATAGACCGGCGAGTTTTTATAAAGATTTGTTCTGGGAAATGTGAGGTAAAATATGTTGGAGTTTCTTGATTTAAGACGGTTAATTGCAAAAGGTATTTGATTTAAGATATCTGGACAGTCATTCTTCAGTATTCTAAACATAGTACATAAAAATACTTTAATCCTTCTTCTATCCAAAGAAAGCCTACCGAACAATCCTAAAAGATAAGTATTGTCACAGCCCCTTCGGGGGTAAGTTCCAAATTCTCTAAAATACATGCACTTTAGGAATTTTCTCTGCACACTTTCAATGGTATTTATCCAAACATTATACTGAGGAGACCATATTATAGAACCATATTCCAAAATGGGTAAAACAAGGCTGTCAAATAAGTGCAATGCAACATCAATGCTTAAGTTTTTTGTGTTTCTAGATATTAAACCTGCTACCTTCTGGGCACTTTTAATTTTGGCAATAATATGGTCTGAAAAACACAGAGTTGAATTAAAAATTTTACCCAAGTCTGTTTGATTGTCTACTCTTTTGAGAGTGGTTCCATTGAGGGTGTAATCGAAATCAATGGTGTTTCGATTTAAGGTGAATGACATACATGAACATTTATCTTTATGTAATTTAAAGCTATTATTATCACACCAGTCAGCAACATTAGTTAAATCATTTTGCAGTAATTTGCAATCATCACTAGTCACTATCTCTAAAAACAATTTAAAATCATCTGCAAACAATAAGGCCAAAGAATTATTAATATTTTTTAATATGCTATTAATAGAAATTATAAAAAGAAGATGTCCTAAATTGGAGCCTTGAGGAACCCCCGAAGTACTAATATATGTTTTAGATTTACACCCTTTAACTTCAACGTATTGGAACCTATTTACTAAGTAAGATTTAACCAAATTCACTAAATATCAAATGCCTTCTCCATGTCAGTGTAAATTACGTCAACTTGACTTTTTCTATTAAGTGATTCATGTATGTACTGTGAAAATGTTAGTAAGTTTAAAAGCGTCGATTTTTTTGGCATAAAACCATGTTGACTAGCTGAAAGTTTACCTGGTACTTCTTCAAAGAGCACATTATAAATAACGCACTCAAAAATTTTGGATATGGCACAGACAATACTTATTGGGCGATAGTTCCTTATATTTTGTCTGGGTCCATTTTTGTGAATGACCTTGCTAAGTTTCCATTTATCTGGATATGTAGATGTTTTTAAAATTAAGTTGAATAGCAATTGGAGAGGACAGAACAAAAAATCTTTGCAACCCTTTAAAATAAATGCTGGTACACCATCTGGACCTATAGCTTTGTTAGGCTTTAATTTTTTAACAGCCTTTTCAATATCACTTTGGCAAATAGGTTTTTCACAAAAGTATGCTTTTATTTCTGTCGGGGTACTATGAATAATGCCATTAAAAAAGACAGATTTAAAATAGGTTGCAAAGCCGTCAGCGACATTTTGTGCACCACTGTTGTTCGTGCAACTTTAATTTTAAATTCAAATTTTGCGCCAAATTCCCGTATTCGGAAAACCCACACAATTTCAATTTGATTGGCACAAGCAAAACGCCAGCGCCATCTACGAAAAAATGAATCTGCGCAAAAAGGCGTAACCAAAAAAGATTCGTCTGTCGTATTCTATCGAGATCACCACGCAGCATGGTGATAAATTCTATTAACCAAAAAATCCAATAACATTCTTAGAAAATCAAACTAAACCATTACACAAACAAGTGATTCTAGTGTGGATCGACTGCAACGACTGGGCCAGCGAGAGGAGCTCCTCTGGACGACGGAAACAGCTGAAAAGGTGAGTGCCAATCCTCTATATTGTCTTTGTGTGGCTCGGAAGAATTAATATTTTTACATCGTCCTTTTAAGGATTTTTGCACCCAGATTTTATAAAACGGCCAGCGCTTACAGTCCCGCTGCTCTACCAACCTCAAAACAACAACATTTTCTGGTCCCACGACCCAGATAGTTTTTTAAAATTTGTTTGCTAAAAATATTAGATCTTTTCGCCTCGCCATTTTGGTTCGTTTGTTGCCGTGTCCGGTTTAGAAAGGAGGTTCCGTCCCCCCTTGCGTGGCTTAACGGTTGCTCCACCCACATTTCATTGCAGCCGAAATTGGCACTTGGTACGTCGTTTGTTTTGATTCAAAAATCGAAATTTGTTTAAATAATAGTTATTTGTTTAAATAATATGTTATAGTTATTCAAACCAACAAAAGTGCTTGTGAGTTAAATGCTTTATTCTTATTTAACAGGTAAACAAACACATCTAGTAGAATTAGTATTTACCTGTAAATAATAAGAGAAGCGGTAGTAGGTACAAGTTGTTTTGTGTGCATTTATTTTGGGAGAAAAATCGCGACCTAGGATAACAGCTGTTGATAAGTTTTTGCATTTATTCGAGAAATCGATAATAAAATATATGCTTGTTGAACTCTTTTGGACTGATTAAAGTCAATAGGGGTCAAGTGTTAGTTTTATTCCTTTTAAATATTTTTTATTTTTTTTAATTAACAATATGTCGTTAAAAAAGCTTGAGAATCAACGCAAAGTTTCAATATCTCGTATTACGGAAACGTATAACTTGGGAACAAAAGCTAAATCAGATAGTTCTTCCTTGCCAATTTTTAAGGCGTTTTACGAATCGTTAGATGATCACTATGAACAATTTAAAAACATTCATAATGACATCATAGGTCTCTTGAAAGACGACGACGATGATGAATTCGAAGTACAGGACAAAATTAGGAAAGATACGGATCTATTCTACCACCAAGCTAAAGTTCTTTTTTCGAGTTTATGTTCCGATTCAGTTCATTCAAATTTTACCCCCGCAACTTCACACTATTCACGTAGCGATGATCTGGGCCCTTTAAAGGTACCTTGCTTTAATGGAAACGTAAAAAAGTGGCCAACCTTTTACGATGTTTATTCTTGTTTGGTTCACGAAAACTCTAATTATTCCGATATAAGGAAATTTCAACATTTGCTAACCTTCCTTGAGGGCGAACCACTTTATATTTTAAGTTCTATAAAATTAACGGCAAGTAATTACGCAATCGCCTGGAAGGTATTAACAGATCGCTATCAAAATAAAAGACTTTTAGCCAGTACCTACTGGAACTCAATCTACTATGCAAATTCTTTAAAGGGAAACCAGTCAGCAAAGGATCTTAGAGTCTTGGTAGATACCTTTTCCGAGAATATTGCGGCGCTCGAAAATCTTGAATTTCCAGTAACGTCGTGGTGTTTTTGTTTATTTTCAATTTTATTATCAAAAATCGATCAAACCACAAGAACCGCTTTCGAATTAAAGTATAGTACTACCGAGATTCCAACATATCAAAATCTAATTCAGTTTCTTATTAACCAATGCCGTGCTCTTGAAACAGTACAGCTATCTCCCCAAAATACGCAAATGCAACCTTCGACTTCAAAACAGCAAAAACCAAATTATTCGAATTCTAGTAACCAAAAATATAATTCTTATTCAAATAATCAGTACAAATCAAGCCCTCCATCAAATTTTTTAGCGCATACGCACTCACAAGTATCAAATAAGCAATCCAATATTCAATTTCGACAAAACCAACAACCCTATAAATGCAAATTATGCAATAATTCTTTTCATCCACTCTCGCAGTGTGGTGTTTTTATTTCCAAATCTCCTTCAGATCGTTTTACTTATGTAAAACAACAATCGTTATGTATCAACTGTTTACGTTCAAATCATCAAGTAATCGACTGCAGTAGTACCTACAACTGCAGGGTATGTCGACATAGGCACCATAGTCTTATTCATCTATCGCAAACGACAGATTCAATCCGTCAGAATTCAAGTCAATCCTTTGTTAATTCAAGCCAAAATTCAAATCAAAATACGAACTTAAATCAAAGTTTTAATTCAAATCAAGTGGCCGTGCCTAGCACAGGCACAAACTTATCGTATCAGAATTCAAATTCAAGTCTTAGCCAACAGAACCCTAGTTTTGTTCAACCCAGTTCAAATTCAATTCAAATCAATTCGAATCCAAATACATCTACAAATCAATACTCTTCGTTATCCACCTTGACGCCCCGTACGACAGTGCTTCTAGCGACTATAAAATTAGAGGTACTGGATAGTCGGGGTAACTACCAACCTGTCCGAGCACTTCTGGACAGCGGTAGCCAAGCTAACCTGATAAGCGAAGCTTGTCTTAACAGGTTAGGCTTGCCAAGAAACAAAATTTCGATCCCTGTTCTGGGACTAAATCAATCTTCATCGGCCACTAACGGCATTTCTACTTGCACTATTCGAGCCCTAGGCCATCAAGAGCCTACCTTTTCTATTCAAGTCTTCGTTTTACCGAAACTCCGAATATGCCCTCAGTACAGGTAGATTCATCCAATTGGAGTCATATTTCAAATCTAAAGCTTGCAGATAATCAATTTTACAACCCTGGTCCAATTGACTTACTCTTAGGTGCACAACTTTACACAGAAATCGTCCAATCAGGACGAATTCCAGGACCTCACGGCCTACCCTCCGCTTTTGAGACAGTTTTTGGGTGGGTCTTGATGGGCCAAACTCAAAACATAAATATTTCACCTCAAGTCAATTCTTACTTTACTTCCTGTGAGCAGTCTCTCGACTTTAATATTCGCAGATTTTGGGAACTAGAATCAATTAAGTCAAAAACGTTTCTCTCACCCGAAGAAAAAAGATGTGAAGAGATTTTCCAAAAAACTACCACTAGAGATATTTCGGGCCGATTTACTGTAAATTTGCCTTTTCGTCACATTGACCCTCCTGACCTAGGAGACACATATTCAGTGGCCTATTGTCAATTTTTGTCTCTCGAATCTCGCTTAATAAAAAATTCAAATTTCTATAGTATGTACTCGGATTTTATGAGAGAATATCTCAAAAACGGGCACATGTCTTTAATTCCAAGATCCGAACCTAGACCTCAGTTATGTTCTTATTTACCACATCACGGAGTCCTTCGTCTTGACAAATCAACGACTAAACTCCGGGTGGTTTTTAACCCCTCGATTAAGGGTTCGAAAGGCCTAAGCATGAACGAAACTCTTTTAATAGGACCAAAGTTACAAGCCGATATTTCCGAAATTCTATTAAAATTCAGATTTTATTCTATCGTATTTTTGACTGATATAAAACAGCACTTTTTACAAATTCAAATTAATCCAATTCATCGGGACTACCAAAGGCTACTTTGGCGATTTGATCCCAACGAACCCCTGCAGGAATATAGGCTTAATACAGTGACGTTTGGTGTTAGTTCAAGTCCCTATTTAGCTATTAGAACTCTTAGAGAACTAGCCATCCTGGAGGCTAAGAATTATCCTGAAGCATCTCAGGTCCTTTTGAATAACATTTTCATGGACGATATTTGCTGTGGAGCTAACTCTCTAGAAGGTGCTTTATCACTTCAAAAGGATCTCATAGCGTTGCTTAAATTGGGAAAATTTGAATTAAGAAAATGGGCATCAAATAATCCGAAACTTCTTTCACATTTGTCGCCCGCTGATTGTCAGATCCCTGTTACCTTTGAAGACGATTCTTCAACATCGATTAAGGTCTTGGGCCTTCAATGGCACCCTTCTACAGATTCTTTTACCTATTCTTGTACCCCTTGTGAAAAACCTTGCACCAAAAGGAATATTTTATCAGCTATCGCTAAAATTTGGGATCCTATAGGTTTCTTATCGCCTGTTTCATTTTTAGCCAAAGTGATTATGCAAAAACTTTGGTTATGCAAAACTGATTGGGATGAAATACCCCCCGATCCAATCAAAACTCTTTGGAATCAATTCAATAATCAATTAACCACTCTTTCGAATCTTTGTATACCTAGACATATTTTTTCGAATAATATTCAACGATGTCAATTGCTAGGTTTCTGCGATGCATCCGAGCTAGGATACGCTTCTTGCGTATACGTTCGCATCGAATTACCAAATAAAATTATCAAAACTGCTCTAGTCATGGGCAAGTCAAGGGTTGCTCCCTTACACACTATTTCAATCCCACGTTTGGAACTACTTGGAGCTACTCTATTAGCTGATTTACTCGAACTAGTTATTCGCACCTATTCATCATTACTCGTAATCGATGAAATTCTTGCGTTCTCGGACTCACAGGTCACGCTTCATTGGGTCACATCTTCACCTCACAAGTGAAGACCTTTGTGGCAAACCGCGTAAGTCGTATTCAAGAAACAATCCCCGAAGTCCCATGGTATCACATTACTTCACTCGAGAACCCTGCCGACTGCGCTAGCAGAGGGTTGTCGCCCAATAACTTAATAAATCACCCTCTACGGAGTGGCAAATTCAAAGGTTTATAAATGAACGTTCTTTGGGAGTTCCAGACGAGGTTCTCAAAGAAGAAAGACCGGAAAATTCAGTGGTGCTGACGGCAGAAATTCAAAATCAAAACTTTTTTGATAGATTAATCGATAAAATATCCAATTTAAATACCATTCAAAAAATCATTTGTCATTTTCTAAGACTTATTCACAATCGAAAACCCTCAGTTGACCCTTTATCCGGCGTTTTTTCCGCTTTTGAACTACACAAGGCTCTACTTGTTTTAGTTAAAAGGGTCCAAGAAGAGTGTTTTTCGGATATCATTCAAAAAATTCAAAATACTCAGCTATTACCTAAGCCGTTTCGCAAACTCGCGCCCTTTTTGGACGAATTGGGTTTCCTTAGAGTGGGCGGACGCTTACGGCATTCTCAACTCTCCTTTGAGGCAAAACATCCCTTATTATTGCCGAAATCTCATAGATTAACCCAATTGATCATTATTCAAACTCATAACGAAAATTTACATCCCGGAATAAACACAGTCCAATACTTAATTCGTCAAAAGTTTTGGATTATGTCATCACGTCGAGCTATTCAGAGGGTTTTATTGCAATGTATTCCCTGCTTTCGCTTAAAATCAAAACCGTATACTCCGTACATGTCGGATTTACCTTCTTTTAGAACGTCACAATTAAAATGTTTTTCACACGTTTGCTTAGACTATGCAGGCCCAATCAAAACCTTTGTAGGTCAGAGACGTCGTGGAGCACAAGTTGGTAAATCATATATCGCAGTCTTTGTCGATACTTCTGTCAAGGCAATCCATATCGAGCTTGTTTCGGATTTAACCACAGAGGCGTGCATCGCTGCTTTACGACGCTTTGTCGCTAGACGTGGCACTTGTGTCCAAATCACAAGTGATAGAGGCTCAAACTTTGTTGGGGCTATTAAGGAGCTCCATAATCTTTCGAAATTAGCTTCTGAGAGCTTAAAAATCAAATGGTGTCTTAATAGTCCGGGAGCCCCCCACCTAAATGGTCTCGCAGAAGCAGGAGTCAAATCTATAAAACCACATTTGTATCGGGTCATCGGTGACCAGATACTAACCTTCGAAGAGCTCTATACTCTCCTCGCCCAAATAGAGGCATTACTCAATTCTCGACCCCTTTGTGAGCAAAGCTCTGACCCAAATGATCTTACGTCTTTGACTCCGGGTCATTTCCTCACAATGGAACCCCTTAATTCGTGTCCTGATCCTGACCTTTCTACCCTTAAAGTTAATACCCTTAAGCGTTGGCAACTTATCCAACGAATTCATGCCGATTTCTGGAAGCGTTGGAAACTCGAGTACTTAAATACTTTACACCAGCGTTCTAAGTGGTCGGACCCTTCGGTTGAAATCAAGCTAGATACGCTTGTATTAATTAAGGATGAAACTAGGCCGCCATTACACTGGTTGCTGGGTAGAATAGTATCTGTACATTCTGGTCGGGATAATCACATTCGAGTTGCTACTGTTAAAACACAACACGGACTTTTCACTCGTCCCGTGGTCAAGTTGTGCCCACTACCTTTAGATGCGCACTAAACTCCCAAGCAACTTCTTTTGTTTCGTGTGTCGTTATCTAGAATATATATATATATATTTTTTTTTTCATTTTTTTTTCTTTTGATCTATAAACCTAAAACGGATTTTAATAACCTACCCTTTAAGGTTTTGAATTAACTTATATTTTTTTTTATAGCCATTTGTTTATTCAATTAATCTCAATGTAAAACTTCGTTTTAAGTGGGCGGAAAATGTTCGTGCAACTTTAATTTTAAATTCAAATTTTGCGCCAAATTCCCGTATTCGGAAAACCCACACAATTTCAATTTGATTGGCACAAGTAAAACGCCAGCGCCATCTACGAAAAAATGAAGCTGCGCAAAAAGGCGTAACCAAAAAAGATTCGTCTGTCGTATTCTATCGAGATCACCACGCAGCATGGTGATAAATTCTATTAACCAAAAAATCCAATAACATTCTTAGAAAATCAAACTAAACCATTACACAAACAAGTGATTCTAGTGTGGATCGACTGCAACGACTGGGCCAGCGAGAGGAGCTCCTCTGGACGACGGAAACAGCTGAAAAGGTGAGTGCCAATCCTCTATATTGTCTTTGTGTGGCTCGGAAGAATTAATATTTTTACATCGTCCTTTTAAGGATTTTTGCACCCAGATTTTATAAAACGGCCAGCGCTTACAGTCCCGCTGCTCTACCAACCTCAAAACAACAACAACTGTATACATCATCGTCAAGAATCATTTCATCCAGCAAATCATGGATATCCCTTAAGCTATTCAAAAACGACCAAAAATATTTAGGATTAGTTTTAAGGCTATCTTCTAAGTTTTTGAGATACTGAGTATGTGCTAATTTAATTTTAGTTTTCGTTGGCGACCGTAGGTTTTTATATCTTAACTTCCAAAATTGAGAACCATATTTTTTAACTTCAAGTAAGGAATAGTTTTTTTGTTTTAAAAGTGAAATTATTTCATGGATAAACCAGAGAGGTAAAAGTTCCTTCTTATTTTCCGAAAATATTTTCGTTTTTTTTAATTTATAGAGAAGTACTACTTTTCTCCCGCTTAAACAGTACAAAGTAGTAGTGTTTTTCTATTAAGTTTAGAAAAAAACTAAAACATTTTCGGAAAAAAAGAATAAACACGCCATTTTGAAGAATCAAATATGATTGGGTCCGACATCTTAAATCTAAGATGGTGGCAAATTTTGATTATAATCTTTAAAGAGCAATCAATTATCACCACGATTTTTTTATTTCACTAAAATGGGTTTAGTAGCAGTGGCGCACCCAGGAATGTGTCTTGGGGGGGGGGGCCCGACAGCTACGAAGCGCGCCCGGTTCGGTTCGGTTCATTAAATTTAAAAAAAAAAAAAAAAAAAGGTCATCGTGTGTGGGGGGGCCCGACAGCTACAAAGCGCGCCCTCAAAAAACTTGCAACCAAAAAAAAAAAGGTCATCTTGTCTTTTCGAAATTACGCCCCTGCTTGGGGTTGGGGGGGGGGGCCGAAGCCTCCTGATGTCAAATTTTAAGGTATTTTTCATGTTTTATCATCAAATATGTAGAAAATATATTAAAAAATCTAAGGCTTGGGGGGGCCCCCCCTGGGTGCGCCCATGTAGTAGTAAGGAATCTATAAGGAAATAAATGCAGACATGATTGGCAATGCAATCGTATAATCTCTAAAACAATGGTTGAAACAAAAATAGATTTTTTAAGAACCATCACATCAATTTTACTAGTTTTTACCTCGTTGTGTGGGTAAAAAGTAGTGCTTTTCTATAAATTAAAAAAAAGAACTAAAACATTTTCGGAAAATAAGAATAAGCACGCCATTTTAAAGAATCAAGTATGATTCTGTCCGCCATCATAAATTTTAATATGGCAAGAAACTTTGATCTTGGACTTTAAAAAACAATCAATTCTCACCAGGAGGTTTTTTGTTTCATTAAAATCGGTTCAGTAGTACTGAATTTATAGGGAAATAAATGCAGATATGATTGGCAAGCCAATCGTATAATATCCAAAACAATGGTTGAAACAAAAATAATTTTTTTCAGAACCACTGAACCGATCTTGCTGATTTGTACCTTGTTGTGCGTGGCCAGAAATCAGCTTGTTTACTAATTTAAAAGAATAATTAAACCATGCTCGCAACACAAGAATAAACGAGCATCTTTGAAGGATACATCTTCATTTCCTCCGCCATCTTGGATTTTAAGATGGCGGGCAAAGAATTATAATTAGTCAAAACTCTGATTAATTCTCTGGCAAGTCCAGTTTGCCCCATTAAAATCGATTGGATAGTTCAAAAGTTATAATGAAAAAGAAATTTTTTTGGCTCACCCGGTATAATTTGGAATTTTTTTACTGCTTATTTCTTTTTTCATTAATTTTCTAATTTGCTATTATAATATAATTTTTAGCTAACAAACGAATTAAAATATAAAATGAAAAAAATTAAAAGCAGAAAGAATTTATTAAAATAATAAAAAATGATTGATATATAATAATTTTAGAGAAAATTTTCATTAAAAAATACAAGGTAAGTTCCACAAGTTTCCGGTCTAACATAGAAGGAAACGGGAAATAAAAACAAGTTGGTTGGTCTTTCAATATTATCTCCCTTAAGTTCAAAACATTTTGATAAATCACGTGAATGGTAGGTGTGTATGGGCCGCTATTGCATCGAAGTTGGGACACCCTGTACACTATAGAAGTATTTCTAGGGCACTGCAATGTTCTTTGAGGTACGAAAATTGGTGACCGATCTATTCCTGCTTAAAAATACTTTTGTGTTTGACTTTACATTGAAATTTGAAACAAACAAATACTTACAATACTTATTTTATTTAATCGCCTTGCTAAAAGGAAATAAACTAAAGTCCATATCATTATTTTTGGGATAACTTTTTACGATTTTTTTTCGCTGGCCTATGCTATTTGTTATGGTAACAGCTGTTTACTATCAAAAAATTATCTCAAAAATTATGAAATGAACTATATATCTATGGATTGGACCTTAGAGTATAGTTTTTGTTACTCTAAGGATTGCACGGTATTCTTTGATTAGATATATCTAAACCCCGCAAGTGTTGTCATAAAAAAGTTTATTGCTTATTATTTTTTAACGACTAGGCACAGTCCAACCAATAAATGGAGTTGGTGCAGATTTGTAATTTGCAATTTTTTAAAAAACAAACGAAAACTGATTCATTTTTATAAAATTAATTTTAATGAAATATAGTATTGGGCAAAATTATAGCAACAAATCATACAATAATTATACAAAACAGCAAATTAAGTACATTTGCACATGAACAACAGATTCACCTTAGACGTATTATAAGAGCATATAACGCATGAACAGGTCCACAGTTAGAGGGCCTAATTTCCATAAGAGGATAAAAAAAACAGATGGAGTATAGCATGTATTAATGAGAGACCGCGATACGTCTGATTATTCGTCGAAGGCGTTTCAGCGTTTCGAAAAACCACCTTGATAAATTACTACAATCGCAAGTGGTCCGTTACCTACGAAGCTCTCGTCAAGGGGCGGACAACCTGAAACATTTGTTTAGGGCGAGAAATATTACATGGCTTGCTTTTAGTCAACTATATAATAGGTGGACTATTAAACGTGAAAATTTAATTTTTTACTTTTATTAAATGTGAGTTTTAGATCCTAAAACACCGACATCGGCGAATTAAATAAATTGTCTGTTTGAATACACGATAAATCAAGAACACCTTAAATGATTTTAACCATTAACATATTAACCGGTTAATACGTTAATGATTTTAACCCAATAAAGTCTTTTGTTGGCATTAGATTTTGGTTGAAAAGAAAGGGGTATTATTATTATTTAAACAATTTTACCTTAAAACTATCAGTTATGCATAACTTTACTTCTTCTAGCGATTTTTGTTTAAAAATGTTCTTTTTATAATTAAAACAACTTTTGACTACCTACTTTTGAGTCTTCATACCACGTCTGCCGCCCCCTAGGGTTTCGCCCTCCTCCCACGTCCACTACCCACCCTGCGTCACTGTGGTCCACCATGACTTTTTTTTTATATATATATTTATCGGTTTCACAACGTTCTACGTCTTCCGATACCCAATCTCCACTCGTTTCTGTTTGCCAATAATTAATCATCTAGGCCTCTTATCCTTATTTCACTGTCTATTCCTTCTCTCCAGATTTTCCTCGGCCTTCCTCATTTTCTTCGGCCAGTTGGTTTCCATTGTAATATTTGTTTAGGTAGTCTTCCATCATCCATTCTTTGTACATGTCCGTACCACACCAGTTGTTTTGTTCTTATATCATCCACTAAAGTACGTTCACCCACTGTCATAATTTATCTTATTCTTTGATTTGTAACTCTTTCTCTTATTGATTTCCCTGCTGCTCTTCTCCAATAGTCCATCTCCGTAGCGGAAAGCATTTTTTTCTGTTCTATCTTTGATTGGCCATACTTCTGAGCCATATGTAATAATACTTTTTACAATGGTGTTATATATGAGCTTTTTGTTATGTTTTGATATACTTTGGTCCCAAATTATTCCATTTAATAAAGTTATTGCTTTTCTTCCTTGTACGTTTCTATCTTTTATAGCTTTGTCTAGTGTTCCGTCAGCTGTCATTTTTAGACCTAAGTATTTATACTCATCACAGGACTGAATTCGCTGCCCAGTATTTAATATTATATCCGGTTTCATTCCACCAATACACATATACTCTGTCATATTGATATTAACCTCTAGTCCCCACTAATTGTAGTCTTCTATTAGTTTTCGTGTCATATATTCGAGGTCGTCATAATCCTGAGCCACCACTATCTGATCATCGGCGAAACATAAAGTATACAAGGTGGTTTCATCCAACGGAATTCCCATGTTTTGGCATTTTCTCTTCCAGACTTTAAGGACTTGTTCCAAATATATCTTGAAGAGCGTAGGCGAGAGACAGCAACCTTGTTTAAGACCTTTATTTACTTGAAAGCCTTTAGTGAGTTTTGCTTTTATTTTAACTGTTACCTTACTATTACGGTATAACTCTTTGATGGCCTTAATTAGTTGTACGCTTATGTTTGTCTTTTCCAATGCTTTCCAAAGTAGATTTAGTGGTATACTGAATTGAACAGACTTGGGGCATGGCAAAAAGGGCCTACTCTGGCCTACTTGTCAGACCTGCGGGTCAACCCCCCCACTACTACTACTACTAGTGGTATACTATCATATGCCTTCTGCAAATCTACGTAAAGCAGATGCAGCTCTTGGCCGTATGCCATTGTCTTTTCAATAACTTGGGTTATACAAAAGAGATGATCTGAAGTCGATCTACCCGCCCTGAAACCGGCTTGTTCTTCTGTCTCCATATCTTTATATTCGCTCGCTGCTTGGCGTACTAGTTATAGATATACCTCTATAATTGTCACATATATCTTTCCTTCCTTTTTTGTGTATTGTGGATATATATGACGTTTTCCACTCAGTTGGTACTACAGCTCCATTTAATATTTTTGGAAAAGATTCCGTAATCTCCAAAACAGTTCTTCAGTGCCATATTTAATAAGTTCAGCTGGGGTATTTCCGGGTCCGGCAGACTTACCGCTTTTTAAGGTTGTGCACACGTTTTTGACCTCAGAGATTGTGAGAGGTACTGGAGATCCCACTTTTTTTATGGTTGGACTAAAAATGTATTACAAAAACTAAAATTAAATAATATGTAGATTACCTGCAGATTGGTAAGTTATCTTTCACACAAAATTGACTTTAGTAAATGTGAAACGGAAATCAATAACCAGAATAACACTTAACAGAATTTCAATGTATTATTCTGGTTGTGTATCACCCCGTTTAATGAAGACACTTACATAAAATTGACTAAATTGATCTTTCGCGAATTAAGTAACGGCTTATACTGATATTTTCGTTAAACCGGCAACGCTGTCCTGCTTTTCCATGCAATCGTTATGGCCCATACAAAAATCCTACCCCTAGGTAGAAGGCATAAATGAGATGCTAAAAAACAAAGATAATTAATTGGAAGGTAGGTAACCAATTTATCAAAGAAATAATGGATAATAAGTAAAAATGAACACTCAGAACAAAGAATAATACTAGAGTAAAAATAGAAATGTTTGACACCAAAAGGCTTGATAGTATTGAAGTATTGCTAGAAGTTTTAGTCAGTAATGACAGTAAAGGAGCACGACAAAATAAAGTAACAAAGAGAAGGAGATGTAGTGACTACACAGAAAGACTGCTGTGCCACTTGATGTAATGTTTAGAAAACGGTGACCACTTGTTTTCTGTGCTTGCACTGACTACGCCCTTAACAAAAAAAAAAGGTAGAAGGCTGGCCACGCAATATATCCAAAATCGTGTGAGATAAAGAACTTGTTTTTATTTTCTCTGGTTTTGAAGTTGTTGCTATATTTTTGTCCAACAGAAAAGTAGTCAGTTCAATAAAAAAATAATATTTTTCAAACGAGAGAAAATAAAAACAAGTTTTTATCTCATACGATTTCGAAAATATGTGCTTCTAAAATACGTCGAAGGTCAATCTGTAGTACATGTGCCAATGTACTTAATTTGCTGTTTTGTATAATTTTATAATTTGTTGCTTTAATTTTTTCCAATACTGTACCTACCTGAATACACCAACTCCCTTCGCTTTATTTTATATAATATTTTTTCTTTCTTGCTTGGGCATCTTGATTGGTGTTGGAACAAAAAACTGTGCGTTTTCATGGACATTGGTTTATGGCTGGATTTCGACAGATTCCATATTTCGACATGGATGTCAAATTGTTTTTTGCCGCATTGACTTGCCTGTCCGAAGTGTATTTAGCCCAAGCATGTTTGTCTATCATTTTCACAGGCCGTGGTGTCGGAAAAAATGGATCAACCGTTGCTGTAAGAATGCTTTTTAGCTACAGTTTGGCAAGTTTTGAAAAATGGAGAAGTCTTTTCCTCTACCCTCTCTAGCGGCTAATTCCGATTTTTTCAACTGCTTATGCGTCTCTCTCTCTCTTTCTCTTATCTACTCACGGTTTGTTCTCTCACTAAACTTACTTATGCACGAAGTTGGCGCATGCGCAGTTTGACAAATTAGTTTGCCTTCTGGTTTTCACCCGCCTACGTTTCTATTAAAAATATAAATCAACAAGAAGCGACAAAAACTACATGACACTTAAACAGCATTTTACTCGAAGAGCAAAATTTGATATTGTATATTATGTAAATTATAGCAATTTTTAAAATATATATATATGTATATTAAGAAGAGTACACAGTTAAAGAATCCCACAAAATACAAACTACACGCAGTATTTTTTCTCCAAAATTGAACATAAATTCTAAGTCTATTTGTCGTGGGTTTTATTTTTAATTAAACAATAACCCTCACAAATCCATTTTGAAATAAAAATCGCTCAAAAATGTTTAAACTATAAATAAAGCGCCAAAGAATACAAAATAAGGACACTATTGACTAATATTTGTAGTATACAAATCACAACTCAACTGCGGGGGATGCTTGACAGCTCTATAATGTTAGTGGCCCCTTTGTTTTGATAACCCTGGGCTTTTGAGTGACTTATCGCTTCTTGTTGGTATCTTTGGTTACATAAATTAGATAAACGAGTCTTTCTGTATACATGCACCAAACTTTAAGGGGTGGGGGAGAAAGGTCAAAAATAAATAAAAAAATCAAATAACTTTTTGTCAAATGGTTTTTGTTTACAAGTTATAGCATTTGTCAAGTTTGTGGATACTTAACTGACTTTTCAAAATGACGAATTTGGCAATTTCCAATAATTTGGTGATTCATTATGATCAAAAATGTTGCTTGCTTTTTTCCGAAAAAATATAGTTTTAGGATATACTGTGTAGCGAAATAACACTTACAATAGGTATTAATTTCTCAATTTTTTTTAAAAATAATTTTTTTTTTGAACTGTTGAATTTACAAAAAAATTTTAAGATTATTATTTAGGTTTTTGCACATATCTAAAGGCCCCTTAATTATTACAGAAAATGGTAATTAGCACTATATTAAGTTTACAAAAATTGTTTTTTGAAAAAAAAACATATTTTTGGCAACAATTATTACCATTATTGTAATGTATTATTTCACAAAATGTGGATTGGCTGTTGTTATTCTTAAGGACGTTATAACAAAAACACCCTATAAAATAAAGAGGTTTAAGGTTAAGTATATTTTTCTCGTTTTGACCTTTTCTATTACCCCTTAGAGTTGGTTGTCTCATTTAATTTACAACCTGTATATCTCTCCTTGCTTCTTTTTTGTTTAAAACTAGCCAAACAGTGCTGCAAAGTCTAGCGACCAAAATTTAGCAAAATTAAAATAACACCATAATCCAAGGGATACGATTGCATACCACCATGGTTGGTAGAGCAGGTTCAAATTTGACAGTATTTTTTTCTTAGTCTAATTAGTCTATTTAGTCTTACATTCGGTCCGGCTACAAAACGCTTTATAGTCCATAATGATCGAGCTATGTTTTACGAGAACTTATGGAGTATTGCCTTTTTTTTGTCGCTAGGCTGTTGTGTTTAACTTTGCTATTTGGAAAAATGTGACCAAGAAAAAAGGGTAAAAACGAAATTTCAATTTCTATGGCTTCCGGAAGTACCCGAAGAACAATTTTGATGTTATTCTATAATACTTTACTAAATATCATTATTTTTTTGTCTATATTTGATGTCACACATTTTCTTTTTTTGTGAAAGTAATTTTGCATGTTTGTATCGCTTTTTGCTTGATTATGGCATGCAATTATTAATTAAATAGAAAATACGTAGTGTGAATTGCTGAAAACGTCTATTACATTTTATTAAAAGTTATGAAAGTTTGACAGCACTTTCAAATATAATTTGCGAGCATTAAAGTTATTTTCTACGCATTTTATTTTAAATAAAACAAAAGCAACGTACTGTATGTACAGCGTTTCCATTTTCGATGGCATTAAATGGGAAACTTGATTATTAATATAAATAGCGATCTATAAATTTCACCTTCACCAATTTAAACCAATTTTTACTTTAAAAATAAATTTCTAGGTCTATTTAGTTTTTGTAATTTAAGCATATATGTTAAAATTTGATGGCGTCATGTTTTTCCTCAAAATAAGCTGACAACATAAACGTGTTTTTACAGAGTTAAAATATCTTATAATAGGCAAGATCTAAAAGTTTATTGAAATTACAATATGTATTTTCAAAAAGCCCCCTTATAATAAAAACTACCGGGTATGGTAAATATTTGATAAAACCGTATTAAATTGCTTAAAGAAGAGGACGGAGGAATTATTAATAACAGTGTTTCCCATTTAATCCCATCGAAATCGTGCTAAACACATAATTTTATTACATTTTTTTAAATTAAATGAATGGATTATTCAGCACATTTTTATTCTTTTCGCACCAAACTTTTTTTTATTAGATGTTTTCACACAATTCACACTTAAATTTATATTTCAACAAAGTATTCACAACTTTTAGGGAACCAGCGTGTTATCGCCAGTAATTCCGATCGTACTGGTCATCCTTCCTGCCTTTATTATTTACAAAAAGTCTGAGCAACAAATTTACGAGAACCATCCAGTTCTGTATATCCTAGCCTTCGGATTGGTTGCTGCCAAAGTCACCAACAGATTAGTGGTAAGGCTGACTGTCATTGTAGCAGTGATTTCTAAACCGAGTGTTTCCTCAGGGTACAATTTTTAAGGAAGAAAATGAAAACTTAGTTAAACTATAAACTTAAATTCGACCTTTTTTTTGACATTCGACCTTTTTTTTGACAGGACATTTGACTTTTGATTTCTAGATGAGACTACATAATTCAAACCTTGACAGGTTTTAAAAAAGGTGTTTTTTAGTCCAGTTGAGTTGAGTGACCGGGTGCCATGAAACACCTTGTTTACGTTTCCAAGCGCATTTAGCGTGTCTCTGCAGCTTTACAGTACTTGACGAGAACCTGTAGGAGTCATGCGCCTTTAGTGCTGCCCAACCATTGGAAAATACAGAGTGTAAACGGTATGACTCACAATAGTTTAATGAGTGATAGAGGAGGCTATGATAAGAAAAAAGTTCATATAACATGGGGGTCTAATATTAGTTGTTTCCGTAATAAAGGGCTGCAAAAAGTTTGCATCTCGCGCGAATTCTTTTAAAAGCCATAGTGGGTTTTGACATGGAAGAAATATATGTTATTTATTCCATGGTTTTGACTAATCTTAAAGGTGATAGTTGAATTAAATACCTATTTATGTGTAGTAGGTATCTTCGTATTTCCTTTTTTTCTGTTTTTATTGTTTTGGCCAATTTTTAGAAATAAAAATAAAAGAACGACTTACCATAAAGTTAGTGTTGATCAGTACTATTAGCAGGTACATAGGTACCTAAATACAAGCATTACGGTTTAATAAAATTAAAGCCTTTATTCTTTATACCCAAAACATAAAAAAATGTTTTAAAACAAAAGGCAAACATCACCAGTTAAGAACAACGGGCAATCAAGAACCCGCAGGCTGACAAATCAATCAAGATTCTACCTGCCGACAAAGGAAATGCGACGCTGATCATAGATGTCGAGACTTACTACAAAAAGATCGAAGAAGTTCTGGAGAAAGGAGACTACAAGCAACTACCCAAAGATCAAACCACCACCATAGAAGGACGCATCTACAGGACTTTGAAGAAGAATGCTGAAAATATCCCGGATGCTGTTAGATCCCGTCTGACTCCACACCACAGTAAGGCACCACATTTTTATGGACTACCAAAGATCCATAAGAAGGATATACTACTGCGACCAATTGCCAACTCCAGGGACTCACCGACCAGCACTTTGTCAAGACTTTTGTTGGACATAATTCAACCACTACAGGGTTAGTCCGAATCTTTTGTTGAGGTTTTAGATCCCGACGCACAGTGCGGACTCCTAGCCCATTTTTATGGACTATCAAAGATCCATAAGAAGGATATACTACTGCGACCAATTGCCAACTCCAGGGACTCACCGACCAGTTCGAGTAAGGGGTCTCTTTCTAACATATTTTTTCAAAAAAAAAAACTTTCCTAACATTTTTCTCGGGATCCTAAAGGCTGTAACCAAACCGAACCGAACCGATCCAAACCACACCAAACTAAAATGAACCGCACCAAACCGAAACATTTTTTCGAAAAATGATTTCCTAAATTAGCTTTCCGACCCTAATTTTGGTAGGTTTCTATTCTAACCTGTGACTTAGGGACATTTTTTTTTGGTGGAAAAAGGACAGGGAGTTACTGGAAAAAATGTTTGGGTTCGGTTTGGTTCAGTTCCGTCCGGTTCGGTTCGATTCGGTTTGGTTACACACCCTCTAGGATCCCGGAAAATAAGCCAGGGAAGTTTTTTTTTGAAAAAATATGTTAGAAAGAGACGCCTTAGTCAAACTATATGAGTTGTGTTAAATATAGCAAGCCATCAGTTTATTTAAGTTATTTAGTTATTAGGTGAATATACCTAAGCAATCCTGGGACGCGCTATTTTGTACACGCGCTATTTTGATACGCGCTATTTTGATACGCGCTACTTTAAACACGCGCTATTTTGAACACGCGCTATTACGAACACGCGCTATTTTGATACGCGCTATTTTGATACACGCTATTTTGATACGCGCTATTTTGATACGCGCTATTTTGAACACGCGCTATTCTGAACACACGCTGTTTTGATACGCGCTATTTTGATACGCGCTATTTCGTTACAGAGCCGTGGGCAATATTCGAAAAACTGAGGTTACATTTTAAGAGTTTTAATATTGCAAAAGTATAGATAAATGTCCAGCTTATCTGTAATTATAACCTATTTTTTAGTCACACTTGCGAAAGTAAACAAAATAAATAGTTAAAGTCGTTATTTTAAAACAGGTACAAAAAAATCGTATAAAATACCTATCAGAAAATTAATTTTACTGGTTATGCATTTAAATATAATTTTTTTTAAAGTATTACAGTAAATATATATTTACGCTATTTGTTTAAAAAAATTGTCAAATTGACGTCTCGCTTTTAAAATAATTTAATTAAAACTGTTATACTTACAAAAAAAATATTTTTTAAATTTTATTAAGGTTATAAAAAATTGCAAAGATTTGCAAGGTCTGGCATATATCCTAAATATTAGTCCAATGAATTAGCAAAAAGGTAGCATAAATATTTTTTGCTACTGGCTGCTACTAAGGGTGCTGTATTTTTTTAAATAATATATGTCAATCCTAATAATTTATAACACATTGGTTACCACCCCGGTTGAGAGGCCTCACATTATCTCCTGTTTAGGTATACCCTTAAAACCAGTCTTGCCGCCATTTGGACAAATATAAAATTGTGACAGCTCTCATCAACGTCAAAAATGGCGGCAGCAAGGTGTCAAAAATGGCACTAAATCTGGAGAAGATATGAGGCTTATTATTCGGTGATGGACGTGTGGTTATAGGTGATAATAAATTTTAAAAAAATTCTTAAAATATTTATGGTACTAAGGCACCTTATACTACTGTGAGCAAAATGGAAAATTAAATATTTTAGAATCGCATATCGTATTGGCCGTTTTTTGTCAATGGGAACGCACAAAAACAATAATTTAAGGTAGTCAATAAAATTATAAAAATACTGCTACCAGTCTTAAAATATATATGCCAAAAATTATTCTGGTCAAAAGTGCGCTTTTTATCACAAATTTTAGGGATAAAGTATCACTTTTTATCCCGTGGATAAAAAGTGACGTTCAAAGATAAAACGTAAAAATGAGAAGTCTGTTTTTCTTGCAAAATAATTTTAATAAAAACGGGGCCCAAAAATGACTAAAGGGTAAGTCCATATCAAATCAACCAATGGTTTGAACCTTGTCACTTTTGATTTTCATAATTTTTGGTCAAATTCTTTACTAAGTAAAAAGAAGTTAAAATGCAAAGTTTTAGATTTTTTAGCAGTCTAGTTTTTGAGTTATTAAGTTTTTTTAATGCTTAATATCTTATTTTTTATCACTCACTTGATTTCTTTAAACCCTTGTTATTCATAAAGTCTTGGGCATATCGAGGTAAAAGTTGCTGTGTAATCTCATAGGTCTACAAGCTTAAATATGGTATACCTGGTGGCATCCTTCGTGTAAAGAAAATGCATGAGTCTCACCACAAAATTTATTTTTGATGCAGTTTAAAAACGAATTTTTTATTTTGTTCAATTTCTTTATATTTGTTTTCTAGACTATTTATTTACATGTAGGCCAAGTTTTATCATGGGATGACAGTGGGTTCCTATTTAAAAATTAATTTTTGTAAATTGATGTTGTTCAAAATTCTTTTATTTTACCTTAAATATAACTATTGGACAATTTCAAAAGTTTTTAAGAGGCCGACTCGCGCCGATATTTTCGTGCTAATGTAAGGGTTTGGAAATACACGCTTTTCTTGAAGACGGCTAAAGGTTTTAACAAAAACTTTTTTTTATCGTTTAAAGTGATCTTTGGTACAGGCCTAAAACTATTTTTTAGTTAAAAAAATTTCTCCAAAATAGCATGAAATTATGCTTATTTATAGTCAAAAATCGATCATTTTCATATCATTTTTTTAATAGGAAATTGTTATCTGATTCAATCGGGGAAGAATTTCGGGCCTACAAGGGACATTCCTCTAAATAAATAAAAAATAAAAATACAAAAAATTGCAGGTCATCTGGTAGTGGTAGTAGTGGGGGGGTTGACCCGCAGGTCTGACAAGTAGGCCAGAGTAGGCCCTTTTTGCCATGCCCCAAGTCTGTCCCTTAACCCACTCTCTGCACTTCCCTTTGATGGTCGGGTAACTCATTGGGCCTTCCTGTTCTCTTTACAAAGTCCAGTAAGTCTGCCCATTTGAGCATGTGCAGTTCTTCCTCGCTCAGAGTTGGCGCTCCGAGTACCTGTTGTCTCATCCTTGCGTAGGCCTCGCATTCTGCCACGAGGTGTCTTGATGTCTCTTCTTCCTGTCCACAGGCTGGGCAGGTAGGGTCATTCTCGACTCCTATACGTGTCATGTGCTTCCTCAACCGGTTATGTCCGGTTAGAGTACCTATCAGCAGCCCGAGGTCTTTTCGTGTCCGTCCCAGCATCCATCTAATTCTGGTCGCTTTTGGACGGTCTACGAATTCTCTGGTCTGTCTGCAACCCGTTCCTGTTTCCCAGGAGTTTAATAGCGCGTCCTGGGCCCATTTGTTGAGTCCGCTTTGCACTTGTCTTTTTGTCACGCCCAAAAGTGGCTCCGGTCCTACATAGGCGGTTCCTGCCCCGAGTCGTGCGAGTTCGTCCGCCTTCTCGTTGCCTGGTACCCCCGTATGTCCCGAAACCCAAACCAGCGTCCCCCGTTTGCCATCGCTTAGGGTCTCCAGCGCCTCTGCGCATTCTTCCACCAAGCCGTCAGCAATCTTGGGTGCGTTTAGCGCCTTCAGGGTGGCTTGACTGGACTGTCAGAGCATATATATATATATATATATATATATATATATATATATATATATATATATATATATATATATAAGGTCCTCTTCGCTGTTCCGAACCTCTTCTAGGGTTGCCGCCATTATTATGGCGTAGACTTCTGCTTGAAAAACAGTAGCCTGCTCACCGAAGGTCATCTGGTAGGAAAACGTGTATTGTTAAACCCTTACAAGACCAACAATTGCCGCTTTTGTCATCAATAAAGTGGCCCTCTGCTGGTCGCTAAGAATTATTTTTAAAACAATAGCAATATCCTTGTCTTTTCGGTTTTTTACAAAACCGGACAATCAGAGCCGCAGCTAGCATTTTTGGCGCCCGAGGCAGCATTTAAAATTTTTAGTCCCTTTCACCCCTTGATAGAGGTTTTACCAAATCAAAATGGTAAATTATATTTGACATTCTCATATACTTTCCGCACTGTTTTTGAATTGAGTTGTTTGGTATGGAAAGTGGCACGTTTTCGTCTTCACTTTACACACTAAAAAATAGGGTGGACTATAAACAAACAAATTGTGTGTAAGTGATTGGAAGAAAATATAAACATTTGCACATGTATAAGTACCGGTGTTTTTTTTTTAAATTTATATATTTTATACAGGAGGACGTTAATTAGACATTTTCACCTTAACATTGTTAACTCCTAGAGAATGAGCCAGAAATCGAACAAAATGTTCGAAAAAGGGCTGTTTCTATAAGGCCTAACCCGTGTTTGAGGTTTCTATGTGTAATTTTAAACAGTGAGACCAACATTGTTTAGTGGACGCTATTTCCTGAATATGTACAGGGGTGCCACAAAATACTTTAATTACCTGTCTAAAAATCACTGCTTATTTAGCATTAATTGAATATACATAATTCCATCCACCCTTTTGACATTTTTTTAGATCAATATAATGGCACAGATTTTTAAGGGTCAGAGTTGCGCCGATATTCTAGTGTAAATGTAATTTGTGGTTGTTATGATATGAATACACGGTTTTCTCCAAGACGGCTACAGATTTAGTTTAAACAAAATGTCAAAAATTAGATAAAATTATGCTTAAATATAGTCACAAAGCGACAATTTTATAATAATTTTTTTTATAGGAAATAGATCTTTGTTTTAAACGGGGAAGAATTTCCGTCTTACTGGTGATATTCTTCTAAATAATAAAAAAAATTGTTAAAATAAAATGGCATCTGGGACGTTTAAAACGCTTACAATTTATAAAATGTTCGTATCCTCTCTTCCCTTGATAGGGGTTTTACTAAATTCAAAATTACAAATTGTTTTTTACACTCGCGTGCGGAAAATCCTGACTTGCGGCAATTTTTTTGGATGAGTTTGGTACGGAAAATGGCACTTTTTGACATGTATTTTCACTTTATTTAGCCATCTTTTAATATTTTTGTTACTGTGTAAGTATAAGTTCAAATATGTTGTTGTGAATTGACAATCTATCTACGGCGTGTTACTAATATAATTTGTTTTTTATAAAAACCGAGGGGTGATCAGCTGAACCAAATTTGTACACCTTCCTACGGGACTTTAATAAATTTTTGGGCTTGTAGTGTCCTGTATAGTCCTGACTGACAGGCGCCCATAAAAAAATTCGCGACCAACAAAAAAAAACGTCTTAACTCTCGTTTTTCTTAGAGAGTTGATTTGCCTTTGCCGGCCTCCCTACTTAATCATGCTTAGGGCACCCCTTAGGCGCCAGTACCCTCGGCGTCCTGTATAGTCCTGTGGCAATCCTGTGGAAGTCATATGGAGTCCTGTATAACGATTTTCTATTTTAAATACATTTGGTAGAAAAATATTTTAAAGAAAAAAAATTTGCTAGAAAAACATTTGGTATACAAACATTTCATAGAAACACATTTAAATGATAAAAAATATTTTTGGTAAAGTACATTTGGTAGAAAGTACAATTGGCAAAAAACCTATCACAGAAAACACATTTTCTAGAATAACATTTGATAGAAAGTACAATTGGCAGAACAGCAAATGTTAGAACATTCGGTATAAAAATATTTCATAATCTAACCAAACCTATCCTGACCTAATATGTACTTTTTAAATGTTTTTTCACCAAGTCTCTTTCTATCAAAGGTTTTTCTACCAAATCTATTTTCCATTAAATATTTTTTTACCAAATGTTTTTCTAACAAATGTTATTTCTACCAAACTTATTTTCTATCAAGTGTTATTTTACCAAATGCATTTTCTATCAAACATTTTTTTACCAAATATATTTTCTACCAAATGTATTCTACTAAATGTTTGTCTACCAGATGTCAAAGCATTTCTAACCTAAGGTGACCACTCTTGACCTAAACTCAAAACATTTTATTACGCACATTTTGGCTTACTTACTTGGCTTTCTTCTGTTTCATTTTGTATAACGCTTTCCGTATTTGAGTAACTTTTATTGCGGTCTGCGAAAATTAGTAAAGAATCAGCCTACAATAAAATTATTTTAAAAAAAAATGTTTACGTTGGAGTTAAAAAGTGCTCTTTTTATTTTATCACTTGTTTATAGCACTTACCTACCAAGGGATAAAAAGTGAGCGTAGCAAGTACCTAAATTCAACTAGGTACAAAAAGACACTTTTATCCCGCGGTTTATTACGCTATTTTTTAAGCCTAAATTGCGAAATAGAACATTATATACCTAGGTACTAAAGTGACACTTTCTATCTCAAGGCAAAAAATGCGTAGTAGTAGCTTAGTGAGAGCTACAATTTGCCAAAGGATAAAAAGAGATATATACTCTACTATTTTTTGCGCTTATATGGCCCCGTTTTATTAAAATTGTTTGCAAAAAAAACAGACTTAACTATAGTGGCCTAAATTTTATTTTTCGCACTTTAGGCATGAAAAGTAATAATAGGGATTAAAAGTGACATAAAGAAATAAAAAAATAAAATTTCTAATAAAACCGTGAAAACCGAGAACCTCCTAAAAAATAGAGAAAACTCGAAAAAAAGTCAAAAAGTGCGAAAAATCGCATAAACCCTGTGATAAAATTGTTCTTTTTATTTTTAATCACGCGGCGAATTGTCCCCTCTAGCTTGTCAAACTCCTCCGGGAAAAAAGTGGCACGTTTATCCCTTGATATAAACCTGTACTAATTTCTTGACTTTCGTGGACTAAAATTTTAATTATCTGAAATAAGAGACAAAAATGCGTTTTCAGGGACTAGAATACGTTTTTATTCGCTGAGGTGCGGTTCGGTTCATTAAGTTTTACAGACATAAGTAGTTATATATTCTGTCAAAAAACACCCCCTCTTCCCCTCATGTTGAGTGTTATCTCGGAATTTTTTCTGTCGACTTACTTTCCCTTTTCTCGCCCGATGCAGGTATTCGGAGTGTAAAAATTTACAGATCTAAAGGTATCAAAACAAAAATCAGAAGATTTTAAATATATTACCTTTAATTATTATTAAATCTAAAAAAAAATCTTCTACTGACCTCTCCCCTTTTTTAGGTTTTCAGAAAATCAAATAAAAACTGTGCAAAACATAATTTAAAAAAAAAATGATTAAATGGCCCCCATTTACGGACGTCGCTGGCGGGTTCGTTGTAAGTCAAACCCCATCGAGTTATACACCGTTGAAAAGATAATTTTACTCTCAATAAAGTGCATTTTTCTAAATTAGGCTTAGTTTTTGAAAAAATTAGATAAAACTTGTAACAAAAATATTTTAATTTGTGATTTTTTAAAATTGGTTAAATTTACGGGCGCGTCTGAATTTATAACCATGAAACCAATCCGACTTTCTTGTACAGCATTTTAAAGGAAATTTTATTTGCTACAATAATGTATAACACATTTTGTTTTATAAACCTTGGTTTAAAAAAAATCGACTAAATCATGGAAAAAACATGGATATTTTTTGACTTTTTTAAATTACTTCAATTAACGGTCGCCGCTGAAGAGTTTATAAATAGTTGATCCCCATCGAGTTGTACCTTTTTCAAAAGCAAATTTCATTGTCTACAATAAAGTATATTACACATTTTTCTCTTAGAAGCGTATTTTTTGAGAAAATTTGAGAAAACCTAAATATGTTAGATTTTGGGGAGTCTGGGGGGGTTTTTGAAGAGGTGGTTAGTTTAAGGAGGTGTTTGACCCCTAAGCTCTCTTACCTTTTTTGTACGTCACTAAATTTACACAAAAAAATAAAAATAAATAAAAAACGTGCAGTTTAAAGCACTAAATTTAAAAAAATTATTATTTTCTAACTTACTAACTTTAAGTTAAAAGTTACTCCCACTCCATTACAATATTTAAAAATACATTTAAAGAATGGCTTTTGTAGCTGATAAAATTCTCTACAAGATATGTTCTTAGAATTTTTACCCTAGAACAAAGTATTTCGGAGCTTATGCCGTCTAAAGTAGAAAAAATCTGAAAATTTGCCCAAGCACGTGATTTTAGTCATTTTTAGAAAGTATCTAGCTCCGTTACTACTGCTCGCAGAACAACCATGGTACCACCCAATTGTAGATAATTATATCCTCTAAGAAATTTCATATAACTCTTTTTGCGATTTAGTGTACTGGAACGAAGTTACAGGCAAAAAACTACAAAAAGTGCCAATTTTTGATGTTTTTTTTAAGATGGCGGAGGAAGCACAGGGGTGGGGGTGACGAAAACTCAGATTTTTAACTACCCTTTCGACCTTAATAACATATCCAAAATTCAGAACTACCGGACCTTTTGTAGGGTAAAACTCCTCTATTCATTGTACTAACTACTGGTATTGAACAGATCCGAGTGGACCGCTTCTCTGATACCCGAAAATATAATACAAAATATAATATTGCCAGGTAAATAGGTAAGCATCGTCAAAGAAAGCGCCGCGAGACGTGGCTGCACGCTAGACAATGCGGGGGAGACGTACGGGAGGGTTAAACCATGTCCTTTCGCGCTAGCCCGGGTGTAAGTTTATCGCAGCCCGGACCTGAGAACATAAGGTGTTGGTGGCACTTGTAGGGAGGTTGAGGGGGCGGTAAACGCCGCCTCCTCGACACTTTTTTTTTACCTCGTCCCACACGTATGCCCCGCAGGTGTTTCTCGAATGTCCGCTCTTGGGCGCCTTAATCATTTTCACTTACTTATTTCGACGCCTAAGTTAAGATTACTCATCCACTTTGTTACATTTCTGGAATTTCATACTATCGTGGGATAATTTTGGTCATCATAGGAGTTGCAACATTGAATGGAAAATAACAACCAATTTTTCTTTTTTTCGATTTTCAATCTACTATTTCGATTTCGGTAACTACGTAAAATCAAATTAATTTCCAGAACGGTACGTCGCAAAGCCAAACAGACTGAGAAAACACGCTACGAAACGCCATGTTTACGCAACTTTTGCTTTTTACAAAAACTCATCAGTCAAAATAATACGCCACCTCCGATATTTAATTACCTTACGGCCGATTTGGCCACTATTTTAAGAGCAGTGGCGGTTCCTCCATAAGTGTACATGTGCACGTACACTCCCAAATTTTACTTAAAAAAATATTAAAAATCTGACCATTCTTTAATTAATAATTTCATCATAAAGTACCAATAACCCCAAAAGGAATTCACCAAAGACTTGAATACTAACTAAGAATTAATACCCGGTATGTATGTGTTTGTATTTGAGTTGAAACGAGGATGCGTAGGTCGGCTACCGCCGGCGCCGCGCTTAACTGGATCCAAATTCTGTGCACCGTTGATGTTATGTCGCATTCTAATTACGAAATATAGAATATTACAGTACACAGAATCTGGGCCTTATTTCGGTTCATGCTTTTGTGAATCAATTGCGGCGATCGAGAACGCCCGCACCCTCGTGATGCCACCCACAGGTTACCCTTGGCTGTGAAAGGTGCAGCTCAAATTAGTGCACTAAGACAACTTGGCGTTATCTGTTGGGTGTAGCTGCAATAATTTTTTGGTGTGCACCCCTAAAGTTTAACTCCACGCGCAACCACTATTTAAGAGATAAATAATGTAACTATTTTCATCAATATCAAACATTGCAGTGAGAAAGGGCGAAAAGGGGGCATTTATGTACAGGTTCTCAATTATTCTTGTGAGCCCGTTATTATGTAAGTACGTTTTTTAATTAATTGTTTCTTTATTTAAATGTCAACGTAGCGAAACCAGATGCCCATGGTGTCCAAGTTTTTATAATATACATACTACATAAATAATATGCCTCATAACAATATGTGCACTTTAGATATTACTTTTTATAGTAATAGAAATATCAAACAATATATATATTACTATAATATACCATCAAGATATAAATAATTTTTTTGACTATGATCCCATTATCATCCCAAGGTAAAATTTAGCACACATGTAAACAAATAGTCTAAGAAAAAAAAATATAAAAATTAAGAAAAACAAAAAATCCGTTTTTGAGATTTCATCAAAAATATAATTTTGGCATAGACCCTTTGTCCTTTTTTTTTCGGAAATGAGGCTATCAACACATCAAAGTTTGGCTTGTGATTCGTTCTCTACAGATAGCAAGTTTCAGCTAATTATCTTAAACGGTTTAAAAATCATAGAAGTGTAAAGAAGCCGATGCAGGCTAAAAATGGGTCAATATTTTTATTTTTGGAAACGCATAACTCAAAAAATATGCAACCAAAAAATTTAAAAATTTGTATTTTTACTTTTTATTAGGCGGACAATAACTACACAAAAACTCACCATCATCAAAAAACTTAAGGTTCAAAAATATTTTTAAATTGGTTGAATTGATGTGGACTTACCCTAAAGTATCTTTTGAGCACTCGGCGAACTGTAGCTACATACAATTTTTTCTTCTCGGGATAAAAGTGCTACTTAAGTCCCTAAGAAGATAATATACTATTTTATCACTTTTTTTTAACTTTTAGAACGCATAAACATAAAACATTCAGACTTGTTAAATGAGTGGCCTCTCCCGAAAATCTGAAGGTGTTAAATATTTAAAAAAAAATTCAACCCTTGTTGGGTTTAGAAGAATGTTCTGATAAAAATAACCAAATTCTAAATAAGGCATCATTACATTTTTGCAAAAGTCTCAGTCTCAAATGGAAGCTATCGGGACGAAACAAAATTTATTTTCAAAACCGTTATTTCGAATGGTTAAATAAAGATATTATATCTGAGAAATTTTGTTATAAAACGGATTCAGAAAAATCAAAAAATACAGATTCGGAAACAGAGGTCGTACCCGGACCGAGTCGTGGACGGCCTAAAACGGCTTTCTTAGAATCATCTTTAAGAACAAAGAAACTGATTTTGGGGTTGCTAATTTAATTTTTCTGGAAGGGACTTAGCCCCCCCAAGCCTTCCTAACTACGCCCATGAATCCGTATAAAAAAAATAATTTTAGTTGAATTTCTAACCCAAAAGTAAATTGATTTTTATTTTTAACGTAACTGTAGGTTAAACTGAATGTACTTTAATTTATTTTTTTAACATTTTAAATAAAATGACATACATATATTTTTAAAAGTTTTACTTATTTTAACCTTTAGACTACACTTTATCACATACCCTATAAAAAATTCACGTTTTTGAAAAACAACAAAGATGATTATTGTCCAAAAACTTGCTATTTTTGTCCGCACTGTGCGTCGATAGATTTGTAAGTTTTGATGTAGAAAGTCTGTACACCAACGTGCGAATAAATTAGTCACTCAGTATCATCAAAAACCAATTACTAATTGATGATACACTTCATGAGAGAACAACGCTATCGGTGGAGGGAGTAATGGATCTGTTGGAGCTCTGTCTCCGTAACTCTTACTTTCAAGTGAAAGATAAGTTTTACGCGCAAAATGATGGACTTCCAATGGGTTCTCCTCTTTCGCCAGTGGTAGCAAACATCTACATGGAGTGGTTCGGAAGAGTCAAACTAAAACTATGGCTACGATACATGGATGACACATTTATTATATGGCCGGAAAATGATGACGAACTACAGAATTTTCTACACCATCTGAACGGTATTCGAACAATCAAATGCACCACGGAAATTGAAAAAGATTCGGCCTTATCTTTTTTGGATGTTCTTGTCAAACGATTAGACAGAAACATTACACACACGGGACAGTACCTAAATTCTAAGTCTAATCATTCTGTTGCTACCAAACAAGCAGTTATAAGAAGTTTGTATTTAAAAGAGCCGTACTTATTTGTGGTAATAATGAAGAATTAACGACAGAAATTAACAACATTAAAAATGATTCCATATGTTCAAGGGATTTTTGAAAACATAAGACGAATCGCCAAGCACTATAATATAAAAACAATATTTTCATCGGGAAATACGATAAGGAGTTTGGTAACTAAAACAAAACCAGAAAATCCCTCAAATAATAAGGAATGTATTTACCAAATCCTGTGTGAGTGTGGTACATAATGTGTAGGTAAAACGAAACGCCCTCTTCAGGTTAGAGTAAATGAACATCTAAAAATTACCCAAATAGGGGATATTGAAAAATCCGGGTTAGCGGATCATGCATGGTCAGGATTCAGTGGGTAGAAGAAGAAGCTTAAGGAGTCGCATTGGCGTTTAGTCAACCAAGCACGGACATACCGAACATATGGAAACCATTCCTTAAGGAAGACAGGCGTATTCACACCAAGTAGTATAAGTAGTAGCCTAGAGACCATATTGTTTACTTTACACTTGAAAACGGTTAGAGATACATACTAACCGAAACATCGTGTTTAAAATAAATAAAGACAATGGAAGTTACGAAAATACCTTCTACTCAATCACTGTCTACAAAAAAACAGCTTAATAAACAAAGCTAAATTGTACTTAACCCAAAATTAGGCTTTATCGGCAGGTTGTACGAGCATCTGGGTTGATAAATTTAAATAATAAAAATTAAAAATAAACGTGACATTTTTTGGTGGAAATAGTCACCTCAATACACTGCACTGGTTGCATTTTGAGGGGTTCACCTATACTGTTATTTTTTTGGTGGCGTTTTATTTTTTTTTAAACGTACTAACTTTTTAATTATTTTTCAATGTAATTCTCTCCCGTTAAATTCCCGCAGTAAGATGAGACCTTCGGTGAGCTTCACCATAAATAATTAGCACGTCCACGCACGCTCTATCTGCAGAGCACTTTCAGACTGAAACGAGACAGTGAGGTGACACGCGACTGCAGTCAAAAGTTTAAACTTGTCGGCTAATCTACAAACGGATTTTCCGAGGCACAAGTGTGTAGACAAAGTTCAAGGTCAAGTTTTAGTGTGGGCCAAAATGATGCGCTGATGCTGTTTATTTTTAAATTCGTTAACTTTCAAGAAAACTTTGTTTTTGTTACCTTCCTAGCCCGCACAGCAATGGCTAGAGAAGGTATTGTATTTTTTTTTTGTTGAGATAACGCCGAAAATGTGTTATTTAAGTGTATTTTGACCCATCCTACCAATATCGTCGGGACGTCTGTCTGTGTGTGTGTGTATTTTTCTTCTGTCCGTACCACGATAGCTCCTAAACCGCTAAACCGATTTTCATAAAATTTTCAGGAAAAATAGTTTTCGACACTCTAACGAGCTGATTAGATTTTGGTCAAGATCCATTAATGCTAAGGACAGGTTTTTGACAATTAAAAAATTTAAGAAATGCTAACTTTTTAACGGAGCATCGCATCAATATGTGGTTTTCGGAATATAGATGAACCTTTGGCTCAATAATTTGTGTTATAACCGAAAACTTCGTAGGAACTTTAGTTTCTGAGATATTAAAAAAAAAACTTTTCAAGGCTGATTATCATAGCTTTACTTGAAGTGTGCTAATAGGCTAGCTAGGAAGGTATCAGATCCGTCATAGATCCGTTTATTTAACTTTTAGACCAAGACTCATGGAACTTCTAATATAGGAATATTCCTGTTGAAAAATTATTAAGGTGTGACACCACAAATTTTTAGAATTTGAAAGGTCATGGCTTCTTAAATTTAATTTAAACTTTGACACGATTTAGACAAAAATCAGTTTTGACCCCCACGTTATATAAACTTTTTTTCTTATTTTGACCTCTTTTATTAACCATAATACCCTGTATTTTTCTTCTTCTGTTGCTCCAGTTGTGATCCATGATCCACCAGGCACATATGTAGTTCAAAAGGGACCTATATGGTTTGACCAAGAATCCTTTTTCTATTTTAAAAATGGTAGAAAAAAAGGGGCGTCCCTGGTAGGCATGTTAATAACCGGTTGTTAAAACCGGAAAACCGGTTTTTAAAACCGGAAAACGGATTTTTTCCCATCGGTTAACCGATTATTATCAGTTATTTTTTGGATTCGATTATAACCGGTTTTTACACTTTATACCCAATAACCGTTAAAAAAAACCGGTTATTTAGCCATATAAATAATATAATTATTTATTAAAAACTCGAAAACAGAACTCGGAAAATTGATTTTATTAACATTTTTGTGTTATTCATCATTATAAATTCATTATTCTGTTATCATTAAAAAAAACGAAAAAAACAAATAGCCGAAAATCCGTTTAACTTGAATAACCGGTGCTTTTAATTATAATCCTTGTATTTTTAAAAAAATTACGGAAAAACCGGTTAACCGGAATACCCGGTGTTTTATATCGGGCAGTTTAAATGAGTGCAAAAATAACCGGTTAACCGAAAAACCGATTTTTTCCAAAAACTCTGACATCCCCAGTCTCTGGGGAAACACTCGATATACTAAACTGGATATAGTCCAGTTAACAAAGGGGTTGTGGGGTGCATGGAGGGGGGAGAATTTTTCTCTCCGGGAATATCTTAAGGGTATTTAGAGACAAAAACTCCTTTTTACCCGACTAGCCACGAAACTTGTTTGATTTTTTAATTCATGGGTACTAAATTTCATATTTGTTAGTATTATTTGGCTTAAAAATTCCACTGATTGACGCTCATGTGTCCGGTGGCGGGTAAAAACGCAATAAGCGTGAGGTTACGCTTTTAAGCTACCCACGGAAAAATATGAGAGAGACAAAAACTCCTTTTACCCGATTAGCCACGAAACTTGTTTGGTTTTTAGGACGTTAACATACTAAAAGTCCCCAATCCTAGCCCTCCCGCTTCAGTGGCGTAGGGGGGTGAAAAGGTGCATTCTTTCGGTTTTGTTCCTATAACTCGATTACGGTGCGTTGTACATAAAAATGTTCTATTAAAAATTAAAGAAGATTAAATTCCGCATTAAACGGTTATACCAACATAATAGTAATAGATTCTGAGACAGTGCACACCAAAACCGGTAGTTTTTGAAAAAAAAACTTTTTGCCACATCTTTTTTCTCAAATTTGTACACTCTTGTTTTAATTTAAAAATTAATATTTATTTAGTTACTTATTTGTGCTCATAAATTTAAAGTTACAGGCGTTTTAGTTTTATGTTCATATTTGTGGTTTTCGTTTTCTTCATCATCAAAATAAGCCCTCGGACAAGCTACATAGTTTTAATGGCACCTTGATGGAGGTACTTAAAAATAAGAACTAGATATTATTATTTAGGGTTGACATTACTAAACCAGCTTAAAAAATTGGATAGGTCACTAGGCATTTATACTTGGACTATTGATTCAGGGCAAGGTTTTATAAAACTTTTTGTATTGATTTAAGCAAAGACTTAGACAACAAATAATTCCTAATAGATTGGATCGGTCATGCGTACAAATTTACTTTTATGTTGCATAATGAGCATAAAAAACTTATACATCTTCAGACACAGAAAGTGATGTTGATGATGATTTGTATTTTTGTTAAAATTTCGATACTATTTACACTATTTACGATTTTATAAATAAGCTAATAAACTACTATACAACTAAGTACACATATGTATAAATGAAAAGTGCATTTAGACCGTTCGTATTATGTCTACTTACATTTTACCCAATAAGCTTGTAAAGTACTCATGTGCACATACTACATAAATTGCATAATATACAGTTCCTTAACTATATTTATTATAACTAGAGTATTTTCTGGGTACAAAAAGAGATATGTTTGGTATCTTTGTATTTTTTTAGCTTATATTTTTTTATAACTCAATTATTGTACGTAGTAAAAGCTTTCAAGTAAAGTTTATCAGATTTGTAAATTTAATACCAGTATTTTTTTTGTCTTGCTTTCTTGGGTTGGAAAGGGCCAGCTTCTGGCTCCACTTCCGAAATTTTCTTGAAGTCAATGGTTTCTTATTCGGTATTAGTCTTAGGCAATGCTGGAAGGCTATCCATGTATTCGTCGTCTTTATTTTGATTGATTGAAACTGAAACACCATGAAAACAATTACCCTGACAATTGCAAAACAAATGGGCACAATTCAACGACATCTTTTTGCAGCTACATTTGATGCTACTGAACTCAGTTGCGCATCTACAAAAAATCATGTCCAAATTTGTTTTGGTGCCACAGGATCTTGGGTGAACACTGGAACTAGACAGTTTGCTTTGGATTCTCAACCCCATAGTTCTGAAGCTAGCTGATTTCCTAACCAAAGATATACTTGATAATATATTCTATACGAATGTTGTTTTGTTGCTATCTGACTTGGGAAAAGTGACGATAGATCAGATTTAATACTTGATATCGATTTTAAAAATAACCGAAATCTGTGTGCATTTAGGGGATTTTCATTTTCATAGACAATTCTACTTAAAATAGACGTCCGATCCGACCACGACTGTTCGCCAAGTGTTCGGCCGTGTACCTCGCCCAGTCGTAAGTATTTTACAAAAATACTACTTAATTTTTGGATTTCAGTGTGGTTTTGATAAAGCTTTATAATGCTGCCGATGTTGAATCGCAACCAGTAAAAGCATGCAGGAACAATATTTCTTTTAGTCCTAGCTGCTGCATTTTGTGTGTGGAATATACATTCCACTGCCAGGTTTTATGATCATAATATTGTGGTCGGTTGGAGTATTTTCAACAAGGATTATCGCGAGATCTATATCTTCCCCAATTACTATATTGCATGTATTTGCATGTTCCGTTTAAAAAAATTACCTTCTTGCCACACCCCGTATTTCATAAAGTTTTTTAGAAACTCATACCTTGAGAAAGTTTATTTTCTCCAACTTTACGGTTAATGTTCATTACCCTAACTTTTATCTTGTCTCGCCCCTGCCTTTAAGCATATTTTTTGTATAACAAATTATATTCAGTTTATTTTATAAAATGTATTATGTTTTTGTAATATTTCTGAAAGTTGAGAAATTTGATTAAAAATTTCAATCTGCTCTATCTTTTGATAAGTTGAAGCTAGATTAGTTAAAATAACAAATTTTTAAAGAAAATTCATCGGTCTTAAACGAATTTATTCTAAAATCAAAAACAAAACTGTTAGATGAACAGGTTTGATAAAAAATATGGGGCAATACTATATTTTTCAAAAATTACCGATTTTCGGTAGCCACTATCTCAGCATCTGTTATCTTAAGCATAAAGCATAAAGTTAGCATAAAGATTTTGAAGGGAATTTATTGTTCTTTATTTTTTAATAGAACGTTTTATTTTGTACAACGCACCGTAATCGAGTTATAGGCACAAAACCGAAAAAAATGCACCTTTTCACCCTCCTCCGCCACTGAAGCGGAAGGGCTAGAAGTGGGGACTTTTAGTATGTTTACCTCCTAACTGCCCCAAATACATTTTTGAAGATAAAAATTCTCCCCCATGCCCATTCATTGACTGAACTAATAGGTACTGCCGGACATCCAATGTTATAATTTTTTCTTGAAACTTCTTTTGATCACAATTTTTTTTATAAAATATTTTCTCTTACAGGTGGCTCACATGACTAAAAGCGAAATGGATATGTGGGATTATTCGTTGATTGGTCCCGCCTTGCTGTTTTTTAATCAGTATTTTAACACATTTATCAACGAATATATCGTTCTGTGGTTAACCCTAGTAAGTAAAAGTTTTGACACTTATAACTATTAAAAATCTTGAATATCGTCACCCTAATTCTAACACGTCGTAACCTAACTCAACAAAATTTTACAGGAATAAGTAAAGTTAGAAGCAAATTACATAGGGTAAGCATTATGCAACTTATTAGAAATCGCGGAAATGACCGTTTTATATTTTTTTTGGTTGTGAGAATTTAGTCGCATATAGCTATACATAATTACTAACCTTTTACGCAAAAATATGAATTTTCATTTTTTTGTGGGTTACGGTGTAACAGAATTAGGGTATCGATATATAAAAATCATCAAGAATGACATTAGGTGTAAATAGTTTTTTTTTAAACCGACCGGAAAACAAGCAGTCCATACAATATTTTGTACAGAAAGTGTCCTTTTACAGGCAAGACTTTTCGGATAAAATCTACTTACTCGGTTCGGTTTAAAAAATTATATTTACATGTTGAATGTGTTTGTGGTGTTTTATGTCCCCTTAAAAAATACTTTGCCAATTTCTGGGTACATAAGCTCACACACATTCATTTTTAAATGAGACCATCTAGAGCGAAAACCCAACATAGATAGATATCAAATTTAATTAAAATCGGGCAAGTAGTTTTTGATTTATGCGCGTTGGTCGTTACATAAACTCGTCTGGACAGGAAGGCATTTCAGCAGATTTTAAAAACTGCTAACCAAAACCGTTTCTTAAATCATGATACTTATTTCAAACCATGCGGTGTTGCCAAACAATGCACTGTTTCTTTGTATTCTACAAATGTTAGAAAAATAAGATGACATTAAAAATTCAGCTGAAAGATATTTAAAAAAAATTGAAAACAGAGCAACTTATTTTTCTTATTTTTTCGAAAAATTACGTACCATACACATTTTTAGTTCTTAATCCAAATAAAATTTAATGAAAGCTTTGGGGTTCTCAGAGAGATGAGTTTATAATTACAGGTTGTCCTCTGTTTATCTGGCTTATGTTGTGTCGGATATATTTGTTTTGTAAAACAGAACAACTTTTGTGTTTTTTTCGTTGAAACGAACTAGAAGCATTTTTAATTAAAAAAATTCTGAAAAAATAATCAACTATCGGATTTGTGAGTTTTTATTAAAAATTACTTTGATGTTTAAAATGCGCTTTTTTGTATTGAAACTGAATTTGTTAATAAAAAAGCGAAAAACTTTAAGATTTTTTTCCTAAATGCAAGAATATTGGAGTCATAAATGTTACTAGTCTTCTCACGACTTTTATTAATATTTTTTGTTCTTCTTCAAGTAGCATTTTAACCCCTGGTGTGTTTTGCCCTGATTGACCACCCTTCGCCACCTTCTTATTCCCACATTCTTGATTTCATCTTTGACATTGTGTATTCACCTTTTTCGGGGTCTCCCTCTTACTCTTCTTCTTGCCGGTCTTCAGTTAATTATTTTTCTTGGTGTTCTTGTCTCATCCATACACGTACAGAAAACGACACATAAAATGCATGTGTGAAGCTGCCCCAGGGTTTTGTGAAAACCGAGTGAATATTGGTGGGTGTGCTTTCGGGCTGTTCGGCCGTCGTCGTTGGAAATTCGTTCTCGACGTTTCGCCATCTCGAGTGGATGGCATCTTCAGTAGATGATGACTGTTTGTCGGCTTCTTGAAGACTGGTTCACCAGTCTTACAAGTAAGATGTTATAATTAATTATATGGTTCATATGGTTAGAAATAGAAATTTATTTGTATGTAAGCCATTTTACAACGGATGTACATGGCCAAGGCGCAAAAGACTTAAAAAGTGCTACAGTATTAAAAGTAAAATAACTAAATTAAACAATAAAAGTCAAAAATATAAATAAGTCAAAAATACAATTAAAAGGTTTTTAAAAACTACATTGATTTTTTTTTAAAATTGGCACATAGGCATTTTACAGACGTTAGGACAAAACAACATTAACGTTAATTAATAATTAACAAGATTAAAATGTGTAGTTCAAAAATTCTCGTACAGAATAGAAACAGTTTTGTGTGAGTACATTTTTAATGTTAGCTCACACATATACTATACTATAGTAGTGTGAGCTATGGTGATCCTAATTTTTTCGAGAAAAAAAAAGTTGCTCCGATTTCAAAAATTTTTATATATCTTTGCGTTTCAGATGATTTTGAAACTTTTTTGTTGCGCCGTCTGTCTGTCTGTCTGTCTGTATGTCTGTCTGTGTGTCTGTATGTCTGTCTGTAACGACCAACGCGCATAACTCAAAAACCACTTGGCCGATTTTAATGAAATTTGGTGTCGAGGCTGGGTCTTGGGTCGAGATGGTCCCATTTAAAAATGAACAAAATCCACCGAACACAAACCAAATAAAAGGGTGGGGGTAGATTTAAAAAATTAGAGTTTATGTGAAAATATGGCGTGTGTGACATCAAACGAAAGGTAATTGAGTCAGCAGTTAAACAAAATACATTTTAATTTATTTAAAATAAAAGGGTGGGGGTATATTTTAAAAATTAGAGTTTAAGTGAAAATATGGCATATGTTATATCAAACGAAAGGTAATTGAGTCCGGAGTTTAACAAAATACATTTTAGTTTTTGTTTTTTGTTAAGGGTGGGGGTAGATTTCAAAAATTTGAGTTTAAGTCAAAACATGGCTTGTGTGTTATCAAACAAAAGGTAATTTAGTCTGGAGTTGAATAAAATATGTTTCAGTTTTTAGTTATATTAGGTCACACGTACACTATAGCTATAGTACCTAGTGTGAGCTTAGGGGCCCATATATTGGCAGAGTATTTTTTTTTAAGACTAAATCTGGTAAAGTTTTAATTTGATCAGGCAATTTATTAAAAAACTTTAAACAAAGTTTTCGAATTTTGATAAATTGTGTGACTCCAAAACAAAGTCATTGGCAGACCTTGTGCTATATGTGTGAAAATGGGCACTTGTAAAATAGGAATTTGCATTTATTTTTATATGCAATAAAAGTCTATAAATATAAATGCATGGCAAAGATAACAAACCATTTGCGATAAAAGTCGGCTTACAGCTCCTTCTTGTAAATTAAAAAGAAGTCTTATCACCCTTTTTTGTGCTATGAATACTCGCTGATTTGTAGAGCTATTGCCGCATAGAATAATATTATAACTTAGATTTGAGAATAAATTAGTGCATAGTACATATCTAATAAGGATTTTTGCTCGAACATATGCTTAATACTATATATTGCGTAGTAGCCAGAGTTTAATTTTTTGCAGACGTTATCTGCATGTATATCCCATTTAAGAAATTTGAGCTTTATCAAATTCGGAAATTTGTTGATGCATTTAGGAAAACTTGGACAAACCACAAGAACCGACAATGTTATGTTTTTGGCAAATAATATAGCCTTTGATTAATAAGGGTACTGAAATGTAAAGCCTAAACTTTACCATGTTAAATCGGCGTATGTATTTTATGTGGCGCCTTGTGTACATGTCCCAATCTTTTACTTCTAATAAATCTTACGATGCCTGTGCATCTGATTCATAATTCATCCGTATCCGCCCATGTATGTTTGCACTGGTCCGAAGATCTTTCGACTGTCACTACCGGCCTAATTATTGTAGTGTAGATTTTTTGTTTCCCATATCTGCCAGTACTCTAACACACGGTTTTTTGGCATCCCAGATCTGACTTTGGGAACCTGTTATATGTTTTAGCTTTGAAATAAATTTGAATAAAATCTTTATGTTTAGAATTTAGAGGTGTATCAGAAAATTAAAAAAAAAAATCCGAAAATCTCGAAACCGTGATGGTTAATTGTTTTTTATTTTTATTTTAACATCTTGTTTTAAATCTTAAAATTAAACAATGCTACTAGTTTGGTAATTTAAACTATTCCATATCTTTAATATTGTTACGGATTCACAACAATAAACGAGCAAATGTGAAAAACCAATATGTTAATTTATTTCGACAACTCAACGTACAAAAACGGCACTTAAACTCACTAATAACTCACTACTCAAATCGGCTTATTAACTTCGTGGTATCTCTAACTGGCGCGTCAGGCGATGTCCGCTCGCTTATATACCCTCTTCCATCTATCGCGAACTACCTATTCTTTCAAGGGCGGATCCAGAGGTGCTTCTCGGGGGGCACTTTAGGTGACATTCTCTGTTGGTAAAAAACGGTATATATTTTTTTAAGCAGCATTTTATTGAATTAGTCAGTTGTTGTAATTTCGATGATAATAATAGACACTTTCATGCGCCGCAGGCAAAAATTTTGAATTTTTATTAGCAAAAACATTACTTTTTACTCATTTTTTGTATATTCAAAAAATTCTCGGGGGGGGGGGGGGCAAGTGCCCCTAGTGGCCCCCCCCTGGATCGGCCACTGTATTTTTTTTCGACGCTAGAACATTCGCGAATATAAGCGAGCGTAAGTCAGAGATAACGCAGCCAAAACCTAGACTATAATAATACAACCGTAAGAGAAACTAACCTTATACTACACTAAATCTAAATAAATTCGAACTCTAAAATTTAAACAACTAAAATTTGTAACAATATTAACAAATTTAGCAACTGGACACTTAATTTAGAACAGCCTCTATATATCGGCCTACCATAAAAAAATAATACTTTATCTTATAGATCTGGGTGACCCTAGACCTAGTCATCTACTGCTACAGAGTGTGCATGGAGATTTGCAACTACCTGGGCGTGGAGCTGTTCCGGATACCTTATCCTGGTAGGCCGGGAGGCGGCGGTCCTCACAAAGCTGCCCCTCGCGACCACGAGGCAAGCGGCCTGGTCGAAAAAAATGGTACGAAAGGAGGTAGTAGTAAAACTAGAACTTATGACTTGCGCAGAAAATAAATAAGCAGTATAACTAGTTTTCTAACCCGTCTAAATAAATTCATTTGTAGTGCAATCGGTCAAAGTGGTTAAATAATCTTATAGGCTATTGAATATGAACATGTCTGCATAATGATCAATTGCGTTAAAGCGTTTTTCGGGTTTAATATGTTAGTTTATTTAGAGGTGCGTTTGGCCCTATTGGCTCAGACATCAGATCCCTTTATTTATATTTCAATATTTTTTACCTCCAAAATAGACAAAAATAGTTCCATATTTTTTCTTGCATTTTTTGTATTTACGGAAGTTATATTTTTACTTGTTAACATTGCAATAGCCTATTATTTTAAGAGGATCTTTTACCCACTTTCAGTGATTGGAATATAGCTAGAGTATTTTCGCCAAAAAACATTTCCGAAGTAGAAAAACAGAAATCTTTATTTATATTAACAAAAATTTGATGATTTTTTATCGATGTTGACAGATTTGTTATTCCTCTGGGGTCTGCACAAACGTGTTTTTTTTTGCCGAAGTCGTCCATTAATGATGTTGTTTTGTATGTTAGGCGACATGTTTTTGAATTAGCTCCTCTGTCCTCCTTTCGGAAGTTCGAAATCGGTAACCGAACCTTGGTCAATTGATCGCAAACGTATCCTAACCTTGCCATCAATTGAACAAGGTTTGGTTAGCCATTTCGACCGCTTAAGGAAACGGCTAAAATTTCTTGGCCAATGGGAAACGAAAGTTGTTCTGGAAATTAACCGGTCTTCAAATGAGACGCACATTTACGTTTTGTGGAATATACACCATCACATATTACACACTTATAGTGGAAATGCACTTCGTATCACGTTGCGTAACTAAAGAAAGCCTTTAATCTCATTTTTCCGGTTCGATGTTTGACTTACGTGTCAGCTTTACATTAACCAACTCGTGCATGTGTCACGAAGACGCGTAGTGAACTGTCAAACCTGGCCAATAAGATTCCTGTAACTCCATTAGTGCTAGATAACTGTTAGCACTACAACTTTTTGGACCCTTATTTATTATTTTTTGAGTAGAGTGCCCAACTTCGATTTTATGGGTTGTTTTAGGTGTTTCTATGAGAGATAGAACACCGAGGGGAAAGTCGCTACCCCAAAAATGTACAGTGATGTGATTTTTTCGCAATGAATCCTAGTGATTCCCAATGATTTTCAGGAGTTTCCCAGTGATTTTTAGATGAATCTCGGCGATTTTCTTGTGATTCCCAGAAAACTACAGTGATTCCCACCCGCGAATTTCTCATTGTAGAACAAACTTCCGATGCTCGATTTTTATGAGAACCTTAAATCCCATTTTTATATAGCAAGCCGTTTCTTTTTTTGAAAAGTCTGAGAGTTTGCAAACTTTTTTATTTTATGTAAATTGCTTTCTGATGAATTTTATAAGAAATCCAAATTGAATTTCATCTGTCACTTTTAATTTGGTTCGTTGAAATAAAACATAAAATTGTAATTTCTTTATCGAATACCTCTTTATTGATTTATATTATTTGTAGTTTTTTATATTTTATGTTTTGATTGATTAAGTTTAAAATAGTTTAAAATAATCAAATTATTAAAAAATAAACAGGTATTTTAGGGAGTGCGCTTTTCAAACTCTCAAATTAAATTTTATGTGTTACTTTTATGTTTTGAGATATTACGTAAGATTATTATTTCTTTATGTAATGACCCCTTTATTTCTTTGTATTTTTTATATGGTCGGTTTTTATTTTACTTTTTAGTTATAGCCTCCCTTTTTCAAGAACCTCCTAGCTTAAAAACAGCTTGTTATATCAAAATGCGGTTTTTCTTGAAATTCGAGCGGCGCAAATGTGGTCAGTGCTTCTCTATCTTCCTTAGAAATACCTGAAACTGCCCCCCAAAAAACATTAAATATGGTTTATCGTGTACAGAGTGTTCCGACCATTTTTGTGTTTGGATTTCGTGGGTTTATTATTCGTCATAGAACAATTCTACAAGTTTTTATTCTAATGGTCCCTGGACATGCAATGAAGTGTTTTTTCATTTTTCAATCTTAAAAATAAATCGAGATACGACAAATTTTAAGGGACGAATAGTTTTTTTGTAGTTTGCTTAATTTGAAAAAAAAAAACAATTGAAAAAGTTGTGGCGCACTCAAATATTGGGACAATACTGGAATAAATAATTTTAATCTAATTAGAGCTAAATTAATCTCTTGTTACTATAAACAGCACTGCCAAATATCAACAAAATCGACAAAAAGAGTTTTAAGATACAGTCGAACCTCTATAACTCGAACTCAAAGGGACAACCAAAACAGTTCATGAGTTATGGAGAGTTCGAGTGAAAGAAAAAAAATCATAAAACATTTGAAAAGTACAAAACTAACTTAAAATAAATGTATACATACTTAACACTTAAAAAATAATTAGTTCTCAACTTTTCTTAAAATGTCGCAACTTTTTCTCTGGTTAAGGTTCTAACTTTTCGTGGCGCCGACATCTAGCTCGTTAGAAAAGCTTTCTACTACAAGATTCTAATAATTGTAGTATGTATGTATGATATTACCTGTTTGGAAAATCCCCAGGGTAGCTATTCTAGCTTTAAATTAGCTCCGACTAGAGACGTTCAGTCGGTACGGGGCAAGAGAACAGATTTCATCTCAAACGCGTAAAATTCACCAACTCTGAAAAGCGGGCGACTATGCCAGTGGTCGAGACAAGTCATTTCGCACAACACCCGAACGCTCAGAGTTTGCTATTGGGCAAAGCGTGTGATGTGGATAGTCACATCGTTCAAGACCCAGAATGGCTACCCTGGGGAATCCGAAAAGATCACACCATAGCGGCTAACGCTTGATATACCAGTCCATATTCCAAACGCACCCTAGCGATTGGGCGGTCAATTTCAGCTTTAATTGATTTCAAACGTTCGTCTTAGAGAGATCTTTACATTGGCGGGACTGGGAATACGGTTTGAGTTATAGAGAGGTTCGAGTTAAAGAGGTTAAAATACATATAAAAATTGAAAAATGTGCAGGGATCACTTAAAAGGTTCAAGTTTTAGAGAGGTTCGAGTTATAGAGGTTCAAGTTAGAGAGCTTCGACTGTGTTTACGAAAATTTATTTTTTTTCTTAAAGTTTGACTAATATGTTAAGAACTATGCATTTCTGGTCCCATATTTGTATGCACTTTTCTTCTTAAAATCATTTAAATAACACCCTGTGGTTTTCCATTTATATTTCCAACGCTAAGGACAAAAAATCTATAATTAGGCACCTAAAAAAATCTATAGAACAGGTTATAAAAGAAAAACGTTTATTTAAATTTTTGATATTGGCAAATGTCAAAAATTAAAAAAAATACATAATTTTTGTATTATAATTTAAATTTTTATTACCAAATTATTTTTTTTGTGGGTACTTTTTGTATAAAAACCTGGGGATTGCCAATACTAGCGTTGAATTTTTATTGTAAACCTTTTGCTCTATAACGAATAATAAACTCACAAGAAGCAGTCACATGTAATTACTTATTTTTCTATCTAGTTTAATATTTGTTTATTCGTAGTTTTAGTGTAAATAAGGTGGCAGAACGGTGTGATATAACAAGTAATACCACAAAGGCGCCGGACGTTTAGACTAAAACTGTGGATGGACTATGTTTACTTTTTTGCTCGACGCACTAACTTTCTTTTTTAGAAAGATTACTGCAAAGAAAATATACAGGGTGGCGTCTTTAAATGGAACGCGGCTAGCGGGTTAGAATGTAGTTTTTAAGGGAAATTCAAAAATATGTCAACTAAGATTTAACATTTAATTGACAAGAACTTTTTTTCAAATGACTTGAAAAATAGTTGCATAAATATTTTTAATATCAACAAACACGGTCAAAATTTAAAAAAAAATACATAAATTAAAAAATATATATTAATAATAAGTATCACAGAAAATTTATGTTCGTTATCAAAAAACAAAAACATCAAATATAAATGATATTTTATAAATATTGTTCAAAAAATAAACAGTGGTTTTTTGTATTTTATAAAAAATAAAGTTTTGAATGAGTTATCACAGGTAGAGTCAACTCATTAAGAAAAAAAGTTGTGTTACTAGATTCTTTTCTAGGGTCCGCCCAAGAAGTTCTTTTTTAAATTATCGTCTAATGAAAATGTTATTTGTGTATTTGGATTTGTTTAGAAATCCATATGTTATCCAGCTAGTGGCAGTCTTTCATTTATAGTAACCACCCTGTATTTTCTCTGCTTACCGCTTTGTAACAATTTGTGGTAACAGTGACGTAAACAGTTTTTTTGTTAATGAAGTTACATTAGAAGTGATACTTTTTATTCGAGGCGAAAGGTTTGTCACCTAAGGGAAAAATGCACTTTAGTAACGTTGGTTATATCCTATTTTATTCACTTTAAAATTATAAAATTAAAAACAGATAGCAAAAAAATTTTTCAGTAGAAAATCGATCAATACATTAAATGGGCCAAGAGTGAAACAAAATTTTAAAAAAATATATATTTTTTGTGTCCAGAAGCAAGTAAAATTTTTTGGTACTTATTTTACAATTCAAAAATTTAAACTCACTAAACTGTTTATGAAACAATTATTAAAATTGAAACATATTAAGCTCATCATTTGTATGTATGTCGTTTGCTACTTTTTTGAAAATAAATAACCTTAATTTTTTTCTTTAAAATTGTTTGATTTGAATTATTTTAAATCTACATTTTATTTTACCTATTTTTTTACTGTATATAAAGTGTAAATATATTTTCTTAATTATTTCTATGAAACTATAATATTTCTTTGTGGAATTAGGGCTGTAACCCAAAAAGATGCTACAATTTTTTTAATTTCACAAGGTGTTTTTACTGGACATAAAATAAAAATATTATTTGACAATCAAAATTTAAAATTTTTTTAAAGATTTTAAAGATTTTAAAGAAAGTCAGTTATAGAAACGTTGGCTGTTCTTTGTTAAGAAAAATCTAGCTTTGACTTTAATAGTCAAAATGATAAAAAATGTCTAGTTATTAGCTAAAACATTCAAAAATAATTAATTAAAATTTTAAATACCTTGTTTGTGTTTATTTAAGTTTTTAATCTCAGATTACAAGACTATATACGTCATCTTTAGATATTTTTTTTGGGATTGGTATTAAATAAATTAGTATTTGGTGTCGAATTTAAAAAAAGACAAAAATGTTAAGTGTTTAGTTTCATATACACGATTAAATAGAAGATATATGTTTTTTTTACATGCATACCTATTAAAAAATCCCAACCGAGACTGCGATTTTTGCTGTTTACACGAGTCGTTGATTTGTTTTGAGTAACTTTAACGAATTTTAATACATTTAAAGGAAAAAATATTTTTTTACGATACATAGGTGTGTATACAGCATTTTTATAATATTTTAAGTTTGTTTCACCATATGATAAAATTTGTAAGGTATTCCGAGGGGGACCCAAATCTCCCGAAAATTTTGTTTTTGAGGGTAATGGGTCCCAGCATCATGAAGAAGTGGATCTCTGTGGACCCATTTACCTGAGATAACGAAATTTTCGGAAGAACTGTGTACCTCTCTGGTGAAACAGACCCAAAATATTATAGTCAAATCGCCAACTTCAAAAATTTTACAAATCTGCTTAGTGTTCCCGGAATGGATTAATATATGGAATAATATACTCATATATTACTTATTAAATTGTATCTTTTATCGAACTCTCCATTTTAAAAATGGTATAGCAACATAACGAAAATAAATAATTTTGTGAAACAATAAAGCAAAAAGAGCTAAAAGTTGCAAATGTGGCCCAGTGCCCCTTTTCCTTTTTAATGTTTTATAATATTGAAATAGTGGTAATTGGGTACCTCGACATCAAAAGACATACCTAATTTTAAAAGTAAAAAAAAAACATTAGTTTTCTTGTGTAAATTCAACTATATTGAACATTTTAATGAGATATAAAAAATGTAAACCAAGGGCCTACTTACCCGCCTTGCTTTACCAATTTTAAGCCAAGCACAGCCAGTTTGACAGACAATGTTAAGTCCCTAAATTTGTGCAGTTGCGTTTTTGTATTTTATTTTGTAGCTTCTGTAGTGAACTAACCATGCACATTCCTATTGCTTGCAAGTCTTATCTTAACTTTTAACATTTTCTTTATTTTTAAAAATTTACAATGCGCAGCTATTTTATTATAATTAAAATTTGTAAATTAGTTTTAAAATTTGCGATTTTGAAAAATAATATTTTTCAGATGACGTGAATGTAACAACAGCTCTGTTAGAACCAGGAGAAGATTACCAATAAACAAAATAATATGTGTTGACAAATATAAAAAATGGTGAAAGGCTTAAAAAGATTTCTTTAAAATATGAAAAATGGTCTTTCTTTAATATTTCACACTTTAAATCGCCAACCATGATCTATATCAAATTAATATCGGACTCTTTTGAAGCCGGTTATCATCTTTTGTTTTTAAAGTGGTCTGTTTGCCCAGAAAAAAAGGAACAACTACTTAGGGTAAAATTTTATCTTTTATAAGTGGTCTGACACGTATTTGTAGGTATTATGCGTTTGGATTTTGTTGAGATTATCAGTGATATAGTAAAACTGAACATTATGATTTGTAGAAAAGGGATCAGCGTTTATATTGGTAATCTTAAAATTTTTATAAAAGTTGCATTTTCGCACGCGTTTTTGGTTTAAAAGTGCCTTTTTTAACGGAATGGGACAACTGGGCGCCGGACTAAAAATTTTTCTTTTGATAAAATGTGCAGGAAAAACAAAATAGATATTATTTATACAAAAACATCTTTAAAAAATCCTTTACGCAATTTTTTTGAAATTTGGTTTTGTTAAGTAAAGTTAAATAATATAGTAATAAAGTAAACTATGTCGAGTGTTGAAATGTGGTAGGTGTAGTGTTTGATAACCTGGTAACACTACAATTTACGTTTTTTATTACAACAATGGCGGATCCAAAATGGCGGACTTTCTTATTTACTAACCAATTTGTCTCAAACTTGAAATATTACATTGCTTAAGGTCATTTAACACAATTTTTTACTCAAACTTAAAAAAATTAAAATGGCTGATCCAAAATGGCGGATTTTCTTATTTACTAACCGATTTGTCTCAAACTTGAAATATTACATTGCTTAAGGTCATTTAACAAAATATAGTAAAAAATTGTGTTAAATGACTTTAAGCAATGTAATATTTCAAGTTTGAGACAAATTGGTTAGTAAATAAGAAAGTCCGCCATTTTGGATCGGCCATTTTGATTTTTTTAAGTTTGAGTAAAAAATTGTGTTAAATGAGCTTAAGCAATGTAATATTTCAAGTTTGAGACAAATCGGTTAGTAAAGAAGAAAGTCCGCCATTTTGGATCGGCCATTTTGATTTTTTGAAGTTTGAGTAAAACATTGTGTTAAATGACCTTAAGCAATGTAATATTTCAAGTTTGAGGCAAATCGGTTAGTAAATAAGAAAATGACCCTAAGCAATGTAATATTTCAAGTTTGAGACAAATCGGTTAGTAAATAAGAAAGTTAACCATTTTGGATCGGCCATTTTGACTTTTTTAAGTTTGAGTAAAAAATTGTGTTAAATGACCTTAAGCAATGTAATATTTCAAGTTTGAGACAAATCGGCGTGCAGGAACCAAAAAATTATTTTAAAAAAATCACTGCACTATTATCTGTCTCGATTTGTGCGGCGCATGTTCTAAGCTGGCGATACTGGTTGGTTCTAGAATATTTTCCGGAATCTTTGGAGCAATATTTATTTGCAAACGAAAGCATTTAATTTTAATGATAACAATCTTCGAATGGGCTGCAAATTAGGTACACAATTTTTAAGCGTTAAGTTTACAATACATTTTGCAACGTCATAATTATGTTGACGTTTAAGGATACTGAAAACCAAAACAGCGTGCGATAACATTTACACAGTGTGGTAAAGTGGAACTCTTCTCACGCTCGTAGAGTAATAAATATGTTTGTATTAATGAAAAATATATAGTTTGACATTTGCAATTGTCAAAAATTTACATAAACTTATTTTGCACACAAACTGTAGATTTTTAAAAATAATATAATTTGTGTGTTATATGAAACTTGTATTTTCGAAAATATTACTATTAATAGTCGTGGATAATAATAGCAAGTAGGGATTATAAACGTTTTCTGTTAATAGCTCCAAAACTACAAAAGCTAAAATTTATATACATTTTATATACATTTATTTCAAAATTGAAATTAAAATTGACAGATAAAAGTAACTAATTGCTGCTTTATGGGAATATAGCTCAGAGTAATAAAATATATTTATTACTCTAAGGGATGTAGGCACTCTATAACATTTTGTGTTAACCATTCAGATTTGATTAGTTTTATTTTTTGCATTGTCTAATTTAAGCAATGGTTCTTGACATTACATAATAAATAAAAAATTATTTTATTAATTTAAGTTACCTCTATCCCATAAATTGACCAGCTCGACTAAAGAATGCCAAAGAAGTATTTAAAACAATTAACACTAAAATAAATAAATTATCAAAGGTTAGTTTTAGCGCCCTAGATATAAATTAAACAACGAGGAGAATTTAGTGGCTGAGGTAAATCTTTATATTATCTTATTTTTCTTATTTTTCCTTGCCCTTATGCCACTAAATTCTCCTCGTTGTTTAAATAAATTAAGTTTTTGACCATTTCAAACTGGATCAAGGAAAAAGTTTAAAAGCATATAAAATTATAATATAATATTATAATAACATTGAAATCGGGTAAAAAAAAACTCTTATGATTTTGATTTTGGTGATATTTTAGTTGATGATTGACGCAGTCAATCAAGTGATCTTGTGGAATTAAGGGATTTATTAGAGAAGCTTAGAATTACAACGTAATTTTCAAACAAAGTTGGAAATTTAAGAACAAAAAATTGAGTACCTTGAGTATCAATCATCAAAAGATATGGAAAAATACGTAAAAATTAGAATTTTCCTGACACATACGGACGATAAAATACAAGAAATATTTAAAGGATGTTTGCTTGAATATAATAATCCATTAAGTCCAAGAAATGAAAACTTTAGCTCGTGGTAAGATCAAAAAAAGTATATTAATTAAGTAATGGATGGAAAAACTAACTTTTCAAATTCAACAATTATTATGTGGACTGGACAGTTTACGTTCTGTTGCTGATGATCTCTTCCTTTCAAAAACAAATTGGAGCTATTGATTCAGCTTAAATTCAGATGCTTTAAAAACTATGTGAAAATTAAACAATTTTTTAATAAAAACAGAAGAACGTCGTAAAGAAGACCTGAAACTAACATTAAAAGCTGGTTGTTTATTTTTAACCGAGAAACAAAATTAATTTTTTGATTGATACTGTGGCAGACATTTTATTTCTGCCTTGTCATTCTAATGTTAATTCAAATGAACCTCCTGTTTATGCTGCGAACGGAACTGAAATCAATGCTTTTCGCCAGAAAATGGTAACTATTTTTTTTAGGACTTAAGAAGAAATTCGTCTGGTCATTTTTGTTGGCTGACGTCAAGTTTTCCATCTTTGGGGCTGATTTGATTGATCAAAGTTGAATTAGAAAATCAAAACTCAAACGTGTTGGAGTTACAAAATAAAATATATTTTTTGGAGAGTGAAAACGCAGCGCTGAAAGAAAGGCTTTTAAGACTGGAACAAAGAGGCAAGAAAAATAATATTATGCTATATGGCCTAGAAGAAAGAAAAAGCGTAATTCAACTGTGCGAAAAGTATCTGGAGGTCGGGGTTACTGAACAAGATCTAAGCGACGTTTACCGAATCGGTCAAAAGGAGGAGAATAAACGGAGGGCTGTTGTTATCGAGGTCGTCCGTATATATACAAAGCAGGAGATATTTAAAAACGCAAAAAAATTAAAAACAGCCCATATTCTCTGTCAAACGACCTTATTCCAGAGCTACGGGAACAACAAAAAATCCTGGTGAAACATCTGAAGGAGGCTAAAGAAAAAAACTACATGGCAAAAATTGTCAAAAATAAATTAGTGGTGAACGGAGACACATATACGGCAGAGGAATTAAAAGAAACAGAAAAAAATACCTCAAACACACAACTGAACAAACCCGCAAGTAATCCAGTAACGCCACTGGAACCTCTGTCTTTTGAATTTTCGGAAGCTGTTCAACCGCCACCTTCGGCCGGAACTAGAGATAGAGGCAATTATATCAAAACTAGAAACACAGAAGCATCCAATTTACCTCCAGCAAAAAAGCATAAGAAATAATTTTTCCTTTTTTTTAACTGACTTTTTTTAAAATTGTTTTTTGATTTTTTTTTCTTTTTGATTGTGTGATTTTCTGTTTTTATATTTTTATATTTGATTACACTTTTTTCCTGTTATTGTGAATTTTAAATAAAACTAAATTTTAGCATATACCTAGGTAAAATTAATTCATATTCTAAAAAAAATAAAGCGATCGTGCCTTTTTTTATTAAAATCAAACGCCTTGGGGTTTGATGGTATTAATAAAGCCACAGTTAATCTTTGTCTACCTTTTTTACTGCCTTACATTACTCATTCCATAAATTATTGTTTATTAAATTCAGCATTTCCGTCATCTTGGAAAAAAGCAAAGGTTATACTATTACCAAAAGTCTCCAATCCCGAAAATTTAAATCATTTAAGGCCAGTAAGCATCCTTCCTACTATTTCAAAGGTTTTAGAAAAAGTTATGGAAATTCAGATTCAAGCACACGTCAAAAAGTACTTGCTTATACCATTTAATCAATCTGGCTTTAGAACGGATCATGGTTGCACTACTGCTTTAACCAAAATAGTCGATGATATAGTTATTGCCACAGATAAAAACAAATTGACAGCTCTAGTGCTATTAGATTATACTAAAGCATTCGATACACTTAATCATCAACTATTGCTGTCAATTCTTAGTTTTTTGGGCTTTTCAGAGAGTGCAAAAATGCTTGTTTTAAACATGTTAAATAATAGATTTCAAGCGGTCACATACGGGGATAAAACATCAATTTTTTTAAATGTAGATACAGGGGTTGCCCAGGGTTCAATTCTTGGTCCTTTACTTTACAGCCTATATGTTTCTCAGTTTCCGAAAGGTTTTCAATCATGTCAGTATCACTTCTATTGTGACGATGCCCAAGGTTACATTTCTTTTGAACCAGAAGAGAGAACAAGCTGTAGTTGCGCTGAATTATGATTTACAAAATGTTTTAGAAATGTCAAAACAGCACTGTCTGCAGCTAAATGCCTCTAAATCTGGAGTAATAATTTTTGGTTCTAAACATTACAGAGAACGATTTAAAATAGATTATAAGGATAAAATATTAGTTAACTTAGAATCGATCCCATTTTATACTAAAATTAGGAATTTAGGCTTGATTATGGACCAGGAATTGAGATTTACTGAGCATTTGAACAAATGTTTCCAAAGGGGCTACTTTTATTTACAAATGATTTACCAACACAGAAAATCATTAACACCTACAATTAAAACATTGCTATGTGAAAGTTATGTATTGTCACAAATAAACTACTGCGATACAATATATGGACCATGTCTGAAACAGATTGACTCAAATTGGGTACAAAGACTACAAAATTCTTGCCTCAGGCTCATTCATGTTATTTGAAAATACAATCGCATCAGTCACACTCTAAGAAACATACGGATGATTTTCGCTACGCGAAAACATCCGTATCACAAATTTGCTTCGCAAATTAGTTTATTAACAAATTTGCTTCGCAAATTTGTGTTGAGAAAAATTTGCTTTGCAAATTAGTTTATTAACAAATTTGCTTTGCAAATTTGTGTTGAGAAAAATTTGCTTCGCAAAATAGTTCATTAACACATTTGCTTCGCAAATTTTTTACATCCAACACTTTTAAAACTGTTGCAGCATTGATTTTCGCTGCGGCGAGATTTTGTGTTTAATTATTTATAAAAATATGTTTAACAGTATTTCTATTGATATCGTACAATAACATTATCCGATTTGGATGAAATTTGGTATACATATAGTGGTCCGATGACAATACAACAATAATGACAAAATGTCCTACCACACCTACCTCCCACCCCCTTCCATAAAAAATGCGTTTTTGACACACTTCACTTCAAATGACTTTTATAAAATTTGGTATATGCATAAAAATCCGATGACAATACAACTCAAACAAGAAATATATTTCTACTTCTACCCCCACCCTCTCCTTTCCCCAATAGAAAAATGAGTTTCCAAACAACTCACGATCAGCGATTTCATTATAATCTAGAATAAACTCTTCTGTTCTGTTATTGAACAAATATTTTAATTTAATAGAGTACATAGCTGAGACTAAAAAGTAGAAAATAAATTGGTAAAAAAAATTTTTAAGTCACAAGCTTTTATAAAATGCACTAAAAATTAAAAAATAATTTTCTAACATTCTAATATTATCATAATAATAAAAGCGATGGCCGGAAATCAAAGCATAAGCTAATCTAAATTTGTGATCTAGCAGGTCATCAAAGATATGTTTGATATGCCGCAATGTTATACCATTGCTATACCTATGTCAGAGAAATTCTGGGGTATCTTGGGTGGGTTTGGTACCTCTGCATTTTTCTGCTAGATTGATTCTTGCAAATAGTGATATTTATTTGATACGGATATCTTATCGTGCTAACATCGTCAAACTTTCCATCAGTCGGCCATCGCTTTTATTATTATGATAATAGAATGTTAGAAAATTATTTATTAATTTTTAGTGCATTTTATAAAAGCTCAAAACAATGGGATTGTCGTCAAAACTTTGCACTTGGTTTGAAGGTTACCTTAAGGACAGATCCATTTATATTGTACTGGATGGCCAGAACTGCAACTCTTATCAAATAAATGCGAGTATACCACAGGGAGCAATACCACAGAAGAGCCACACTTCTGAGGCAATACTTTCGCCAACACTTTTTCTGATTTACATAAATGACCTCATAGATAAAACAGTAAATTCACTTTAATGCTTTGCAGATTATAGCAATGTAATTTCCTCATTCATACCACCCACATGTTTCTCCGCACGTGGGACTGAGGCAACAAAAACCTTGTACAGTTCAACGCGCAGAAAACCCAAGCAACCCTATTTTCAAAAAAGGTCAGCACCGATGAGCCAAATATGCTATCTGGAAGTGCTGTCACATTGCAGAACCAGTTGAACATCTTAGGAGTCACTGCAGAGACCAACATGTCTTGGCACAGTCACGTGACAGATATAGCTAAAAGGGCCTCCCAAAAGCTTGGGGTGCTATTTCGTACAAGACATCTGTATACAACAATTATAAACACACAGAATTGCCTATTTATTAGTTCGAATCTTTCAGCGGTAGGCGGCGCCTTGCTTACGTCACTAGTGGACCTCTTCTCAGCGCGCTTCATTTAATACACATTGCAGTCGTGAGTTTTTCTCGCTTTTTTCTTGCTTATTAGCAAACAAATTTTTTAGTTTCGTGTTAGTAAATATAATTAATAATTTCATTCATTCAAAACAAATGATTTGATAAATCAAGAGTTTGTTCTGAGAGCTGAATTTTCCTACCAGACGATATGTTGGAGTTTCTTTTTTAAATAGTTGAAAGTTTTAGAATAGAAGTAGGATTTTTTCTAAAAGTTTAATCAATTTAAATCATTAGAGGTATAATGTATTGTTTTTTTTTGCGGATATAATAAAATGCACTTATATTATGTAGTAACAAAAAGTTATTTATTTGATATTACAGATTTTGTATTGCAATATTTATTATATTATTATGTCAAAAACCAGTCAGTTTTTGGAAAAACAGCCAAATAAGATGTGTTTTTCAACGTCTTATGCTTTAAATCAATAGATTTTCATAAGTTTTTTTTTCAAATGATTTACATTGTTTATGTTATAAGTTGTTTTTATCCCACCCAGCGCTCGTTTTCACTCTTTCTCTTGTAACATGTTTCAGAAAACTTCTATAAAGAGACTCAAAAAACTTAGGAAAAAAACTGAAACTAAACTGGATAAACTGTCTACAAAATAAACTTTTCAATTATCAGTTTAATAAAAGAAGTACATTTGCGGCATAATTACCAATTTTCTTCAATGTGATTAATTTAATGAGCAAGGAGTTTCCAAAAATCCAAAAAGAATTAAAGTTTATATAAATATAATAATATAAAAGTATATATATTTATATTTCTACACTGAAAGAGGGAGCACAAAGCTTTTATTCCAACAATAAATTAATGTGCTTTCTTTATATCAATTGACTTAATTCACATTTCTAAAGATTTATCATAACAAAAACATTTCATGTAAAAAAAAAGCCAAGTACGCGAAAGTGGTATTCCGCAAAAAGAATTGAGATAAAAATTAAGCCAAGTTCTACAATACAAATTTCAAAATGAATGGTTCTTACTAGTTTGAAAATGTTTTTTTAAACTTTGCTATTCCAGCCAAACTTCTTTACGTTCAGTTTCCTAAGAGTCATTTGCAGCCGTAATAGCCAAGTTTAGAAAAACATTTCCACACTAGTAAGAACCATTCATTTTGAAATTTGTATTGTAGAACTTGGCTTTACTTTTATCTTAATTCTTTTTACAGAATACCACTTTCGCGTACTTCTTCTTTTTACATGAAATGTTTTTGTTATGATTTCACTCCTTTTTTAAAAGATTTCGATATATTTAAATTTTAAAGTAGTAAAATATGCGGGATATTGTTTAAAACTTTTGCAATGCCTTATTAAAAATGTTGAGTTTTTTTTATTTTATGGTTTTATCATAGTTCTTATCAGCCTTCTAAAGCTCAGCTCTCTAGTGTTCCTGGAAGTAGGCAATAGTAATTTTACATAATTTTACATTTATAGGGACGGAAACATTAACGTACCGATTAATACGTTAATGGACGGAAAGTAAATTAAAATCTTAGTGTTTTTAAATTTTTTCCTATAGTTTTATCATAGTTCCTCTCAGTCTTCCAAACCTCAGCTCTCTAGCGTTTTTGGAAGTGGACAATGCTAATTTACATAACTTTACATTTATAAGGGAGGGAAGTTAATTAAACTTTGGGGTTTTTTAATTTGGTTTTATAATTTTATCATAGTTCCTATCAGCCTTCCAAATTTCAGCTCCCGAGCGTTTCTGGAAATGAACAACGTTACTTTTACACAACTTTACATTTATAGGGGAGGGAAGTAAATTAGAATTTTGGGGTGTTTTAATTTTTTTCTATAGTTTTCCTTCCAAAGCTCAGCTCTCTAGCGTGTCCGGAAGTGGGCAATATTACATTTACATTACTTTACATTTATAGGGGAGGAAAGTAAATTATAATTTTGGGGTTTTTAATTTTTTTCTATAGTTTTAACATAGTTCCTATTAGTCTGCCATTTCAGGAAGTGGGCAATGTTACTTTTACATAACTTTACATGTATAGGGAAAGGGAGTAAATTAGAATTTTGGTTTTTTTTCAGGGGTTTGGTCATAATTTCTATCAGTCTGTCAAATTTCAGCTTTGTAGCATGTCTGGAAGTACAGTAGAATTTTGATGATCTATACATGAATGAGTGAGCGAGTGACAATTTCGACGTTTTTTGAAGTTTTGTTACTTCTTTAGTACTTTTTGGAATTCCATAAAACTTGGAGGGATCGTTAACTCCAAGGAGATCTACGACTGTGCAAAGTTTGAGATTCGTAGCTCACTCCGTAGTAAAGTTTTAAATAGGTCAAATATCGGCTGAAAAACGAAGGTAAAAACGTCAAAAACACCTTAAAATCACACGAACTCTCAATACAAACAAAGGAACTGGTCCGCTGGTGACGTAAGCAGGCAGTCTTTGTCTCGCTTGAACGACGCTAACATAGTGTTAAATGGAAATAAGCAATCCTGTGTGTTTAGGATCGTTGATCTGTATACAGCAAGCCAATTGCTGACATTCTACAAAGCCCAGATTCGACCAACTATGGAGTACTGCTCACATATATTCAGAGCATATTATTTTGAAAGGCTTTCCGTTTTCGGTCTAGAAGCAAATCATATTACTTTTTGGCAACAGACCAATTCCCCCTAATTTGACCCTGCTGAATCCAAATATATCGGTTACCAACTCGAAAAATCGACAGGGACGGAGAAAATCCCCCCCAAACCCCCTAAAACCTGTTTTTTTTTCAGTTTTATGCAATTTTCTCGAAAACTAACCTTTTTATCAAAAATTGCAAAGAACAGTTTTTTGTGGAGAATAAAATTCCCTATCCAACAATGTATTGGTCAATAAGGTTAGGAAAAGCAAGTAGCTCTTCATTGACGTACGTAAACTGGGATTATTTAGAAAAAAACATGTTTATTATAGGTTTTTCAAAATTTTCTCAAAAACTACACTTTTTAGGAAAAAATATGTAGTATACTTTATTCTACAACATAACATTTTCTTTTAAAAACTAATGTCGGGTTGTTAACATATTTAAGGCTTCAGGGACATACTAATATAAACTTATTTTCAAAAATAACTAAAATAATCAGTTTCTCTTGCATATTTAAATATCTTTTCTAAGATTTTCAGAAAAAAATGTGCCTTTATTCTTTATTGAGGATAAGACAATTTCTTTTTAAATGATATATTAAAAAGTGAGGTTAATGTTATGATAAATACTTCAAAAAGGTTCGTAATTTAAACCTACTAAAATAAAATGTTTCCAAATTAAAATAAACTGTTTTTTGATTAGATTATATATTTTGATTTATCTAAATAAGTTCTTTAAAGCAAAAAAACACCGGTGGTTATAAGGGGAGGGGGCATAGGGGCCATGACCCCCCCTAAGCAATATTTTTGTGCAGGAAGTAACAGTAGTAACTTTGACACAGATGTTTTTGGTTATTTTTTAGTATGGGTCACATTTTGTGACACACTGTTTAAAAGGACTTTTTATTATCAGGCCCGCCGACGAAGCCATAAAAGGTCGAAAGTACAAAAGGTCGAAAAAAAATCGACAAAACAAAATATTAAAAATACAAATTTACCGTATTCTTCAGATAAAGATAAATAAAGATATAGAGAGGTTTTCTACAAAAAAAAATATCCAAAATTTCCACACATTTCCAACATAAGAATAAACAAGCCTCTTTCAAGAGTCAAGATGGTGAACAAAAATATACTTTTAAACAAATATCCGATCAATCAATCACTGCCAACTACTCTTTGCTTTGATAAAATTGGTGATATAGTTGGAAAGTTATAACGAAAAAGATTTTGTCGGGTTTTGTTGCCCACCAGGTATATTTGAAAAGCGCTCACTTTTATAAATTGTTTTTTTTCAGACCAATTTGATACTTTCAAATATCTTAAAATTCTTACCATAACATACAAACATTTAACATAAAGTTACTTACTTTATATAATTATTATTTTTTGACACAATAAATATCTATATTGTATATTTGTTTGGTTTTTTTGCCATAATATAAGGGTGTAATAATTCGTAGTAGAAAGGATCAAAAGAAGGATTTTTTCTTTTTATATTTTTCATCAAACTTCTTTGTTTTTTAGATAAAGGGTGCCAAACTTTACAGCTATTATTATATTTTTTGTTATAACTTTCTTAAAAATCATAACAGAAAATCGACATACAAAAATCTGTTCTTTTCTTCAACAAATTTTAAAAAATCGTTAAAATATAGTGCTAACATTATTATTTTATATTTGTTTTAAGGACCTTTAGACATGTACACAAATCTATTTCAATTTCTTTTGTGTAACTTTAATCCCAAGCAGCAATTTAACGTTTTGCCGACGTATTTAAATTCGTCAGGCAACTAACTATGGTTACACGGACGACTCATGCCTCAACGTTGTTGCGACTCCATTATGCACCAATATGATCAATCATTTTATGGGCCTTAGTTGGTCGTTGTTTTAACGTTAATGATTTAACTTGAAATCAACTAAGAGATCCAAAGGTTCTTTTTCTGTTCACAAAATAATCGTTACTTTAACCCAAGGTATAGCAACAACCGTATTCTACACTATAGTATAAAATGGACACATTGCGACAACTAATTCGAATACACACTGTATCCTTAACCTATCTATATTTTCTTGGAAAAAAGCAACATTGTTTAATTTGATATTTTAAAATTCATCGTTTTTCCCTACTTTCCAAACTTAAAAAATACTATAACTTGGCAAAAAGTTATTTGAACTTTTTGTCTGGTTTGGACCTTCCGCGCCATCTCTTAAAGATTGGTTCGTCATTTAAATTACACCCTGTATTTTAGGTATCATATTTTAATTATATTTTATAAAAGGCCAAGGCCCAAAAGTAGGTATCCATTTCCTGTTTACTGGGTATCCAATCTGAAGGACTGCGTATCCAAATGGATACACAATATAGTCTAAAAAGATGCCTTGCAGACTGATAGGAACTATGACAAAACTATAGGAAAAAATAAAAAACCCGAAATTATAATTTACTCCCCTTCCCTATACATGTAAAGTTATGTAAAAGTAACATTACCAATTTCCAGAAACGCTAGAGAGCTGTGATTTGACAGACTGACAGAAACTAAGAGAAATCTATATAATAATTGAGATAAAATTATACCCAAGTTCTCCAATATACATTTTAAAATTAAACGTTTTTACTAGTTTCGAAAAGTTTTTTTAAATGTTTTGCGAAATATATTGAAAACGTAAAGTTTGGTACCCGTGAATAAAGAAAACAAAATTTTTTCGTGGATAATCGGGTGTAGAAAGGCTTTGTTCCTCTTGTGTTTTTCCGTGGGCAGCTCGAATGCTGTACACCCACGGGGGTTCAAGATCTAATGGCCACCCATTAAGTGTTGACAGTTAACTGTTTCGTGCTTAAGGAACCCTTCAGAACCGTGCATGGTCAATGTAACACCTTTGTAAAGTTGGAGAGACGGTATATAAATTTCATCTTACGATATTGATAAGAGAAATGAAAAATAATGCCTGCAAGACGGTATGCTTTAAGCACAAGTGGCGACATCTACCGAATACAAAAGAAACTATGCTCATGGAATAATACAAGAGAAACAAAACCTTTTTATATACGTTTAGCCACGAAATTTTTTTTTAAATATTTAGCCTTGGAATTGGACACTGATTCAAAAATAAAATGTTAATTAGTCAACTAAGTGTAATTCATTTAATAACTACTCATTATTTGCCTTTGCCAACCCCTTACAACTGATGTTATTATCACTGGACTTTAATAATAATGTAATTTAATTAAAGTGCCTTTTTATCGCTAAAGTATGTAGCTCTCGCTCCCCTCATGCTAAAAACTTATTGCTTTAAAAAAATATTAATGTCACTTTTATCCTTTGAATTTGGTGTGTAAAATACTAATATTAGTTTTTGCCAAACATTCTGCCTAATATATAATCCAAAGAATTAACCTAGGAACTTAAAAATAGACAGTGACTTAAAAATGACATCTGCTATTTTGCAAATTTTATTCTGCTCTTTAAAATGAAAGTATACTATACTATAGTTAAATGTAGCATTTGCGAATTTCTTATCTATGAACCGACAATTTTTAATTTTCGTTACTTTGTTAAGCGCGCTCTATAAAAATGATAAAACTGTTGACTGATTACTATGTAAAAAGGTTCGAGTAAGCGCGAATGGTGTAACTTCCGTCAAAATCTCACGTATGGTTTTAAAGATATCGTAATTTTTTATATAAAAATACATGAAATTTATTGAGCTTTTTAAATATTTTGGAATAAATATCAAAAACTATCGGTCCAAGATAATTTATTTTATAATGAAACGAATTGTAGCTCCGGCTCCTCTCATGCTACAGACTCAATGCATCAAAAAAAGTTTTAATTTCAACCAATTTGTGTATAAGATTCTATTTCGTTAACGTTTTACAAATATTTTTCGCGGTATTTGAACAAAAAATAAACCTAGAAACTAAAATTTTGTCATAACTTAAAAATGACATATGTCATTTTATAGATTTTTGTCTCTTCTTTAACATGAAATTAATCCTATTATTATTGGAATTATGGGGGCGATTCTTCACAATTTGAAAAAATCTGACACAATTTGACATGCCAGATTTTAACCTTAAATCTTGACAACATTGCATCAATTTTCTAAGGATAAATACGATACAATGCAATGTAGAATTCAAATAAGGCATTGGCATAATTTTAATCTGATTTAAGACAAAACAACTTACGGCGACATGCGTGAATCTCATTAATTTGCTTGAAAAATAATAATCTATTAAAATTATAAACACTATTCGCCCTATTATGATAATTGATAATCCGTCCACCTGCGAAACAAGGCCACCAACGACAAGAGGTTTGATTTGAATGATATAATAATAACAATAAAAATTTTTTTAAAATATAGATTTTTAAAATGTAAAACCAAGACAAGAAAAAACTTATTTTTGACGAAATATGCAGAGAACATTAGGGGCCGGTTTCTCAATAGAGGATTACCCCTGACCCGTGGATTATCTTTAATAGCTGTATTTTTTTGGCATGTGGTAAATATGTCAGCCAACTCTTTTTTTAACCCACGGGTCAGGGCTAACCCTCTATTGAGAAACCGGCCCTTAGAGACTCAACAAACAAGATATATTGAAGCTACCTAGGTACTATACTGTTACAAAGATACGAACCCTTCAACATCTTCAAAACGATTGTTTGCACATTTTATTCAAAACAAACCAACTAACATTTTTAAATTTAACTAATTTTGTTGGACACTAAACCCTAGATGCACCGTAAGCACATTTCTTGGATTAGTCACTTAATCGCGATTAAGTCCTTGTTGCTCACATAAAACAACAATGATGGATTAGCTAAGCCTTCTTACGGTACATCTAGGGGTAAGCCTTTTGCGCAAAAAAACTATAGTATATAATTTACAACAAAATATTGATTTAAATCATATATCTCTCAGTGCAGATTGTGGGTAATACTTCATTCGCGTCCGTAAACTAAGAACTTTTTTAAAAATCACTACAAATATTTTTTGTTTTTTACAATTTTTTGAATATATTTAATAATTTATTAGGAAAATTAACTTTGTGTTCCAACAATTGATAATCAAATAGAGACAATTTCACTCTCAATGAGCCAGTGGCATCCATCAATGTGGGCGATTTACAGAAATCCTCGAAAAATCTATTGATTTTTTACATTTTCATTGAATTTTCAACAAAAAAGTTCTTTCAATCAATCTTTTTAATTTTGAAATTTTGCAATTGTCATAAAAACTAAGTGCTGCAAGAAAACACTGATATTACACTTTATTAGGAAGACCAAATTTCTTTTTTAGCAATGTATCATTTATAATTATTTCTAACGGTGTATAAATTTTAATTATACTACGTGATAGACAATAAAATTTTCTTTTAAATGATTAGACCGAAGGTCGTCATAGGTTATACCTTCCCCCTATATGGGATTTCCTGACAGATAGATATATTTTTGTTGCTATTGTAATGTAGTTTAATGTTTTACTTGTTTGCCACATTGTCAACTACAGCCTACATCTAGGGTGGAGAGGGGGACAAAAGTGGCCAAAGTAAGAAACTCATAACGAATAAAGCTTATAGAAAATTACATTTTCTTTCATAAAAATAGGTCGATGATCTTCCGCGTGGTCTTCTAAAGAAAAACCGATTTTTGTGAAAGTTACATTTTTGGAAAGAAAGCGTTATCTTTTATAAGTTTTATTCTTTGGCCACTTTTTCCTGGGTGGTCTTCCGCCCCTTTAGGTATAACGACGAACATAACTGGAGACAATTTGTAAAAATCGCCAAAAATCAGTATTATTTATAATACATACTGCCGTTCCTAAGAAGAAAATTTTATTTTCTAAATAGTGGCAGAAATTATTTTTGCATAGAAAACTTCATTTTCAAAAAAAATATTCTGCCGTCGCTAAAAAGATTGTCGCATGTAGAAATTATATGTTTTGAGAAAATCAGGTTATATATAATTTTGAAATAAAAAGCAAAAAATTAAAACCTTCACTTTTATTTTAAAATTATAAGAAAATAAAAAAGTATAAAACTAAACCCGTTTTTCGTAAAATTGCTACTAATTTTCTTAAAAATTAAGTACTCTTGTACTCTTTTCGAAAATAATTTTTTTTTTAAATAATGCACAGATTAATTATGTAAAGATAATTGATGATTCATATGTGAGTGGGTCTTGCAGCCCTTCCACTGCGACCACCAGTGCAGCTGCGGCTCGTGCCGCAGGCGAGGTGAAGCGGTACATTACAAACATATTATTATACAGGTATTATCTCTGAAGAAAATTTATTGCGTCCTCGTCCTCAGTTGAAAGAGATCAGAAACATATTTATGGGCAAAAAGTTTTATTTATATTGTCGTTTTTCTCTTTCAACTGTCGTACCATGCTCCAATAGTTCTAGGACGCAAAGAGTTTTAAAGAGAATAACGTTTGTACCGGTGTTTATAATGTGGCGCTTCACCTCGCCCGCGGCACGAGCCGCCGCTGCACCAGTGTACCTATTGCAATAAAGCCAGGCACAAATTGTGCCGGGCACTATATTGACAGTTTCGCATTAAAAACTGACAGTTGATCTTTCAAAATTGACATACCAAAGTCGAATTTAGAAATCCAGCCGTTTATTTTCCATTAATAGTGGCGTCACTAATAATTCCGGCTCTTATAATACACAATGACCTAATTTTGAAAGAAGACAGCTGTTCTTATAATGCGAAAGTGTCAATATAGTGCCCGGCACAATTTGTGCCTGGCACTATTGCAATAGGTCCCTAATGTTTCATATAGATAAAGATAATTAGTTACATCGAAACTTATAATTATTTTTTACGATTTTTGTAAATAATCTTCATTTATACATGCCACTGTACCATTTATTGTAAATTAAACCCTTTAGTTTTACATCATTGAAAAGAAAATTTTATGCTATTAATAAATGCTATATTTTTTTTGCTAAAAGGCGTTTTAACGAAAGTTTAAAAAAAATTCATAAAAAGTTTTATTTATAAGAAAATTAATCATGCCTGTAAAAATTTTAGACGCCTTGGTAATTCCTATCTGTTCCGTCTCTGCTAGCGCCACCCAGCGGCAACCGTCTAAACTAAGCGAATAAAAAATTGACCGAAGGAATTAACGCCACCCCGCGACGTGGCCTTGTACGCAGAATGAGCGAATTGAATTATATGTTATTGATATATAGAGATCTTTGCTTTGGACATAAACTTTATATTATTAGTTTATGCTTTGGATTACATTAGATTACATACACTATATACTTTATGTACACCTCCTTTGTTAATAATATAATAATATAATATAAAAACAAACTTAAAATTAACTAATTCATCCTAAAATCTTAAGAGTTGGCTAACAACGCGTATCGATGGTGTTGTATAAGAATCATTATTCGGTAAGTTATTATCGCACAATATTTTCATTTTCGCGATTATTTACGGGTCTACGATTTAAGTCAATTTTTTGTGCACTTTGAGCAACTTAACTTTTGATTTTCATGCTTATTTTGCACTGGTGGCAGCTTATGTCTAAGTTCTAGAGATGAGCGATATCGTGATTATCCAATCACACTAATATTTGTTACTGTGATTTTTTAATATCAGCGATTTTATCAAAATGGCGGATCCGAAATGGCGGACTTTCTTATTTATGAACCGATGTGTATCAAATATAGAAATTGGCGGTGTTTCAAAAAGCTGATTATAATTTTTGACCTAAACTTATAAAAAATTCAAAATGGCGGATTTTCTTATTTACTAACCGATTTGTCTCAAACCTCAAATATTACATTGCTTGAGGTCATTTAACAAAATTTTTTACTCAAACTTAAAAAAATCAAAATGGCCGATCCAAAATGGTGAACTTTTATGAATGAATTTATGAATCGATGTGTATCAATTATCGAAATTCGCCATTTTGAATTATTTATAAGTTTAAGTCAAAATCATAATCAGCGACTTAAAACACCAATTTCCATATTTGATACATATCGGTTCATAAGTAAGTTTAAGTAAAAAATTCAAGTTTGAGACAAATCAAGAAAACCCATCATTTTGGATTCTGCATTTTGATTTTTGTAAGTTTGAATAAATAATTGTATTAAATGACCTTAAGCAATGTAATATTTGAAGTTTGAGACAAATTGGTTGGTAAATAAGAAAATCCGCTATTTTGGATTCGTCATTTTGAATTTTTTAAAAGTTTAGGTCCAAAATTATAATCAGCTACTTGAAACACCGCCAATTTCTATATTTATTATATTATTATATATCGGTTCATATATAAGAAAGTACGCCATTTTGGATCGGCCATTCTGATTTTTTTAAGTTTGAGTAAAAATATGTGTTAAATGACTTCAAGCAATGTAATATTTGAAGTTTCAATCAAATCGGTCAGTAAATAAGAAAATCCGCCATTTTGGATTCGCCATTTTGAATTTTTTAAATTTGAGGATAAAATTGTTTTAAGTGATCTCAGGCACTGCAAACTTTTAAGTTTGAGACAAATCGGTTTAAAAATAAAGAAATCCGCCATTTTGGATCCGCCATTGTTGTAATAAAAAACTTAAATTAAAGTGTTCCCAGCAAACATTGACCTGCTGGTACTTGACTTATACTGCTGGCATCGGCAACGATGTGCATTATTTTTATTATTTTTGTATTGTGTAATTTGCATATTATTTAAAAGTGCAAAAAATGCAACATGTACTTTATTTTTAGTACAACGAAAAGTAATAGTTTATTTATGAAAAATACCAAGTGCAGCCAGGGTTAATGGCAAAAAAGCATTTTCAAAGTATATTTTAGCAGTTGCTTTTAGAGCACTTTATTTTAGTACAAAAAAACTAAATATTTTACGGTGAAAATAAAATACTTACAAAAAATATTTTAATAATATTTTGAAGAAGGTACTCTTAAAGTACATTTAATTTTTTAATAAAAGCTTAAAAGTTTTGCTGCAAAATTAATATAACAGTGAAAAAACATTTCAAAAGCATTTTTAAATGGTTGCTTTTAAAGCACTTTATTTTAGTACAAAAAAACTAAATATTTTACTGTGAAAATAAAGTATTTACAAAAAAACGTGTTTGCTGGCCTGGCCGCTAGATGGCAAACACTAGTCAACATTTTACAGGTACACTGAAGAATGTCAATACAAATTAAGTACATCCTACTTAGTACTTTGCCGTTATGGCGTGCAGCAAAAGCCAGTACTTAAAAAGTACTTTTTTTGTAATCCATGTTTGCTAGGTTACCAGGTTACCAAACACTATACCTACCAAATTTCAGCACTCGACTTAATGGATTTAACTTTACTTAACAAAACCAAATTTCAAGAAAATTGCGTAAAGGATTTTTTAAAGATATTTTTGTATAAATAATATATCTATTTTGTTCTTCATCTGCACATTTTATCGAAAAAAGTTTTTTTAGTCCAGCGCTGAGTTGGCCCGACGCCCAGTTGGCGCCGCCGAGTTGGCTCGACGCCCAGTTGTCCTAGACCGCTTTTCGACAATGACAATATTATTCACCCAGTCTGTAGGTTCTTCAACTTAGAAATGATACGTCTGTACTCGTGTAGGGCTTCCTTTAGCCTCGATTTTAAAGCATCTGGGCCCGGCACATTTGTCAACTGTTAGTTACAGATTCGAAGGCCAAATGCTGCCGCTGTTGCCAATTGATTGTTCCCAAGAGAAAGTAGCAGAGTTTGTTTATTAATTTTTAATTATGTTGGTAAAATTCAGTGGCGTATATAGAAAAAAGTTTCGGGGGCAGTGGCGGATCCAGGGGGGGGGGCACTAGGGGCACTTTCTCCCCCCCGAGAATTTTTTGAATATACAAAAAATGAGTAAAAAGTAATGTTTTTGCTAATAAAAATTCAAAATTTTTACCTGCGGCGCGGCGCATGAAAGTGTCTATTGTTATTATCATCGAAATTACAACCACTGACTAATTCAATAAAATGCTGCTTAAAAAAATATATTCCGTTTTTTATCAACAGAGAATGTCACCTAAAGTGCCCCCCCCCCCCCCCCGAGAAGCACCTCTGGATCCGCCCTTGTTCGGGGGGGGGGGGGGGGCAGAGACAGTTTCAGGGGGGGCCCCGAGACTTCATGAGGCCGTATTTTATGCTATTTCATTATTGTATTCATAAAATATATGAAAATATCTAAAAAAATCTTAGCTTCGGGGGGGCCCGCCCCCCCCTCCCCCTTATATACGCCACTGGTAAAATTTGATTACGAAAAACTGTTACAACGTGACGTGCAAGGTCGTACCTAAGGGGGATCAATCTCCCCCCGAAATTTTTAGGAATAAAAAATAATCAAACATTTAGTAGTGATAAGTAGTTGAGATATGGATTATTCGCATTTCTTCCCCCGCCCCGAGGGTACTGACGCCCCATGGGTGGCCGAAGCGCCCTATGCTGTATTAAGTATCCCAGGGCTGCCAACGGCAAATTGAGAGGGCGGCAAAGGAAACGAACGACATTATGACTTTTTTTTTTGTGAGGGGCGTCCTTTTTAGCTGTCGCCCCCCCCCCCCTTCAGGCACGCTACGCCGCTGGTCCCCTATGACATTCCAATAATGTTCTTTAAGCATGTCCAGGGGAGGTTCTCAATTGTCAATTCTCAAGACATTTCCGGACCGGATAGTAGAACCTAATAAGATATTTAAAATTATTTTTTGGATCATGAAATAATACTTAATTTCCTTGTTTTTTAATGATTTTCTACTGGGTTTCTACAGACAAAAATAAAAATTAGAATAAAAACATTTTGCTGTTTATTCAGCCAAAAAAAAATTAAAATTATTTTTTAATACTTTTTTTTGCAAAAAACAGTGTGAAAGTATTTTTGTATTAAATCACTGGCTTTTTATAGCCCTCGTAGTTTATCATAAAAAACAAATAAAAAATCGTCTAAAGATCATAAATAAACAAAGTTATAACAGTTCTATGTTAAAAACGGAATTATTAATAACCGGACATTATCAAAAACTTCATTCTGCAAAACAAGGCAAGAGCAAAATCGAAGTTCTGTATAGTCTTTTAAATTATCAAAACCGGACAAAATTAAAAAGGACAAAAACATAAAAAGGGCTCGGGCCTAGCTTTCGACGTTCACCTAAAGAAGAGCGCAGTGGCGTATATAGAAAAACGTTTCGGGGTGGGCCCGAGGCAGTTTTGGGGGGGGCCCGAGGCCCCATGAGGGCGTATTTTATGCTATTTTATGTTTTTATTCATGAAATATGTCGAAAATATCTAAAAAAATCTTAGCTTCGGGGGGGGGGGGGTTGGGCTCCCCCCATATATACGCCAGTGGAAGAGTGGTTCTGATATAACTATGCAATTAAAGCGTCCTTCACTGCAATTTTTTTTATACCATGCCTAATAAAAACACCGTCTCTACATAGGGATTGCTATAGCACATAAGGCGTTTTCATTAAGCAAGGGCCATCTTTAAAAAAGGCCAGGTGTTGGACCCTAGGTTAGGATTCATTTGCAATTAATTGACCAACAGGGTCGGTTCGATTCGGACACCAATTTGCCGCCAAACTTTCATGAGACCGATTTGTATGAGAAGAAGATAGACGGAACCAGTATACATGAAAAGATAGGAGACCCCTTTTTATGATTTTGTCCTTTTTGATTTTGTCCGGTTTTGATAAAAGACGATATACTAAACTTCAATTTTGCTGTTGTCTTGTTTTGATGAATGACGTTTTTGATAATGTCCGGTCTTAATACTTCCGTTTTTTTCATTGGACTGTTAGGCCATTTTTATTTGATGATCTTGGATGATTTATTTATGACGATGGATGGGGATTCGCTTTTAAAAGGTGTATTTCTTAAAATGGTACGAAAAAACAAAAAAATACTCTATCAGAACAACAACAAATGTCACGTGACGCGATGTCGCACATGCGCACATCCAGTTCCAGATAAAAATTAAATAACTTTTATTTTTATTTTTATATGTTTAAACCCAGCAATAACGTCTTTTAGACGAAAATTGGTCGTTTGATAGCAAAAGTACAAAAATAATCACCACTTACAAAATCTGACCAAGTCCCATTTCAGTCAGAATATCTGGCTAATTCTAGGGACAATATTTGACATTATTAGACTTTTCCATAAAAACCCGATAAAAATATAACGGTGGCAACCGCGTGGAGCAAATTCTGTAGCGAGCCTTTCACGCACCTTCCACGACATGAACTTAGTGCCTCTTTGTTAATTTTGCCGTGAAAAACAAAGAAGGAAAGTAAACTTAGCTGACCTCATAAAGAAAACGAATAGAAATTACAAATCTGAAAAAATTTGGCGATATTTGAAATGTCAATTTCTAGTGACGGTGTGAATTTATTTCCAATTTTTAAATTAAAAATTTCTAACGACTAACGTATTTTTGCTAAAAAAAAATAATTATATCGTGATGCTGCATCCAACAAAAAGTGGGAAATTGCCTTGTAGGTAAGTTTTTAAGTTTAAAAATTGCCTTTTAAACGAGAAATCTTAACCGCCAGATTATGTCACATTTTTCCAAATTTCGTCAGATTTTTTGAAATGTAAAGAATTGACCCCTATATTTCAAAAAATATTTGCAAATTCCTTTAATTTTATAAGATTTTTATTAATTTTGGACCGTTTTGATAAATGTTAAGTGCCCTACACCAGCGCCCTCTACATTAAGGTTAAAACTATAAATAAAGTTTTATGTAGAAAGGTTCGGCGAAGTGAGTAGTGAAATTTTTGTCCAATTCGGACCTACTGTTTTAAAGATATCGCGATTTTTGTAAAATTGCGTGTTAATGTGTGTTATTTCCCGTTGTGATTTTTGCGTGTTTTTTAGTATTTATTTTTCAAACTCAAAAACGGTACAACTTAGAAAAGTCGAACTTTTTTAAAAAAATATTTTGGTATTTTCTTAAAAAGATAGCAGTTCGAGAACTGTCAAAAAGTGTAAGGGCAAAAAAATTTCTCGATTCAGTATTTTTGACTGCAAAAACCTTGCATAGTTTTTGAAAAATCCTCAAAACTCAAAAACCAAAAACTAATTTTAAAAACCAACTATACGGTTACCGAACACTCCCTTAGGTCCGCAAACGTTTAAAATTTGGTTAAAATCCATTGAACAGTTTTGGAGTAATGACCAGATATATTTTAAAAAACGGCAAATAAACAGTGAAATTCTGACCAATTTTATTGTACAGTGAAAATGCGTTACTGCAGGGATTCAGAAGAGCCCCAAAATGGGGCACTTGACTTTTTCCGATCTGGCTGAAAAACAATAGGCTTCCTGACCACACATCAGAGTACACTTGTGCAAAATCTCAAGTTTCTAGAATAATCCCCTCGACACTTATGGTGTGCCAACGGAGGTACATCAAAAAAAGTCACTTTTTGACGGTTTTTCCCCTATTTCCCCTACTTGAAATTTTCCGATTTGACCCAAAATTGACATTTTTGGTCTCCCGTAAGTTCTTAATCAGTGCGCCAAATTTCATCCTTCTACGTCGAAGCGTTCCCGAGTAAGCGTCAAAATTCGAGCGCGATACACTAGGGGTGCTAGGGACGGAATAATAATAATAAAAAAAAAAAATAAAAATAATGTTACGGCCGAGGCGGCTCAAGTAATTGATTTTCGCCACAAGCGAAAATCAATAACAAGCAATTGGCTAAATATGTATAATCGTCGTCAACTCCATATGTCAGTTTTCTTTTTTAAAATAATAAAATTACAAGTGCCCAAATATTTAGACAATAAAATACTCTTTAGAACGGACGTTAACAACTTAAATCTCCGCTTTCGTGCTAGAATGACCCTCCCTAGACAACACAGTCAATTTTTTCAAAGATCTTTCTCATACCAGATAGTAAATACTTGGAATAAATTACCCGAATCTGTCATAAAAGTGAACTCTAAAATGTCCTTTCGTAATCACATATTTAAAAAACTAATGGAGGAACAAAATGGTTAAGTTTTTTGTGCCAGGAAAGTATTTTTGTTTGTTTTAAATTTCTATTACTCAAAAGAGTGACCTATTTTTTGTTAATTTAAGTAAATCTTTTAAATAAATTATTGTTGAAGAAAATTCTAAGGATTAGTTAGTATAGGTTGTTAGGTTTAGTGGGTTAGGTGGAAGAACAGGTCTTTCGTTTGTACACAAACGGAAGAACTGAACCTCACCCAATTTGGTCATGTATTTTTTTTTGGTGATCAATAAAAGACCTTTATTATTATTATTATTATTATTTTATAGAAAATTTAATGTCATTACTGATCTTAAAATTAAGAAAATTTGCAAAAATAATTCCCAACCCTTACGTACTTTTCCAGATTTAACAAGATTCGATTACTGCTAATGTTTGCATTATAACGAAAAGACCTATTAATTGCAAAGCAAGAATACTTAATCCAGAAAAACTAAATGCTGCTAACAAAGCAAATTGTGCTTGGAGACCTTGTGCTGATTACAGATTGCTTAATTCAGTGACGGTTCCTGATAGATATCCATTTAGGAATTTCACTGGAAGATAAAACAATTTTTTCAAAAATTGATTTTGTAGAAGCATTTCATTAAATTCCTGTTGCGGAAGAGGATATTGGAAAATCTGCGGTTATGTTATAACTCCATTGGGTTTGTTTGAATATTTAAAGATGCCATTTGGTTTATTTCATAAATGTTCAAAGTTGTCATCGATTTGTTCATCAAATTACTAGAGATTTTGATTGACTTTCTCTTTGCTTTAAAAACAAAAGAAAATCATTATGAACACACTCAAGAAACTCTTTAAAAGGCTACAAAATTATGGGATAATAATTAATTCTGAAAACTCTAGTTTGGAAATGCATCTTAAGAATTTTTAGGATACTTTATAAATGGAAATGGAGTTAAACCAACAATGAAAACAACTAAAGCTATAATAAATTTTCCCATTCCTATGAATTTATCTGACAAAGATTTTTGGGATTAATTAATTAATATCGTACTTATAGCGATTTCGGCTTTTGCTCTAAAACTGCCCTGGAGTGCTCGAAAATTGCTCTGAAACGGATGCACGCGTTCGACTTAAAAAAGAGCGGTGCTCTAAAAAAGATTTGCGTGCTCGACTATTGCCCGCAAATCTCCGAGCGGGTGCTCTGGATCTGGATGGTTTCTATGGTCCCTTTCTGGGACACTACGCCAGTCACAGGGACGATGGACTCCAAGATGATCTGACACTTGCTCACTTGGAACCCTGTTTTGAGTTTTATGTTTGGTTTGTACCAAAAGTTCTTTATAGTGACTGTTTCTCTCCAATGTAAGTCGCTCTTTTCCCTCTGTTTGTTGGTTCTTGATGTTCTTTTGTGCCTCTTTCTCAGCTTCTTTTTGATCTTCCGTCGTGGTTTATTTCGTGTGGTTCTTACTTCTTTTTTATTTATTTAAGGACGGGAAGTTAGTCATTCACACACACATTCATTCAACAAGGGACAATTACATTTTAAAAGGTTTAGTTTTTTTTAAAGGATATAAGGGGGTAAATGATCTCTTTCCAAAAAAGGTTATTTTTTTTTTAATTTTTGAGAATTTGCATTTTATAATTTAATTTGATTTTTGTGTAGGAAGTATAGTATAAGACTCTCATGTTGTTAAAATTGATGCTTGATAGAACCGTTTTTATTGACAGCGGTAGGACCGTTCCGTTCCCCGCGAAGGCTTTATATAGATCAAGGTCTGGGAGTTGGTTTATTGGACATTCCAGAAAGAGGTGGTCCAAATCCTCAATCTGGCCACATTCGCAGAAGGGGGTGTCTTTAATGTTGATTCTGTTTAAGTGGCTAGCAGTAAGACAGTGTCCTGTTCGCATGCGTGTTATTGTAGTTATATGAAGCCTGTTTATGTATTTTAGTTGTCCATGCCATGTTTTTGTTGGAAATTCTTGTTGGATTTGTCCATACCATCTTCCTTTTAGTTTTATTTGTGCTTTCCAATTGTTTTTAAATGTTTTAATTGTATCAGTTTTTCCTATGTTGAAAATGTCTTCCCAGGTGTATTTTATTTCTTTTGGAACCGTAAGGATTCTGCCTATGTTTGCTAGTTTGTCCACCTCTTCATTACCCCTAATCCCACAGTGACCTGGAATCCAGGCTAAATAAAGAGAGTTTATTCTGTTTTTTAGTATTATTCTAGTTTTTGTTGAAATGGTGATAAAGTCCTGTCTATGATCGATTTTGTTTCTTTTGAGTTTCTCTATTGCACTTTTTGAATCTGTAAATATTATGATGTTCTCTAGGTCTTTCTCTAAACAAAATTTTATTCCTTCATTGATTGCAACCATTTCGGCTGAGCAGATATTAAAATAATCAGGAAGTCTGCTTGAGTAGTTCAATTTGAGTTTGGGAATGTGAACTCCATACCCCACCGTCTGACCTACTTTTGATGCATCTGTGATCACGAAAGTATAATTGTCTCTAAGATTTTCAGTTTTTTCTAGAAATTCCTGTTCACCTTCACAACTTTTTTTTGAAAAATTCAGATCTAATGTTGGGATGTCTGCGATTTGAATATAGCATGGTAAAGTTTCCTCAGATTTTAGGTTTTTTAACATGCCCTCTAGCTCACATTATGTTCGTAAAAGAACAGTCCATTTGGATTCTTCTAACTTTCTTTTTAGGGTTGTGTTTTTTTGTTGTTTTAGGAGGTGTATCAGTGGGTTGTTCTTAACACAGGCTGCTTTAACTATCAGTTTTTTTGATAGAATTCTTCTTCTTGAATACAGATGCATTGATGTGGATTCAGCATACAGTGCTGGGATCGGGGTTGATTTCATGCACCCTGTCACTATTCTGAGAACCTGATGATAAACATTATCGAGTTTTTGGAGGTTTTTTTGTAATGTTGGTTCCATGAACATAGCTGCAAAGTCCAGGTGCGATCTGACCAAGCCATTGCCTGCTATGTTTAGGGTTTTGGGGTCGGAGCCCCACCATGTTCCGCAAAAAGCCTTTACCAGATTTATCCTCTTTTTTGCCTTGATAACCGTATTGTTGATCTGCATGTCCTATTTTAAGTTACTTTGTAGAATAACTCCTAGATATTTGATGTGATTTTTGTAGGAAATTTTTTCCCCTGCGATATAGATATCTGGGGGTATAACTTTGGTTCTGTTTGGCTTAAACCAAATTGCTTCACATTTCTGTTTATTTAATTTAAGGTTATGGGATGACAGATATTCATTAATGATTTTAAGAGCTTCATTAATTTTTTTTGTCATATGTATGACATTTTCTCCTTTTATAAAAAGTACCAGGTCATCAGCGTATGCCATTATTTTGACATCACATGGTATTATGTCAAAGATTTTTTTGATATATACGTTGAAAAGAAGAGGGCTTAGTGGTGATCCCTGCACAAGCCCTAAAGTTAATAAGTTTCCTTCATTATCCCTTGTATAGATTGAACGGTTATCAAGAAGTCTATAAATTAGGTTGCAGATAGGGATTGGAATTTTAGCATCCACTAGCTGGTCATAAAGCACCTGTATTTTGACGTTGTCATATGCAGCTTTGATATCAAGGAAAACTCCTATTACAATTTGTTTTTGAGTGAAAGCTGTTTGTATGTAAGTGGTAAAGTATCCTAAGCTGTTCTGAATGCCCATGTTTTTTCTAAATCCTGTCTGATACTCTGAAAAGAATCTTTTTTTCTCCAAAAACTAATCCAGCTTATTTCTGAGAATAGTTTCTAATAGTTTATTTACGCAGGATCCCAGCCCTATAGGTCTGAAACTCCCTGGGTCCTCTAAATTTTTATTTGGTTTAGGTAGAGCAATTATAAGGTGTTGTTTCCAGAGCGGGTGCTCTGAATTGCTCCATCTCTTTTGACGGAGCAACGTTTCAGATCAAAACAAAAACCTAACCCCATTTCTTAGATATGATTAATTTGTTTCTAACTTTGCTATATTTGTGTTTTTATAAGTATTTTCGGTGTTTTACATCTAGAAAATGTACATTCATATACTCCAATACACCAAAAAAATTTATATAAAAAAATTGTAAACCACCAAGATTTTTTATTTGTTAAGGTTATAAAACCCACGAAATTTCGATCAAGTGTTTGAAAAATCATGTTCGCCCTTGCTTCGAAGGGGAGCAATCCCGCTCGATCTCAGATCAATCCCGGGGTGCTCTGAGAGAGATTCGTGACGTTACCACTCTAACCGCGAGTGATTTCAGAGCAGTGAAGCCGAAATCGCTATTAAATACCAACAGGCTCCATTAAATAATTTTCAGAAAGGCAGTCCAAAACAGAACATGAAAGTAAGTCAGAAAAACAAACTGAAGCATTTGAAGTAATTAGATCATCCATCGCAAATGCGACTTCTCTTTTACAGTAATCTGTACTTTTACCGGTTTCGTTGATGGTCGATGCTTCAAAAGCCAAACGTTTATCTAAGAAATTAACAAATTTACAAAGAAAATATATGATAAAGAGAGAACTGCTTGGTATATATGAAGCTACCAAGTATTTTCGATAATGTTGTAAGGACGAAACTTTACTATTTTTACAGAATACAAACCATTTGTTTTTGCACTTACAAAAAAACGACATAATTGCTCACCAATGCAAACAAGATATCTTAGTTTTATTAGTCAGTTTCCTAATTATATCCAATATGTTTCTGGTCAAAACAACATTGTGGCTGACACATCATCACGAATGGAAAGTTTATCGAAAGCAATGGAGTTAATGACTCTATTTTTGTTAAATCGCAATATGAAAATTATGAGCTTCAACATCTGATTTTAAATACCAGTTCTCGCAACCTCAAAGAAGTGAAAGTTCCGGTAACAGAAGTTCTAATTTTTGACGTCTTAAAAGAAAAAATACGGCCTATATATACCATGTGTTCTAAAAAGCGATATTTTTTATTTAATGCGTAATTTGGCACACCCTGGAATAAAAGCATCAGTTAAGCTAATAAAAGTAAATATGTGGTCAAGTATAGAAGATAGATATATTAGAAATTGGGCTAAATCATGTATAGCTTGTCAACAGTAAAAAATTACTCGTATACCTTCGTATACTTCTTCCACCTTCAAATAAATATTGCTATTGCCTAACATGATAGATTGACTTGAAGTTTTTTCAATACACGACATTACTGCTGAAACAGTTGTTAAAGAACTATATAGAGTTAGGATTTCTCGTTTTGGTGTGCCTTTAAGAATTACAACAGGCCAAGGTTGAATCAGAATTATTTAATGCTTTTCCAAAGACATTTGTAATTATCCATTTGTGGATTAACTGAACGCTCCCATAGGTCACTTAAAGCTCCAATTAAATGTTATTTACTATTAGGTTTCGGAGTTGAATTGCTAGTTAAATCTACACCAACAAGAAGTCAACCAGAATTTGTAAAACATATTCGGGATATTGTGAATATTTGCGAATGAAAAAGACATCAGATCATAGCAAGTTTTCATTCATAAGGATCTATTCCCTTATATAGCGCAATCAAATGGTAGTTTCAGGTGAAAAGTTTTGGTGTAATTTTTTATTTATAAATTGCACAACTTTTTTTTATTTGAGCATAATTAAATCTGTTACTATTTCCGAAACCCCCATAAAGCCCCATGTAGTTACTTGTATCTGGGACACCCTGCAGCTATATAGTTTTTAGTCATTATTATTAACATATTGATTTTTTTAATAATTTTTTTCAAATAATTTTGTTTTGTTTCTTCACCGAATTACACAAAATAAATAAAAGTCTGATACAAAAAGACTGGTAAATATCGCACATTGCCAAGAATCTTGGACTAAAAACAAGAACGAAAAAAAATCTCCGTTCTTTTCTTATTTTTGCAATTAACACCAAAACTGTAAATCATGCCTTTATACTACAAGAGGGGACACAGAACTCTACGTTATCCATACCAAAATAATTCACCGTCAAATAGTGTCATATTATCCTTCAAATATATGTGCCTACTTTAGTTAATAACGAGACGTGGTCTGAAGTCGCTAATTAAGCGAATTGTATGAAAAGATTTACAGGTGCGTTAACATCTTATAGTAACAGTTTAGACTCTATTGCAAGTATGTCATATAAACCCATTTATAAAAATATGATGATGCTGCCACACCTCACTCCAGTTGGAGGACAGGCACACGCACTTAAATAAAATTTCGCCCCTGGTTAAACCTACATAATCTAAAAACATTATATTATTAATATTTTTTGTTGGCACATGTGTCATTTGCGCCCCCCTTATATATGTGTCTTATGATGCCTTGTTGCTGCCTGGCTGCTGACAACGCACACCATCTAGACTATAAAGGTTTTTAAGATCCACCTACGTAAGTTGAAAAGAGTTTTTTTATATAAAATAGCTGTCATATAGGTCCCGTAAGTTTAAAATAACTATGCTACCCGACCTAGATTTACTATAAGCTGAGCACACCTATAAAAATTTTAAAATATTTTACTTTCAAGCCACATCATGTAGTACCAAGAATCTCTTTAAAAATTGTGTATCATATGGACCTTAAAAAACTAAATTGTCTATGCTGCCAAACATCCGCTTGATCTAAGAACAGGCTCACCTCCTATAAATATATTTGAGGCTGAAACTCAACCGAACCGAACCGAACCGAACACGCCAAAATAGCAAGATGATTTTTAATTATTGTGTGTTATATGGATCATCAAATAATAAAATGGATATGCTGCCAAACATCTGCCTCACCAAAGGACTGGCACACCTTCTATAATTATAATTGAGGCTGAACTTATCTATATCACTAAATATCAAGATAGTTTTTATTATTGTTTGTCATATGGACCCTCAAATAATAAAATGACTATAGTGCCAAAAATTTGCCTGACAGGACGACTGGCACACTTCCTATAATTATATTTGAAACTCAAAGTCATCAAGGCGGTTTTTAATTACTGTGTGTCATATGGACCGTCCAATACTAAGTTGACTATGCTTCCAAACATCAGCCTGATTGAAGGACTGGCACACCTCCTATATTTATAATTGAAGCTGAACTCATCTAAATCACTAAATATCAAGAACGTTTTTTATTATTGTTTGTCATGTGGACCCTTAAATAATAAAATGACTATGGTGCCAACAATTCGCCTGACAGAACGACTGGCACACGTCCTATAAGTATCCTGGAAGCTCAAAGTTATCTACATCATTAAAAAGGAAGAAGGTTTTTAATTACTTTGTGTCATATGGATCCTCAAATACTAAATTAACTATACTGCCAACCATCAGCCTGATTGAAGGACTGACACACTTCTTATAATTATATTTAAGGATAAACCTAACCTACACCACTAAGTACCAACATGGTTTTTAATTTTTATATGTCATATGGACTCTTAAATAATAAATTCACTTTGCTGCCTAACATCTGCTTGACCAAAGGACTGGCACACCTCATGCAGTAATATTTGAGGCCGAAACTCATCTACATCACTAAATACAAAGACGGGTTTTAATTATTCTGTTGCTCAAATAATAAATTGACTATGGTTCCAAACACTGGCCTGACCAAACGACTGGCACACCTCTTATGCCAAGCCAGGTTTTGGTCCAATTTTTTTTTATTTACCCTCCTCTTATAGTCGTGTTCGAATTTCTGAGAATTTAACTATGTTGATGCTCTAAAGCCACAATGATAGACACATGAATAAAAAATGTGTAAGACCTAACCTAAAAATAAAATTATATTATTTTTTTCAATTTTAGCTGAAAAACTCCCCAAAAACCCCCAAAACCTAAAATTTTTATGTTTTCTTAAAAACTAAGCATCTTAGTAAAAAATATGTCATTACCTTTATTGTAGACAATAAAATTTCCTTTTCAACGATATACAAGTCAGTGGGGTACGACCAAAGACAAACTCTCCAGCGGCGTCCGTTTATTGAGGTAATGCAAAAAAATGAAAAAAAGAAACATGCATATTACCTATTTTCCCTGATTTTCTTGAAAACCAAGCTCTCCATTAAAAATTGTGTCCTAAAGTCGGTTGTAGACAATAAAATTTCCTTTTAAACGGTGTATAATAGGGCAGAATTAGTTTTGTTTATAACAATTAAGGGGCCTTCGTAAATTACCTCAATTTTGAAAAATCACTAAACTTACCAATTTTTTTACTAGTTTTATCCAATTTTCTCAAAAACTAAGCTTTTTAGAAAAAAAATATTAACACTTTATTGTAGAAAATAAAATTGTCTTTTTAATAAAGTTCAAGCTAGTGCGGTCAGACTAATACCAAACTTTCCAGTGGTGTCCGTTTATTGAGAAAATTTAAAAAAAATTAAAAAACCACCTGTTTGTCACATGTTTTACCCGATTATCTTAAAAACCAAGCCTTCTATCAAAAATCGTGTTCCTTAGTCGATTGTAGACAATGAAATTTTGTTTTAGCTGCTGTATCACGAAGTTTAGTGATTTTTCAAAATTGATGTAATTTACGGACGACCCTAAATTGTTGTAAATAAAAGTCATCTTACCTTGTTATACACCGTTTTAAAGAAAACTTCATTGTCTACAAGTGACTATAAAACCTAATTTTTGATAGAGAGCTTAGTTTTCAAGAAAATCGGGTAAATCATGTAATAAACATGTTTCTTTTTTTCATTTTTTACATCACCTCAATAAACGGACGCCGCTGAAGAGTTTGTCATTGGTCGTACCTCATTGACTAATACACCGCTGAAAAGAAAATTTTGTTGTCTATAATAAAGCTAATTACATATTTTTTCCTAAGAAGCTTAGTTTTTGAGAAAATTTTAAGAAAACCTCAAAATCTCAGGTTTTGGGTGGTCAGGAGGGTTTTTGGGGGTTTTTGCAGCTAAGATTTGACAAACTAACAAAATTTTTTATTTAGGTTGAATTTTACACATTTTTGTTTAATTTCTCTGTTATTGTAGCTTCAATGTGTCAAGTAAGTTAAATTTTCAGAAATTCGAACACGGCTATGAGAGCAGGGGGGATAAAAAAATTGGACCAAAACCTGACTTGGCAACATCCAGATCGTTAATCTGTGACCTTTTGTTAGCTAGAATCCATTGTCAAACTACGGTTCTCATATATTGCACTAGGTAGAAGGGTTAGCTATTTACATAATTAAAAACAAAGAAGGTTTCTCATTTTTCTGTTTCATATGGCCCGACAAGCACGAAATTTCCAAATTATGCACTTACTTATATACCAAGAGCCGGTGACACAGAACTCTACGTTATCCATACCAAAATAATTCACCGTCAAATAGTGTCATATTATCCTTCAAATATATGTGCCTACTTTAGTTAATAACGAGACGTGGTCTGAAGTCGCTAATTAAGCGAATTGTATGTAAAGATTTACAGGTGCGTTAACATCTTATAGTATCAGTTTAGACTCTATTGCAATTATGTCATATTAACATATTTATAAAAATATGATGAAGCTGCCGCACCTCACTCCAGCTGGAGGACAGGCACACGCTCTTAATGTAATAGACAGGTAAAAGTAAACTTACATAAACAAAAAACAAAATAATTTTTACAGTAAATGTGTCATTTATACCTCTCCTTTATAAATCCTTCATGCTGCCTCAAGTTGCCTTATCCCCAGTCAGGTAACACCTGCCTCACACTGCACTTTTTTTTAGATAAACTACCTTACTAAATACCAAAACAGCTTTTATCTAATTAGTGTCAGATGAAGCTATTACTAATATAATAGTTAACTATCTTCAGCCAAAACTGAAAAGAGGAAAGTCACGCCTCCTTAAAGCAATTAAATATGAACCACATACCTATATCTTTAACTAACAAATTAAATTTTGTTACATAGGTGTCATAAAAATGTCCTTATTGTTAAATGAGTATGCTGTCTAAATTTTACTTGACTAGATATGAGGCACACCGCCTGAAAGTAATTATTTAATTAGACTACATTTACATTAGAACGTATCATGGTATTTATTATGATAAACATGCCATATGAACCTCTTTTATATACAAATACTATGCTGTCAAATCATCTTTGGATCAAAGACCTCACACACCTCCTCTGAAGATTGGTTATGTATTTAGCCGATATACGTCATGAGATACCAACCAGATTTTTCTTTTATTCGGTTCAAATGTGATAAAGTATTATAAGGTAATGATGCTTCCACTACATCTTTTGACGTATCGAAAGGCACATTTATTTTAACTTTCTAAGTTTCGTCTACATCAAGTATCAAATGTTTTGACTTTGATATCATGTTAATACCCTGATTATTAAATTACTATGCTAACAAATTTTTTCTTAACAATAGGTGAGGCACATATTGTGAAATTTACTTTACTTTACTTACTTCATTTACCTTAGAACATACCAAGTTAATTATTTTGATAAATATGTTATATAAAAATACTAGTAATTAATTTATATGGAAGAAGTTTTTTAAAAATGGGTTTTAAATACCAGTTTGACTACCTTAAATACGGAATACTCATTTTCTTACCCTTTATTGTTATTGCTTGGGTATACAATGCAGTGTAGATCTCTCTTATATCTAGACCACAGTGGTGTAGGTATCTTACAGTATGGTCACTCCTATCATAAGGCCTTTTCACTCGCAACACGCCGTCCAGCACATGGAACAACAGGACTTTGCCCTCTGGATGCAAACAGGTAAGTTTTTATTGAACACACACAGAATTACTTGCTCATAGTTTTGTTTAGGGCTTGTTATTACACTTCGAATTTTTTTAATAACAATTTTATTAGTATTCTAGTTTAAATTTTATAAAAGAAAATACACGTTTTTTAAAAACATGGGCTAGAAGACTGTCAAACATTTTGTAAAATATATTTTATAAAACATATTTGTCAAAGATCTTTAATAGCGTAATTCTAGCTCAAATAGTTCATAAGTTTTTCTGATAGGTCGTTCTTCAATTGTAAATATATATTTTTTCGTAGAGTTAAAAATAATGAAGATATTTTGCAATTTGCTTACATAGGGCAGAGTATAAATCAATTAAGCTTTTCTTATTGTAAATTACAAAAAAATTTGCCCCTAGGGGACCTGTTTATCGGCTTCAATTTTTTTTGTATAGCAGACCTGGGGGCATTTGTATGAGCTTCCAATTTGGTAAGACATAGTTGTGTAGGTGCAATAGTTTAGAAGATATAAGGTATAATCTAAAAACACATTTTGCAAACTTCCGGCCCCTAGGGGTAAAATATGTAATTTTTCTTGACAGAAAAAGAATAAGTACGTGAAGGCCGATGTGCGCGCAAAGTTAATTTAATTAGTCCAGCTTAAAGTGTTCAGAATTGAAAAAATATTTTGGCACCCTAACCTTTAATTTTTGACTGAAACAATTTGGGGTCTAACAACAGGTTAGGCAGTGTTGGTGGGATCATTAGTAATATGTAAACTATGGCCGCACACTATTTATAGTATTTCCAATAAGGCTAGTCCTTTTGTTTAATCACCCCGTAAATCTGGTAACAAAACACACGTGTATTCTTAATTCAGTTTAAAACCACAGATTACCTAAGGTAATAATGGGTGCTGTGAAACTATCAGTTACATTTCAGAAAAGTTTCTGTCCCAAAATTATTTTATGTGGTGAAAAACTTATGTAGAGCGTATGCACTTTACAGGTATGCATTCATCAATCAACTGTGGTGCTTTGCCCACTTTACCTCGAAGTTTAAAAATGCGTTTCATTTTTAATGACAAGTTTAGGTCGCTTTATACTGTTTTCACTAGTAATACCACTAGAGGTTAAATTATTTCCGGAAATTTTTTCGAGCTAATGAATATTTTTAAATATAATAATTTTCTAAAAATATTCATTAGCGAGAAAAAATTTACGGATTTAATTTAACCTCGCCTGGTATTCGGTAAGAACATTCCACACCAAATTGAATAAATTTAAAATCTATTTTTTGACTCACAACAATAGCTGGCCATACACACAGAGGTTGATCCGTCGGTTTGGAACGGCGCGGTTCAAACTGGCGGATTTGTCTTTCAATTAGTGGACATTCCGCGCGCCAGTTATAGCCGGTATAGATTTATCTGTGAGTTCAGACCGGAGGGCGAAACTTGTGGGTTCCGCGCTTGATATTTTAACCGGCGCAGACTTGTCTGTCGGTTTACACTGTGCCAGGGATAACAGACCGTTCATATATTCTCTCTTTAATTTATTGAATATTATGGCACATGTTTCTGGAATGATATAACCAAGTGCCTGTGCAAAAATTCCCACTGAAAATTTCAGATCTTCATATGATCTTCCCGTGGCAAGGAAATTAAGGGCAGCATTTAATCGCTGTTCTGGTCCAATGGCTTCTCTCATTTGAGTATCTTGTTTCGTAAGATCCTCTCTTACCAAATTTAATAAAAGGTCATACGTGTTAATATCCATTCTTAAATAATTTTTAAAATCGTCTGGATCATTTTCTCTTAACTCTTTTAATAGAAGGTCATGGCTAAATAGTTTCCTCTTAAGCAAATTACTTTTAACCCACTTGGAACGTCTCTTTTTTACACCACTATGCATTATTTCCATATTAATCATCATTCCCATACACAGAGTCTGCTTCTTTTTAGCACGAAACATTTTACATATACTATGCTTAAAATACCGTGCCGCATAAAACTTTCGACTTGACGAAATTCCACAGTTTTGGTTTAACCGGCAGATAAATCTTGAGTTTTCGCCCACTAACGCGCGGTTATGTCTGCCACAGACCGATATGAAAGATCGATTCGATTTTTTTGTGTTAGTGGACTGCAGCAGTTTTAAACCGTTGCGGACAAAACGGTCAGACTTATCTGTGCCGTTCCAAACCGACGGATCAACCTCTGTGTGTATGGCCAGCTAATGCCAATTTTTTCTTCGACGAGACACCAGCAAAACATATACAGTTTTGATTGACTTGATTATTTAGTTACTATGGCAACTAATATTTTGTCATTCTGCCTACCTAAATTAAAAACTAAAAGCTGAATTATTATTTTTATGACTAGAATAAGAATAGTTGAAAATTTTGTCTATTTCATTTTCATATATTTACGTTCATGAATAAATTTAGTTTCGTCGCAGTTTCAGCACCAATAGGATTAATTTCTACTTATTGTATTTGTATGTATCTATACTTTTCTGTTTTTTTGTAAAAATGTAATAATAAATACTTTTTTCTGTTCTATATTCCCGTTTTTTAATTTTCTATTAAATAATTTCTTAACATGCTTTAAAAAGCGGTTGTAATAATTAAACTATACATTCCCAGACAGCACACTTCGTCCCAGGAACGTACATTTTATGTCCAATTTACGTCGGTACGTCCTGGGACCAATAAGTTACGTATAATTGTGTACGTACATAGTACGCACATTATAGGTACGCACATTTTACATACATATTACGTCGGTACTTCTCGGGCCAATTAGGTACGTACTATGTAGTACGTACATTATATAGGTACGTACATTTTACGTCGGTAATTCTTGGACTAATTGGGTACATACACCAGCTACGTACATAGTACGTACATTTGAGAGATGCTCTTCCGAATTTTACCTTAAAATTAACGTACCATGGACGTACCTACTAGGAGTGTTTTACAGACATTACTGCATTTTAGTTGCATTTTTCGTCCCTTGTGGATCCATAATGGGACGTATAAAGGACGTACAGAAATAAAGGCCCAAAGTACGTCGAATGTACGTACATAGTAAATACTTTCGTACGTACATAGTACGTCGAATGTAAGTACTTCCGTACGTACATAGTGCGTACAAATCAAAGGAAAATAATGGCTAATGTTACGTCCCTGGGACGTACACATGTGGACGTAGGTCGAAAAATGTACGCCTACTATGTACGTACATACGTCGCAGAGTAACGTACTATGTACGTACATAGTACGTATTTGTGTCTGGGTTATGTGCATTTTTTTGTCTATTTGTTAAGAACAATATTTGTGCTTTTCTTTTTTTAAAATAAATCAATAAATTTTTCGTCTATATTTCCGTTTTTAATTATTATCGCAAAATAATTTTTTTACATACTTTTAAAACAATTGGCCAAATAATCTAGGTACTACGACATTATGTGTAGTTTTTTTCACTTTAAGTATTTAAATTTAATTTATTTAACAGATATTTCAAATATAAAATCATTTATCATCCTTTTATTCAATGTAAAGACAATATTTTTAAATTTACAATGCCTCAATCTTGCATAAAATTTAATTTGCATAAAGAAATAGCTCTAAAAGCACATAAAATCCAACATAACGATAGGCGCACTTTCTGCCCAGCACAAGTGGCAGTGGCTGATCCAGGGGGGGGCAGAGGGGCCCGGGAACCCCCCCTCCCTGACATAAAACTTTTTTTAGTTGAAGGGAAGCAAATGCCAATGCGTCAACCGCAAGTTTGAATAAAATTTACCCCCAACATCAATTTTTTCAAGTTTTTTTTTCTAAAAAACATTCAGTATTCAAAAATTTTTCGCCTGCAGCGCATTTTGTCACCTGTAATTTTACATTTCAGACCCAAGAATTATTAAAAATGAACGCAAACCAAGAACTATTTTGGTTTTTGCTTCCTTGGCCCCTCCCCCCTGGAAATCCTGGATCCGCCACTGACAAGTGGTGACGTAACAGCGAGTTTGACCTTAAACATCGATTGGAGAGAGATTCGGCAAACTGAGCAATCATGTCTAGTGTATAATCGTTGCTCGTGACCTGCCTCGGAATTTCCATCGGCGACTCGTCAACTTACCTCGGAATAATAAGAGTACCCACACGCAATTTTTGGATAATTCGGAATTTTTAGAGTACTGTGGCCAATTAAAATGCGTTGGGTGACATTTGTGGCAAACTAAATACGTTGCCGCCATTTTGTGACACTGTAACTAGAATAATAATGCTGTGCCAATTTGTGACACTAAAAAAATTACTGAGTAATTAAACAAATATCTGGAAGCAGAACTGTATTTTCCAGCTAGGTAAAACATTGATATGCCCGGTAACTTTTATACAGTGGAGAAGGGGGGGTTCAGAAATAAGAAAATTTTAAGCGCCACAGTGTTTTAATATCAATGTTTTACAAAGAAGATCTTAATTAAAATACAGTTCAACCCAAACGTTGTAGCCAAACAATGAAACTCTACTTACTTCCGAGGCTTCCAGAGTATTTGTGTAATTAAGAATAACCAAAAAAATTGACTAATAAACAAAATAAAATTCTAAAAGATTCCTAAATGAATCAAAATGACACAAATAGAAAGTACCTTATAGGTAGATGCACATTTCCAACAGGTCACAGTGTACCGACATTTGAGTCAGTAGCGTAAGACTCAATTATATAAATGATTGTTAAAAAAATATATATATACTTGCAAAATTATTCCGTCATAGGGGAGATCTGGACCAAATGTCTGCTGTCATCATTCTACGTTGGGTAAAATGAGACAGACAGCAACCCAGTCCGAGATCTACCCCCATGAGGCAAAACAGTGTAAAGAAACCGCTAAAAAATATAACCTCATCTCTCTTTTGTCTCTGCAAAGTTGGTTCACTGGATTGTACAAATAACACAAAGATTTAGTTCATCTTGTTTATTTTAAAGGTAAAACTGAAAAAAATACTGGAGACATGAAATAAGCAAAAAAAATGAAACAAGTTCGGGCCAAAGTAGCAAGGCACTCCAAATTTCATAAGAGAAATTGTCTTAAATAAATGAGATGAAGGAAAACAAGTCAACTTAGTAAATACTCCGCAAAATTGTGGTTATGACGTCATACCTTTACCTTGCGTTTACACGAAATGTTAAATTATACTATAAAATTTATGAAAAAAAAAATTATATCTAAAAAAATGGTTGCTTGCGTGAAATTGAAGAAAACTCCTACCTTGGTCCTTGATTATTTTATGGTTAAAGAAGAGGGTGTTTTGATTTGTAAACCTGGAAGTCCCCAAACATCTTCCTGGCAACTCCGGGTTCTGCTCTGGTCTCTGGTCGCGCCTTCCCTTGGTTGCTTAGCACATGGTGCTAGGGCAGCACATGGTGGTCAAAATGTAGCTGATTCTTGCCCGAGCGGAAAACCCTGTGGAAAATGAAATGTTTCAGTTTCCTGGAATTCGTCTATTTTGCACGAAGTTCCCCTACACCGAGTAACTTAAATCGAGAACCCCATGTCGACTCAATAAAATAAAGTAGATTTAAACAGATGAACTAAAATAATCCTAACGTACCTTTCCCAGGGTTACAACTGGCTCGAACCTCGTTCCACCAGCAAAACTGTCCCGTCGATGGAATGGACGGGCTGTAACCAAAGGAAAAAACAATATATAGTTTTTATCCAAAACGTGGTTAAAAAAAAATATAAAAAAAAAACTCCAAAAATTCCACACGTCTGCTGTAGTAAAATTACAATTCACACGAAAAACAATTACAATTTGGGAGGCAAATATTGTCTTAAAGAATTAAAAAAAAATAATAAAAAAAATCGAACTTACCGCTGCTCTTTCCGTAGAAACGGCGTAGGCCGCCTTAAATCCCTCTCAAAGAGGACACGAGCCGTCCACGAGAATGCCTCACGACGGACTCACTTCTACAGTTTCTGGTATATCTCCTGCAATCGCTGCAGTGCCAATAACCAAAAAGCAATGGCGATCCCAGAAACTGTTGTCGACCCACCGCCGACTCTTTAGGAAAAGAGAAAAGATACTTTGTCGAGAACACAAAAAAATGAAGTTGCCGGAAATCGTTTGTAGATCTGGTGGGGACAGTACACAGTACCAACCTAATTTTCCCGGTTAAATTCAAATAAGGATGCAAACCTATTTATAAAAAAAACGCTTTCACCGGAAAATCACTAACTCCGGTTTGCGAGACTGGAGAAAAAACCGCGGTTTTCAAACTAACCAATGATGAAATACACTAACACTTTCGTACCGGTCTATAGGGGGCAGCATCGACCAAGGGGATATCGAAAATACGTAAAACGCACATTGAGGTGTTGTCGGATCTATTTCCACGGTTGACATTTTTATAACAAGGACATCGAGACACCCTCCATACATAGACCGAACATTTGTCTACCGGACCCCTGCCAACATCGCAAGTAGGAGGAAAATAACCAACCGGACTATAAGAAGCTCAGCATTGAAACCATCAACTGTAAATTTAATTACTGAAGATTCGAGCATGCATCAAACCCAGGAATATTCTCTCAACTCAACCAATTCCCACATGAGCAAAGCTACACTAAGTGTAGAATCCAGTTGTATTTTATTTACAGTCTCAGTCAAAAATTTCCTTCGCTCTTTATATATGTTTTCTCCAAGATTCATATGGTTTGACGCCATTTTTGTAAAACATTTCTACATTAATAAAGTTGTTTCTGAACTTGAACCCAAAAATACACATTGAACTACTGCTTAAACCCGGCCTAAGAGTGTTCAGATGTTAAGTTTGGTCACCACTAGCTAGCCCTACACAACCTTCCAATCCGACTGAGTTAGCTATTAACTTTATTTAACTATGATTATATATAAATTTATATAATATAAAAATACGATTTTGTTTATTCTTTTAGTCCTGGTTTTTATCCCTCGTTTATCTCCCATTTATAAAAATGCATAACTCGTATTTATTTTATCTTCTCCTTATCAAATTAATAAAGATATCAAAGTGGGCGGAGCCTCGGTGGTTACTGGTCAAACCGTGGACCTAAATATGTTTTCGTGCTATCAAAACTAGCTAATCCGTGAAGGATATGAGGTTCGGAAGAGAAAACATTGTCCCAATATCCTCGAAAATAAACATAAGCGAATGAAATGTTCGTCTAAATATTTTCTTCCTGTTACTGAAACCATTTGTGATGCGGCAACGTCGCCATTCCCCAGCAGAACAGCTGTTTATTTTCATGAACGTCAAAGAAAATTACGAAATTTTACCGATAAACAAAACAATCAAAAGTTTTTATGTGATTTTTCCCGAAACCTGTGATCTCAAACTCCAAATAGAATGCCCAAATAATACGATGTGCGCAGTGTCCACAGTAATTCGATGGAATGCCTCCTTTATCAGGTAACTTTCTGGACACTATATAACCTCCAAACCTAGCTCTATAAAATACCTTTAATTTGTGTACAGAAAGACGAGTCGAAGAGCCTTGATTATTTACCTAAATAAACAAATATGTAACGTTGCCTTAAACGTAAAAATGACACGTTACAGTACCTACAAATTTTCTAGAAGTTTGTAAAGCTATCTCAGAATTTTTAGAGTACTTACAGTATGTAAAATCTTTTTAAAAATTAAAACACAATACTTATAATTTAAGTTTTTGACCAACTTTTATTTTTAAAATATAAATTAATACAAAAAAGACTACAAAACAATTTAATACATACACTTTCACTATTAGATATAATATTAGTTATAGTACTTACCTACAATGATAAATTTTGGTTAAAATGTTTATAGTTTCTAGAGTCATATTCCTGTGATTCTGCAGTGCTTCCAATCAGGTAGACTCTGTGCAAAAACATGATTTTTTAAAAAAATTTCCAAACCTTTTAGTTTTGTATTTTACATCGATATAAGAAAGTCTTTGTTTTGGAAATAACACACAGTATTTTTAAAGTTTGTTAGAGTCGCGATCATTTAACGGCATTGTTAGAGATATATTACTTAAATATTTAATCAAGCAAAACAAACTTCAAACCTATCGGGACTTCGAGCCGTGAGGTAATCCTGGACGATCAGTCTAAAGTAGGAATGTTCAGAAAGCCAGAATAATTTTTAATGATACCTAGCCCTAATGCTACACTTTGTTTATTTTAGTTTGATGTCCTATGTACGTACCATATACGTCTAAGGTACGTACATTTTAAGTACTATATACGTACCATGTACGTACATTTTACGTTTAACTGGACGTACCATGTTAGTATCTAGTACGAGTTTTTTACGTACATAGTAGGTATATTCATCTAAAATACGTCGAATGTTAGTAGATAGTACGTCCATAGTACGTACAAATCCCTACGACGTACATATATGGGCGTAAGCTCTCCGGTCCTCATTTTGGGAGGTTCTCTTTTGAGCGCAAACCTGTGGGGACAGTTTTTTGGTTGAAAAAAGTCATGCAGGGGGTATCCGAACCTGTAAGGAAATGTTTGCGAATAATTGACAAAGGTTAGGAAAACACCAATTTCGACCACCTAAAAGGAGGACAGTGGAGCTAATTCAAGAAAATAATTTTTCCAAAATATGTGTCGGTTTGGTTCGGTTTGGTTTCACAATCTCTAAGATCCGGGGAAAGAAGTCAGGGAAGTTTTCTTATGAAAAAATATGTTAGAAAGTCGAACTATATGAGTTGTGTAAAGTTTGGCAATCCAGGTTAGAACTTCTTTTTTCACAAAGCTTTTTTTACAATGAAATTATGTTTAAACAAATTTCTATTCGAGGAAAATGTTTTCGAACTATTACTTTCGAATAAATTTCCATTCAAAACAACTGTTTTCGAACAAATTTTTGATTAAAGAAAATGTTTTCGAAGAAATTTCCGTTTAAAGAAATGGGTTTTAAACAAATTTACGTTTGAAAAAATGCTGTCGAAAAAATTTCCATTTAAAGAAATTGTTTTCGAACTAAATTTTTGATCGAAGAAAATGTTTTCCAAAAAAATTCCGTTCAAAGAATAGGTTTTTAAACAAATTTTCGTTTGAAAAAAATATTTTCAAACAAATTCCTATTAAAAGAAACTATTTTTAAACAAATTTCCGTTCGAAGAAAATGTCAGGAAAAACTGTAAAAAAGTACTATTTGTGCGTTTGTGAGTGTGTGTGTGTGTTTGTGCCTATGTGTATGTAGTAAAGCCTTTTTTTTAATCATCAGAGTGTAGCTACTTTCGATTTTTTGTTAGGACCTTTTGTTTTTCAATCTTTTGTTTTTTGACCTTTTGTATTTTCGACCTTTTGTATTTTTGATCCTTTGTATTTTCGACATTTTGAACTTTCGGCCTTTGTATTTTCGACCTCTTGTAGTTTCGGCTTTTTGTTTTTCGACCGTTTTTACTTTCAATCTTTTGTATTTTCGGCTTTTTGTAGTGTCGCCCTGATGTTCTCGACCTTTTGTATTTTCGACCTTTTGTACTTTTGACCTCTTAAACCGTAATAAAATAATGGTAGGCATATTATAAACCTGGGGACGACAGTGTTTACTTTTAATCCCGCGACGACACTTTTCAAGCCCGACGCGAAGGACGGCTATATATTCTGCTAAGTAACTAAAAGAGACTTTAATGCCAAGGTTTATAAACAAAAAATAATAATAATCATAAAATAAATATTAAACCACTAACCGATACTCTAGTTTTAGCATGTCAACCCCCGGTATATAATAATACAGTGGGCAGTGATTTGTCATTTATTTGGTGAGCTATGGACCCGTTGCTATAGCATGGCGTTAAATAAAAGTCAGTCAAACGCTAACAAACATAGAAAAAATGTGGAAAAAATAATATTTATTTCGTAACAAACTAAATAGGTTTAGTCAAGAAAAAGTTCGAATTAAATTTCTCTAAGATGGAACAAACATAGGCCAAAGAATAAAGGCTATTCCTACTTTGAGATAGACATTAAAAAGGCCACCGAAGAAAGCAGCTTTCAGAGTACCGAAAATGATGCAATAAACAGATTGTCGAAAATTTCAAAAGGTTGATTTACATCCTGAAGAAGTCTAGAATGTTAAATTCTTCCTATGAAGGCAATATTGTATGCCAAAGGACACAATAATAATTGAAATCAACTTACGGCAAGCTGGAAGCAACATAAGAACCGTAATCGTGTATCTTGATAGCTTTTTGTTTTTTGTATTCTAATAAAATGAAATGATCGAAAACACCTATATTTGGCCTTTATAGTTTTAAAGAACTTACTTTTAATCGCTGGGGATAAAAAATACTACCTTAGTCCCTGAAAAAAAAGGATTAAACGTACACTTTTATTCCCTAGAGCGCACCCTAATTCTGAAACATCGTAACCCAACTCAACAAAATTTTACAGGAATAAGAAAAGTTAGAAGTAAATTACATAGCGTAAGCATTGTGAGACTTGTAAGAAATCGCGGGAATGACCGTTTTATTATTTTTTTTGGTTGCGAGTATTTAGCAGCATATAGAATTTTCATTTTTTTGTGGGTTACGACGTGTAAGAATTAGGGTATCGATATATAAAACATGTCAACTAATTTTTGGTTCCTTGCGCTGCGTGGGTCCTAATACATATTGCAATCATAAAAAACTTAGTTTTTATATTCGATAATCTGAAAAAGCATTTTTTTAATGGTTTGTTTATTTGGATAGTCTAAATATATATACCGAATGTGATAGACAGTTCTCTACGTAATATTTGTAAACCATTTTATTTTTTTGAACACAAAGAAAGCTACGCTCCTAAGAGTGTCTGATTCGTCATATAACCAAAAAGATTTAGCTGTCGTGTCGCTACCTAAAGAAGACACTACGTCTTCGTGATGCAGTGACCCTAAACTATAATCGATAATCGTTGTTTGATCCATCAAACAACGCTATAATGTAACAGCAAACTTGGCACCGTGGCGAGTTAATTATAGAATCGACGAGTTTCCGATTCGACTTTTTTACGGTTCGAGCTTTTTACGTTTCGACATAATTACGTTTCGATGATTTTGCGTCTCTTCTCCTTTGCGTATCGAGCGTTTAATTTTCGACTTTTTTACGTTTCGACATTTTTACGGATCGACGATATTACGATTCGTTTAAATTATTTTCGACTATATTATTTTCGACAATTTTACGGTTCGACAAAATGACGTTTCGCTTGAATTGCTTTCTATTCTTTTATTTTTCGATTTTTTTATTTTTAGACTTTTTTACGGTTCGGCTTTTTTGCGATTCGACTTTTTTACGGTTCGAGCTTTTTACGTTTCGCCTTAACTCCGTTTTGAGCATTTTACAATTCGATGCTTTTACGTTTCGACACTTTTACGGATCGACAAAATTACGATTCCTCTAAATTATTTTCGACTATATTATTTTCGACAATTTTACGGATCTACAAAATTACGTTTCGTTTAAATTATTTTCGTCAATTCTATTTTCGATTGTTTTATTTTCGACCAAATTACGGTTCGACATTTTTATTTTCGACATTTTCGCTCTTAACCCAATAAAATGTGTCATAATATTTCCGTTGTTCTCATCTTTCATCATACCTAAAACTTTTTTATTAACCCTTGGTATACCATATATATTGTCTTCAGGGTAATCTGAGGTATCAAAAAATTTGTAACTGTCACGGCGTATAGCTTCATAAATATCAAAGTTTCTTATTTCATATACTAAACTATCAGTATCTGTGTATGTTATTGAACAGTCTTTTGCAAAAGTAGGTATCATATAGTTATAATGAAATTCATATATGGTTGTTTTGGCAATGTCTAAAATACACATACCCAGGTATATAGGTTTGTTAAAGAAAATTTCAGTTTTTCAAGTTCTACGGCAGCCAAGTTTTCATTAAATATTGTAATGCTTTTGAATTCAGGGCGAGAAATTAGAGCTTCAGCTCCATAGCGCCCATCCCAGTTTTGGACCAATTTAATATTACTATGATTTCGAATATTTTCCATAGTTTTGCCGAAAACGGCGTTGTTCATTAATTTAAAAAGATTTTTTTCGAATTCGTTTTTAGCATTCTGTCTTAATTGAGTATTTAAATCAATATAAGGCTTTAGCCATGCTTATTGTTTAAAACTTAAGATCCTGTGGATATGCTTTAGTTTAACACCAAGTTTTAATGTCTGTTTTAAATTTAGGTGGAAGGAGGTGGAGAATAGGCGTCGGACAACGTAGAAAAACGTTCTAAACCGACACAGTAGTAGTTTAAATTTATATAGTGAATTACATACTCTTTTTTATCAAGCAATGTGGCTAAAAGTTTTTTATTTGGATTGCCTCTTTCTTGAGGTGGACACATATGCTCGGGGCATGGCGGAAGGTCAGAGAAATAGTCATGTAGTATTGTGGGAATTTCTAAATCAACTTCCAATATGTAACCAGTATGTGAATTATCTGAAACTTCATCTACGTTAAACATTTTTAGTTGATTTTTATTTAACCATTAAAAGTCGCCATATGGTAACCATGCTATATCCATATTGATTGTTGATATCAAAATATATTAAAAATCTAGTTGATTTGTTGACATCATAATTTGGCATGTATTTGTTATTGGCCTCCACATATCGTTTTGAGCACTGACTCAAACCGCCTCTAATACCACGTTCTATAAATGTGACCATATTGTAATCTGTTAAAAGTTCTAAAGTTTGATTTGTTTTGTAGAGCATACAGTCCCATGTATATCAAGGAAGGGTGTAATAGTTAGCAGGATCTAAACCATAAGTTCTGTGACAGCTTTTTCTAAATTGCTGAAATACCTCCATTAAAAGGACTATGTCGGATTTTAAATAAAGTTCTAAATACTCTTTCAGGGTTTTGCAATCAAAGCTATTCCATACGTTCTGTGCATGTTCATAATCAATCTGTGAAATTTCTTTGCCTTCTAAGGTGTTAAAAAATATATATTTTTCGGGTAACTTTGTTTCTTTTAATTTTTCCCATCCATCCATATAATCATAACAAAACACTCCCTTTCGTGTTAGCAGTTTAATTTTATCTTCCCTAAAACTATGAAATTCTTTTTTAAAAGAGGATATTCTGTTAAATATGATACAAGGTTAGAGAAGCTGGTAGCCATGAATCGAAAAGAATCAATAAATCTAAATTCTATATAATTATTAACCAGCTTCTTTGCAAAAGATATATACTTTTCTTTATTTAGTGGTAGCAAATTAATTGTACCATACAACTTTGCTATACTTGATGATTAAACTGGCATCATATGAACTCAAATTATGGAAAATAACAGGAACAGTGTGAATATCTGTAAAATTTAAGTTACATTCATTATGTGCAGCACCTCTGTATTCACAGGTAAGGTGGTTGTGATCCCTTATCTTTTTATCATCTTTAGCAAAAGGTTTTTCGCAAACATGACAATTTTTAGCACGAAAAAATTCAGTCTTTTGTTTTTTATTTAGAGGTTCCATTGGTAAATCACACAAGAACACAGTTTCCAAATCCTCTGCAAAATCTTCCAGCTCCTTAGCAAACCATTCCATACAATCGGGACCGGTATAATGGCGATAGAAAGATAAAGTGTCATCATATTCACATTTTACGTAATATCGAACAGAACAGGGAACATGTTGATATTTTTGCGTATTATTTTGACTTTTCTTATTTATAGGAACCAGCAAACATTCAGTATCCGCAAAAATGACAAATGGAGTCATTTGTTTATTCTTAAAATTTTTAAATTTCAGTTATTTTTTTATCTTTACTTGGTAATTTAGGTACGATAATACTTCCAATTTTTCGACAATCCTTAAAATGCTGATTAAATTTATCTTGCGTGTAAAAAAAGTGTAAACATCTTTCACATATCCACTTTGAGACTTTATTTTTACTGAGTTGGCTACTTACTAGTCTTGAAAGATTTTTTACCAATAAAAAACGGTAAGTTTCAGTCGGTTTCAGTACAGAGATCTGTAATATCTTCATCTTCAGATTAATATGTATTTTGAATCATAAGAATGTTGACGTGTCTTTCTTTTTCATTCACTAGTAACGTATGCTGGTATTACTTTGTAGCTTTTATCTATATTTTTATGAAGTCTATATACGTTTATAGTTACATTATTTTGTTTTTCGAATAACGTCACTTGCTTTAAAGTCATAGGGAATTTAATTCTACTTAGGTTTAGGACTTCGCGAGGATGCGGATAAGATGTTGTTCTATCGGAACTTTTTTCACCGGGATATAATGCCGAGACTATAGCCCACCCAAAGCATAAATTGTCATTGTTCTTAACATTTACACAAGCTTTACGACTAAGAATTTCTTTGGGTAGCCCTTAGCAACAACCAGCTCTCATTGGATTGTACTTATTAATTCCTATAAGAAGGTTGTTTATTTTCATAAGAGACCATCCAGATTGATTTTCCGCAAATTCTTCAAGATCAACCAATAATTGATTTTTCACATGCTTCTCAAACCATTTAACTAAATCAGTATGAGTCAATTGGTGCATTCCCAGTATTGAAATGTTTGGTTTCGGTAATCATTTCTTGTTGTTTTTGTGTTTGAAAATCTCCACTTAAAACTGTGTTCACTTTTACCATTTCTTCTTTTTTCAAAATATTTCGAATTCTCCTTTTAAATAAGCTACAACTGTCTTCCAAAAATTGTTTCGCATCGTTGTTTTTTAGGTTTGAAATAACACTACTTCTTACCCTGTTATCAAAAGCTGAATTTACATCTTCCCACTGAACACGATGTTGCGCAGTTTTATTGTTTATGACTTCTCCACATCCTACTCTGAAAAGTGTTTTTAAATTGTGTTTAGCTTCTTTCACTTGTACAAGGCAACCTGTTAGGTGAGCTTTTTCAGCTACAGACTTGGAATTTTTCAGGGCAATACTTATTTTTCTGCTAGCTAAAGCACACTCCTTTAAGATTTGTAAAATCTTTGCAGCATTTTGATCACCATCGGCCATCTTAAGCTGACCTTTAATTTTCAGAACTAAGGCAGATACAAAACTCATTTTTCGGCTTTTTAATTGTGTGTCGATAATAGTTACTTAAATAGTTACTTAAATATTTTCTAAGCACAACCGACTAGAATAGGATACAAAACCTGACTGAAATAATTAAATGAAAGTCACTTATTAATAGGAAATCATCTAATATCCGCGCATGCGCATAGGTGTTTTGTTCTCAATTGCGTTGTACAGCAATCATTTACTTTTATTTTTGCTATTTACTTTTTAAAACAGTTTTCTTCATATAGTATGAATTTTTACCAAAATTGAAATTATTTTAGTAACATTAGCAACAAGCACTACATTAACATTGTTTATAACCAAACTATTTCAACGACAGGTATTCTTTAATGTATGGAATAGTAAAGGAGAGCTATAGGTTCAATAACATTTTAACCTTGGATGGTTTATGTTGCGTTATAAACAGGTGCGATAATATTTCTAAACTTGCATTAGTAAAGAAAATATAAAGACAAGAAAAGGAGAGAATACACAGACAGACGTTCAATGACCTTTTCACCTTGGACTACAAAAGGACCGATGTAAACCGGTTTATTATATGTATTTTTCAATTTTTTTCTTAAGAAGGTAGGTGAAAAAAGGCTGTTAAATATTAAACGGGATACATAAAAGTTATTTTCGTTTTAGTTAAAAAGTAATGTTTTTGCAGCAATAGGTCAAATATTATACTAGTTTTACCATTTGTTTTTTATATTTTTTTAGTTGCATTATTAATTTATTTTTACCTAACCATCAGAAACCAAAGCTGCTATACCTATTAGCAATGTAGCAAAAGGCTTGTAATATCCTTCTTTTGAATAAGTCATGGAAGAGGCAAAGGCAAAGATATAATTTGTTCTTGATCTTCTAAACCACCTTGAATATATTAGTTCCCTGTACATTATTTCACTTATCCTGGGATTTCTGACATTATGTGTACGAAGTGTACTCTTTGGATCAACGTGCCTTCTAACTAATGCTTAACGATTTTAACACGTTTTTATTTATCATCCTTTCTAAATTTAACCTCTCTTCTCCGTAAATGCATATTTTTTATAATATATTTATTTATTTATTTTATTATATTAGCATAAACATTATGGTTTTGTTTTTCTTAATAATACTCATACCAACACTCCGCTACAGAGAGATATGGTCATTTTCCCTAGTTATTGGTCATAGTGCATAAAGTGATACTAGAGGTGATATTGTTTTTAGCCAACGTTTTATACTCACGGATCTATATCTCACCGCTTTATTTCTGATTTGTCATTTAGACGTCGACAATGATTACACTATAGTCAATAATGGTCATTGTATACTCTTTTTTAAAGTTTCATTTCAATACATTATTTTTATACTTTTTTATGCCAATCCTATAGGTATTCTAACATATTTTATTGTTTGTATTTGCTTATAAAAATATAACTTCAGGATATTCACTTTGCAAGTCAGAAGTAAATAAGTATACTTTGGTTAGTTTTTGTCCTCTCATATTAGAGTCTTTGATACTGTTCCTGACTTTTTTGGTTTAAAATAATCCTTTTATCCAATTAGGTACAATTTATATAGGTAAGATCTAGTTAACTACATTAAAGGAAATTTAAATCAACCCTACAGAAGCTAACAAAAGCGGTACTTTTCAAAAATCAGTTGAAAACCCATATAACTCCAAAAGAACTTGGCTGATTTTGATCAAATTTGGTGTGTATGTTGTGTTAAAGCTTTGGTTACATGTGTTTAAAAATGGTCAAAGTCTACTTAATAACAACCGTGAAAAGGGGTAGTTTTTTTAAAAAACTGATCACTGTAGGTAAAATATGGCTTGTAATATTGACTTTTTTTTAGTAAGAATGGTGGGGGTAAACATAAAAAAATAATAACGTTACTTTTTGTTTACAAAATTACATGCATTTTAAATGGCACAAATGTTTTTTTTTCTAACAAATGTGAAATAAAATAGTAGCTATATTTAAAAAAATAGTGTTAATGGTAAAATAAAATAGTAAAAATAATAAAATTTTGAGTTGACAAATTAACAAATTTTCGTTTGTTTTTTAGTTAAAGTGGGAGGGTAAAATGAAATAAAAAAAAATCATAAAGTTACTTTTTGTTTATAAAATTACATGCATTTTAAATGGCACAAGTGTTTTTTTTAACAAATGTAGAATAAAATAGTAGCTATATTTAAAAAAATAGTGTCAATGGTAAAATAAAATAGTAACTATATTTTAAAACAATAGTAACAATAATAAAATTTTAAGTTGAAAAATTAACAAGTTTTCGAGTTTCATAGCTCACTTTAATTTAATCAATCTCTTGTAGAATTGTAATGGAATTTGATACAAGTTGGATATTCTTAAGCTAATATATACATATTTATACTAGTAAGTAATAACTAGTTTCTGATTAAATTGTGTTTCTTACGTCACACATCAGCACAGAGATCTGTAACTTTTATTTTTATGGTACCTAGCTACATATATAACAGATTTTAATGCGCATGCGTAGAATGGTAACAAAATAGTAAAAACTATTTATTTGAACATATACCAATTTATGATGTGTACTTAGTTTCATTGAATAGGTATGTGTATTTGAATTATTCTTGTATTTTACAAATGTATTTAAGTATAAACGTTATGTGTCTTGTAAATAAATCAGTTTCATATATGTGGAGTCTTCCGTGTGCTGCACTCTGTCAACAAATTGTTCTCCTGCAAACTATGGTTTAGTATCCAATAAATCTGAAAACTGATAGCTTAAAACACTGACGACTCTAAGCCAATGAGTAAAACTCTAGGTCTTAATTTAAAGCGTCAAAACGTAAAAACTAAAATAATTATTTAGCTATGAAATGTAAATGACATATGAGCGATGATTTTTTTATAATCTGGAAAATCGATGAATGGGTAAAAATTTAAGGTTAAGTTTCTAATCAGAATGATGAATCATAACTCTCAACGTAATACATTAAGACAGACAAAATGTGTTTTAACTTGTTTACATCATCATGGCCACCTGCATCCTGTTAACTGATTTTCTGAGAATTATCATGGTACTAACACCTGTCTTGTTTGAATTTAAGTCGGGATATGCCTTTGTGCCGACTGATAAACAATATCATTATTTAATGAATTCTAGAATGTGGATAATCTGAATATGAATAATAAGAATACAAAGGCAGACAATATGAACATGTTACGCGACGTTAAATTTAGGACTTTAAGCAATATGATAATGATGACTAATACATTAAAAACAACTTATAAGAGCCGACATGAAAGGATTTAAATAAGAATGTTGTTATTATATAAGCATAAAACTTTGTGTAAACTTTAATAAATTATTATTTTACAGAGATTATTTACAAAACCTATCTACTATAATGTGCCAATGGTATCAATTATTTTGTTAAATGGTAGAGTGGGTGAGTGCTTAGAGCGACAAATAAATAAATATTAGTTGATAAAATACAATAGGTATGTACCTATCTTAATACCTAAATGGATAAAAGGATTATTTTAAGCCAAAAAAGTCAGGAACAGTATCAAAGACTCTTTTTATGTTAAGGATGAATAATATGAGAGGACAAAAACTAAGCAAAGTATACTTATTTACTTCTGACTTGCAAAGTGAATATCCTGAAGTTATATTTTTGTAAGCAAATACAAACAATAAAATATGTTAGAATACCTATAGGATTGGCATAAAAAAGTACAAAAATAATGTATTGAAATGAAACTTTAAAAACAGAGTATACAATGACCATTATTGACTATAGTGTAATCATTGTTGACGTCTAAATGACAAATCAGAAATAAAGCGGTGAGATATAGATCCGTGAGTATGAAACGTTGGCTAAAAACAATATCACCTCTAGGTGTAGCGGAGTGTTGGTATGAGTATTATTAAGGAAAACAAAACAATAATGTTTATGCTAATAAATATAATAAAATAAATAAATAAATATATTATAAAAAATATGCATTTACGGAGAAGAGGAGCTGTTAAATTTAGGAAGGATGATAAATAAAAACGTGTTAAAATCGATAAGCATTAGTTAGAAGGCACGTTGATCCAAAGAGTACACTTCGTATACAAAATGTCAGAAATCCCAGGATAAGTGAAATAATGTACAGGGAACTAATATATTCAAGGTTTAGAAGATCAAGAACGAATTATAGCTTTGTCTTTGCCTCTTCCATGACTTATTTAAAAGAAGGATATTACAAGCCTTTTGCTACATTGCTAATAGGTTTGGTTTCTGATGGTTAGGTAAAAATAAATTAATAATGCAACTAAAAAAATATAAAAAACAAATGGTAAAACTAGTATAATCTTTGACCTATTGCTGCAAAAACTATTACTTTTTAACTAAAACGAAAATAACTTTTATGTATCCCGTTTAATTTTTAACAGCCTTTTTTCACCTACCTTCTTAAGAAACAAAACACTTAAGGAAAAAAGTGAAAAATACATATAATAAACCGGTTTACACCGGTCCTTTTGTAGTCCAAAGTGAAAAGGCCATTGAACGTCTGTCTGTGTATTCTCTCCTTTTCTTGTCTTTATATTTTCTTTACTAATGCAAGTTTAGAAATATTATCGCACCTGTTTATAACGCAACATAAACTTCAATTCAATGTTATTGAACCTATAGCTCTCCTTTACTATTCCATACATTAAAGAATACCTGTCGTTGAAATAGTTTGGTAATCAAAAATGTTAATGTAGTGTATTCAAATGCTTGTTGCTAATGTTACTAAAATAATTTCAATTTTGTTCAAAATTCATACTATATGAAGAAAACTGTTTTAAAAAGTAAATAGCAAAAATAAAAGTAAATGATTGCTGTACAACGCAATTGAGAACAAAACACCTATGCGCATGCGCGGATATTAGATGATTTCCTATTAATAAGTGACTTTCATTTAATTATTTCAGTCAGGTTTTGTATCCTATTCTAGTCGGTTGTGCTTAGAAAATATTTAAGTAACTATTAGTTATCGACACACAATTAAAAAGCCGAAAAATGAGTTTTGCATTTGCCTTCAAAATGCTGCAAATAATTTACAAATCTTAAAGGAGTGTGCTTTAGCTAGCAGAAAAATAAGTATTGCCCTGAAAAATTCCAAGTCTTTAGCTGAAAAAGCTCACCTAACAGGTTGCCTTGTACAAGTGAAAGAAGCTAAACACAATTTAAAAACACTTTTCAGAGTAGGATGTGGAGAAGTCATAAACAATAAAACTGCACAACATCGTGTTCAGTGGGAAGATGTAAATTCAGCTTTTGATAACAGGGTAAGAAGTGGTGTTATTTCAAACCTAAAAAACAACGATGCGAAACAATTTTTGGAAGACAGTTGTAGCTTATTTAAAAGGAGAATTCGAAATATTTTGAAAAAAGAAGAAATGGTAAAAGTAAACACAGTTTTAAGTGGAGATTTTCAAATTCGAAAACAACAAGAAATGATTACCGAAACAAAACATTTCAATACTGGGAATGCACCAATCCAAAACCGAAAAACAAAATAATGTAACTATAAACGTATACAGACTTCATAAAAATATAGATAAAAGCTACAAAGTATACCAGCATACGTTACTAGTGAAGAAAAAGAAAGACACGTCAACATTCGTATGATTCAAAATACATATTACTCTGAAGATGAAGATATTACAGATCTCTGTACTAAAACTTACCATTTTTTATGGGTAAAAAATCTTTCAAGACTAGTAAGTAGCCAACTCAGTAAAAATAAAGTCTCAAAGTGATATGATGAGATATGTGAAAGATGTTTACACTTTCTTTACACGCAAGATAAATTTAATCAGCATTTTAAGGATTGTCGAAAAATTGGAAGTATTATCATACCTAAATTACCAAGTAAAGATAAAAAATTACTGAAATTTAAAAATTTTGAGAATAAACAAATGGCTCCATTTGTCATTTATGCGAATACTGAATGTTTGCTGGTTCCTATAAATAAGAAAAGTCAAAATAATACGCAAAAATATCAACAACATGTTCCCTGTTCTGTTGGATATTACGTATTTTACGTAATATCCAAACGAACAGGGAAGGTATTTTACGTAATATCCAACAGAACAGGGAACATGTTGTTGATATTTTTGCGTATTATTTTGACTTTTCTTATTTACAGGAGCCAGCAAACATTCAGTATCCGCAATATGATGACACTGTATCTTTCTATCGCCATTATACCGGCCCCGATTGTATGGAATGGTTTGCTAAGGAGCTGGAAGACTTGGCAGAGGATTTGGAAACTGTATTCTTGTGTGATTTACCAATGAAACATCTAAATAAAAAACGAAAATTGTCATGTTTGCGAAAAACCTTTTGCTAAAGATGATAAAAAGATAAGGGATCACAACCACCTTACCTCTGAATACAGAGGTGCTGCACATAATGAATGTAACTTAAATTTTACAGATATTCACACTGTTCCTGTTATTTCCCATAATTTGAGTTCATATGATGCCAGTTTAATTATCGAAAGTATAGCAAAGTTGTATGGTACAATTAATTTGCTACCACTAAATAAAGAAAAGTATATATCTTTTACAAAGAAGCTGGTTAATAATTATATAGAATTTAGATTTATTGATTCTTTTCGATTCTTGGCTACCAGCTTGTAACCTTGTATCATATTTAACAGAATATCCTCTTTTAAAAAAAGAATTTCATATTTTTAGGGAAGATAAAATTAAACTGCTAACACGAAAGGGAGTGTTTTGTTATGATTATATGGATGGATGGGAAAAATTAAAAGAAACAAAGTTACCCGAGAAATATACATTTTTTTAACACCTTAGTTACCCTCTAAGAAATTTCACAGATTGATTATGAACATGCACAGAACGTATGGAATAGCTTTGATTGCAAAACCCTGAAAGAGTATTTAGAAGTTTATTTAAAATCCGACATAGTCCTTTTAATGAAGGTATTTCAGCAATTTAGAAAAAGCTGTCACAGAACTTATGGTTTAGATCCTGCTAACAATTACACCCTTCCTGGATATACATGGGACTGTATGGTCTACAAAACCAATCAAACTTTAGAACTTTTAACAGATTACAATATGGTGACATTTATAGAACGTGGTATTAGAGGCGGTTTGAATGGTGAAATTGCCTACACACACGAAGACAAAATTAAACCTTCCAAACATAAACACGATATTATCAATGCGTTTTGCCTAGACACCGAGAGATTTGCACGGGTACATCGTGCGCGCGAACAGAAATTCAAGCGGCGACAGAATACATCTTCGAGAGATATTTTAGGCGGATATTGTCTACACACGAAGAGATTAGTATGCGCAAACTTGTACGCGCGTACTAATCTCTAGAAATGTTCACGTGTCTGTAGGCTCCTTAGACATAAATATATAGCAGACCAAAAATTCTTAAACTATTACCCTTTCACGTTCTCTGCCTCCCATACAGACCCACCCCACCATTATCCATGATCAAAAAAATTAATAAGCTAGATAGGTCTTACTTAATATTTAATAGACAAGTTTTTTTGCTGGTGTTGATAGTTCAAGCAAGGGATCTACTTGAGGAATCCGGCTGCTGCCGCTCTGAACTTTAGGCATTATTAGATACTCAAGATGGCGGTAGATTAGGGATTAAAATTTTTTAAATAAAAATAGCTAGCTATTGGAGTTTCATTAAACATAATAAAAACCCATACCCCCTTCTCTTTAGGGACATTGTCAAAATGACGTAAAAGAAATGTAATGTGAGTAAAATTCTTACAAAATAGTCAAAAATTAAAAAAGAAGGGGGTCGGTACTTTTACCGTGTATAATGGGACCCCAATAGCTATTGATTGTACCCAGTCTTGATTTTTATTTTTAAAATATATATACTTTTATATGCTTAAAGCGCCAGAGCGGGAACAACCCATATACATAATATTTCAATACTCCCGATTACCCATTTAAACAATGAGCGCATTTTTCCACATACACAGAAAACTGTATCAGTCTTTGTTACAAATCCCGCACATTGGTCTGCGATAAAAACAAACTTAAGCGTAATTAATAATATGTACTTATTATTTTTATTTCGTATTGTGTGCTTTCGAAATTAAACTTGCCATGGGTTAGAACTTGACAAGTTCCATACCCCGATGGGTATTAGAATTAAGTTTTAATTAATTTTGATACTGTAACAAAACAAATAACATATATATATATATATATATATATATATACATATATATATATATATATATATATATATATATATATATATATATATATATATAGATATCCGCTGATCGTTGTGACATCCAGGCGTAAAAATTTTAGATATCTTGTGACATCCTTCGACGCCGTGACATCCAAATTCGGATGTCACAACGTTTTTTCATGTTTTTGGTACAGTCCTGATGGGGAGGGCCCGGGTGTACCTAAATTAAATGGATGTCATAGCATACCATGTCTCGGATGAAGAATACAGCAAAATTTTAAAAAAATTTTGACGCCAAAATTTCCGTGTATATTGGCGCGAGTATATTCTAGAATCGATCCAATTGATATTCATCACTCTGTGACATCCAATGTATATTTTCATCTTAATTGCACGCACTGGTAACATCCGTCAAAGCGACAACCTTGCATTATGCCTATTTTATTAATTAAATTTGGTTTATTTTTTATTTTGGGGCGGCTGTTGCTATGTGGCCTAGCGATTCACTTGACTTGCATCTTTGTAAAAATATCTAAAAATGTTAGCATAATAAATAATGTTAGCTAGCTTATTGGGAACATAAATATAAAATATAAATAAATATTTCTTCATGTACCTCAGAGCAAAAGTGAATTAACTAACGAACTTGGATAGGGACTTGATACTATTTGTGAATTGCTATCTCCGTCCTCCTTTTTACCACGTAATTAAAGTCAGATGAGTAAAAAGAGTGCTAAATTTTAATCTAGCTACGTCAAAACGTACTGATTTATAATAGTATCTTTTTAACTCCATTCAGTGATTTTTTTACAAAAAGAAATCTGCTGAATTAAATTAGAATTCTTATAAATCAATCAATACATATATACCATGTGGGCAAAAAAAAATCGGACAATATTTTTTCATTATAACTTTTAAACTATACCATCGATTTTAATGGCACAAACTGCGCTTGGCAGAGAATTAATTAGAGTTTTGACTAATTATAATTATTTTTCAGCGGTTTCAAAATCCAAAATGGCAGACAATATTAAAATGTACCCTTTAAAGATGCTGGTTTATTCTTATGTTGCGAACACGTTTGAATTATTTTTTTAAATTAGTAGAAAAGCTGCGTTCTAGCCACGCACAAGGTGTGAATCAGCAAAATCGGTTTGATGGTACTAAAAAAAATATTTTTGTTTCAACCATTGTTTTCAAAATTATACGATTGCCTTGGCAATCATGTCTGCATTTATTTCCTTACAAATTTATTACTACTGAACCTTTGACTTTGAGGAAATAAAAAACATCGGGTAAGAATTGATTGTTTTTTAAAGATCATGATCAAAATTTATCGCCATCTTAAAATTTAAGATGGCGGACAGAATCATACTTGATTCTTAAAAATGGTGGGTTTATTCTTATTTTCTGGAAATATTTTAGATTTTTTTTTAATTTATAGAAAAGCACTACTTTTCCCGCGCACAACGAGGTACAAATTAGCAAAATCGGTGTATTGGTTCTCAAAAAACCTATTTCTGTGTTAGTCATTGTGTTACAGATTAGACGATTGCATTGCCAGCCCTGTCTGCATTAATTTCCTTATAAACTCATTATTACCAAACCGATTTTAGTGAAATAAGAAAAATGATGGTGAGAATTGATTGTTCTTTCAAGCTTATATTCGAAATTTGCCGCCATCCTAAAAGTTAAGATGTTGGACAGAACCATACTTGATCCTTCAAAGAGGCACTTTTATTCTTATCTTTCGAAAATGTTTTAGTTTTTTTTATTAATTTATTGGAAAGTACTACTTTTCTCCCGCTTAATAAAGTACAATTTAATAAAATCGGCGAAGTGGTTCTCACAAAATCTGATTTTGTACCATTGCTTTACAAGTTATGCGATTGCATTGGCAATTTCTGTCCGACATCTTAAATTCTAAGATGGCGGCAAATTTCGATTATAATCTTTAAAGAGCAATCAATTGTTACCACGATTTTTTGCGTTTCACTAAAATTGGTAGAATTTATAAGAAAATTACTGCAGAACAGGATTGGCAATACAATCGTATAATCTCTAAAACAATGGTTGAAACAAAAATAGATATTTTGAGAACCACCACACTGATTTTAATAATTTTTACCTCGTTGTGTGGGGAAAAAGTAGTGCTTTTTCATAGATTAAAAAAAATCTAAAACATTTTCGGAAAATAAGAATAAACACGCCATTTTAAAGAATCAAGAATAATTCTATCCGCCATCTTAAAATTTAAGATGGCGATAACTTTGATCATGATCTTAAAAAAGCAATCAATTCTCACCAGGATGTTGTTTATTTCCACTAACATCGGTTCAGTAGTAATTAATTTATAAGTAAATAAATGCAGATATGATTGGCAAGCAATCGTTAATATGCAAAACAATGGTTGAACAAAAATATTTTTTATGGAACCACTGAACTAATTTTGCTGAATCGTACCTTGTGCCTGGCAAGAACGCAGCTTTCTTACTAATTTAAAAAAATAATTAGAACATATTCGCAACACAAGAATAAACGAGCATCTTTGAAAGGTACATTTTAATTTTGTCCGCCTTCTTGGATTTTGAGATGGCAGACAAAAAATGATAAATTAGTCAAAACTCTGATTAATTCTTTGGCAAGTGCAGTTTGTCCCATTAATATCGATTGTATAGTTCAAAAGTTATAATTAAAAAAATGTCCAGGTTTTTTTGGCCCACCCTGTAAAGGAAAAGAGTTCGGAAACTGCTTAACCGATTTTATTGAAATTTGGAATAGGTACATGTTCCATGAGTTTTCGTCTGGTTAAGGCATTTTTTTACGCTACGGCGTATTCAATTCAGGCTAACTGACGAAGCCAGTTATTACTTGGCTAGTTATTTATAAAATAGCTTTTAATTCTGGTATGTTTGCTTAAATGTATTTTAAATGTGTTATGGCTCTTAAAAAACATAAAAACATTTAAAGTAAAGAAAAATTATGAACGCTGGCAAAAATAAAGATATGATATGTAGGTATTAAATATCTAAAAGAATGTCACATGACGAGCTTTTAGCCATTGACATAAAATTTATTGTTTTGGTTCGGTCCAAACTGCCCATTTTTGTTTACAAAATTGTATTGTTACGAAATCAAATGATACATCTGAAAACCGCAAGTTTTTATCTGTTTTTATAACAAAGTTCTGAATTTACCACCTTCAGCTCCTTTACCTCCTTACCTACCCCCCCGTTTTTGTTCATAAAGTTTTATTGTCAATAGTTCAAATAATAAATCTAAAAACCGCATGTTCATATTTATTTTGGTTAAGTTATGAATTTATCCCCTTTACACCCCTCATCCATCCCCTATCCCCCAATTTTTTTTCAGAATATTGTATTGTCATCGGACCTTCATCACTGTGCCAAATTTTGTTAAAATCGATTTATACGCCCCCCCCCCCCTAATGGCGCCACTAATATATTTATTTATTTATTTCCAAGGAGTAGCACATATAAGAAAAATTCAGAACAATAATTTAGGTACCTAAAAAAAAGTAACATAAGCGTTAGCCGATTTGGAAAAAAAATATAGATATAAAAGAAAAGAAAATGGGAATAAATTGCTAGACTGAATAATGAAAATCTTATATTTTTATTTTATATTATTTGCATAATAATTAAGGGCCTTAATTCTGCCAAAGTGGCGCCCGCATCAGTAAATAAAACATATCCAGCTAGGTATAGAGCTACATAATTTATCAAAAATTCGCTGAACATAGGTAAGTACCTAGTCCAGATTATCTAGACTTTTTTTTTAAATCTAGGTACTGTAGTCATAGATTTTACTGGAATATTGGCCATTTTTTGTGTACCGAGCAAAGCCGATTAGTAATCAGTTTCTATGTGACTATGCATGGGGGTGCTTCGCACCTCCCTGTTTACGTCTTGGAGGTGCCCTAGCTAAGGACACTCATCGTAAAGGCAAGCTTTATAGGAAGCAAAGCTAACGTCAAGCTTTCTATTTTTTGGTTATTATTTTTGACATGTTTTCCTCGGTTTCGCATTGGCGGTTCTGTTTTATTTTGAAGATGTTGTTTTACACAGTATGAAGGTACCTAAACTATATATATTTATGTAATTAGAATTAAAAAGTTATGCTGCAAACTATCTTGAAACTGTATCATTATTAAATAGATCTTTAAACTGTGTTAAAACCACATTTTTAAAATAACAACGAGCCGCCAATGCGAAACCGAGGAAAACATGTCAAAAATTATAACCAAAAAATGTAAAATCAGAATTAGGCTTCGCTACCTCTAAAGCTTGCTTGACGATGAGTGACCTAGAGTCCCTGTATGTTGACATATTTGGATATATTAAAATATATCCAAATATGTCAACATACAGGGACTCTAGAGTGACTTAGCCCCTTGCTACTTCCGTAGTCGGCGCCCCTGTAGGTATTCTATTTTTGCAAACGGCCGGTCCGCAATCGGGCAGCCCTGGGGTGAGTATACTTCGATTTAAATTCGTCTCTCTGTGACATCCACACTTACATAATTATGTTTTCGTTTTATTTGTGACCCCGCGTAGAAATCGAGCAAAAGCTGTTCCGGCAAAGTGTTTTTTTGTTTTTAATCAAAGTTTATTGAATTTAAAGGTAAGTAGATCTGAGGGCACGGCAGTGCCTCGCCAAGTTCGCGCGCCGTAACCATCTTTTCTTAAAACATTTCAGCCGATATTTGACCTACCTAAAACTCTACTTCGGAATGAGCTATCTCAAACTTTGCACAGTCGTAGATCTCCATGAAGTTAACAGCCCCTTCAAGTTTCATGGAAGTCCATAAAGTAGTAAAGTAGTTACAAAATTTCAAAAAACGTCGAAATTGCCACTCACTGACTCACTCACTCACTCACTCATGTATAGATCATCAATATTCTACTGTACTTCCACATGCTACAAAGCTGAAATTTGGCAGACTGATAGAAATTATGACCAAACCCCTGGAAAAAATCATAAAACCTTAAAATTTTAATTTACTCCCCTCCCCTATACATTTAAAATTATGTAAAAGTAGCATCGCCCACTTCCAGAAATGCTAGAGAGTTGAGCTTTGGCAGACTGATAGGAACTATGATAAAGTTATAGAAACACCCCAAAATTCTAATTTCCTTCCTTCCCCTATAAATGTAAAGTTAAGTAAAAGTAACATTGCCCACTTTCAGACATTCTAGAGAGCTGAGCTTTGGAAGACCGATAGTAACTATGATAAAGTTATAGAAAAAAATTAAAATACCCCAAAATTCTAATTTACTTCCTTCCCCTATAAATGTAAAATTATGTAAAAGTTACACTGCCCACTTCCAGAAACGCTAGAGAGCTGAACTTTTTAAGACTGAAAGACAATATGATAAAATATGAAAAAATTTAAAAACTCCAACATATTAATTTACTTCCCGCTCCTATAAATGTAAATTTATATAAAACCAAAGAACTTCAAGGAACCCTAGAAGACGCATCCCCATTATTTAATACGCAAATTCATTCATCATGCATGAAATCTCAGAAAATTTCGCCGAATCCTCGCAGGCAACACTGGAAGAGGTATAAAAGAGAAATCGATGCAAAACCATGGGCGTGCAGATTTTGTTGAAAATAAAATAAATATATTATAGACATTTTCCTATAAAATTTTTGCACCCAAAATTATAAAATTTAAATAAGTGTAAAATATTACCGGTACAGCTTTGACAGCCATTCTATTTAAATGACTCTTTTTACAGAATTAATTTTTTTATCGGTTTATAATATTAGAAATCAATAATAGTGGGTTTACACATGCATGAATTTAGTGGCGCCAGTGTTCGCGCCAGTTCTATTTGCACGCCAGTAAAGGTTTACACTATTGTGCGAAAATTAAAAACACTGGCACGCCAGTTTCATTTTTAAAGTGTACACGATACGCGATATGTCGGCTAAACTCTCGGAAGCCTGCAAAATAGTCTCTAAACTTTTACTGAAAAAAATAAAAATAAAAGAGATTCAGAAAAAGCAACAACGAAAAGGCCGTATCTGGGTTAAAGCATGGATTGTTCGTCGATCTACTTCGGGTGGTTCCGAAAAACTTTAAGGAGAACTTGCAGCAGAAGATCCTGAGAGCTATAAAAACCATCTTCGAATGACAAAGCAACATTTTGATATTCTTCTAGAGTGTGTGACGCCACGAATTATAAAAATGGATACCCACATGAGAGATGCGTTAACACCAAAATTGAAATTGGAAGTGACATTAAGATATCTTGCAACAGGAGATTCTTTTGCATCATTGCAATTTCTTTATCGTCTACCAAATGTACAATTTCAAAATTTATCCCTTTGCTTTTATAAGAACTACTGTGTACATTCCATAAACAAGGAAAACATTCATAGCCTTCAAGAAACTGTATGGTCAGTTCTGCTGACCTTTTTTTTTAGCCATAAATAAGCTATAAAAACAACAATAAACAACATTTTGAAGCTCAAACGCAATGAAAATAAAAAATAATGTAAAATAATAAACTTAAAACCGGCAAACCGATGTGCAAGCACTTGTTTACACAAGAAAATTTTATTTTTCTGCGCGCATGCGTCACCACTGGCGCCAGCAAATTCAGTCAGCTGCAGACTTTTTTGATACATGCATGCAAAAAAATAACTTGTGTGCAAGTCCGTGTTTACACTTGCAAATTTAACTTACTGGCGCGCCAGTTTTAATTGGCGCCAGCAAATCCATGCATGTGTAAACTCTCCTTAACTTATTTACAGCTGGTAATATCCGTAGTTTTGATTTTTATTATTTTTCCCTAAAGATAAGAAATCTACTTTATATTATTTTTTCTGGATATAGAAAAGTGTTACTTTAATCCCTAAAACTTAAAACACAGGTAAAAGTGTTTCTTTTTATTTCAAATTGTCAAAGGTGTTTTTTTAGCTTTTTACTCTTTCACCTTGGTAATACATTGCTCTTAGTAAATTTTTTACAGTAAGTAGATTTGTTCTGTTAAAAAAGTCAAAAACTCCGAATTACAAATTACAAAACCTTGAGGATTTAAAGAGTCTATTTGATCCCCTAGTGTATGTTTATAATATTGATATGCGATGTTTACCATCATTATTCTCTTCAAATTAAAGCACACTAAGGTGTAGTCGTTTTTTCTTCAATCTTCTCTAGAAGTTCCCGAAACCACCCAAATGATAAAAATGGGACAGCCTATACTTATAATATAGATTTTTTGTTATATTTTATCAGCAAAACTCTTGCCTCGAAATAAAAAGCACTCATTGGTTTATTTTACCAAAATCCATTCATTAGTTTATTAAACTCTAGAAATTAGTTTTTTTAGAAAATATTTGGTATGAGTCTGTGTTTTTTTACATTTGCAAATGTTAAAAAAATATGACTTATTCAGTTTTATCAACAAAATACTTTTGATTTCCATAAAAAAATTTATTTAATTTTTATTTACCAAATAAAATAAAAATTAAAAAATATTATTTATAATTAAGTGATTATTATACAGGATGTCCCATAACTTAGGCGCCATAGTGCAGCAGGTGATAGAGGAGGTTATTTCCAAGAAAAAAGTTTATATAACATGGGGTCAACATTCATCTGTTTTTAAGATATAGGATTTTTAAGGAGGAGTGGCTGAAAACGGGTTATACAAAAAAAAAATCTGTCACAGCCAGCTGAATACTCAGCTAATTGTGATTAAAAAATGTGGTACTCCTTTTTTGATAATATTACAAGTGGAGGAGGTACGGGCTGTCAAAATAACCTCGAAAATGTATAAAAAATAATTTTTTTTTAAATTAATTTTTGCTTTTTCTTTTAAAAAATATCAATAATATTTCATTATTATGTCTCGCTAGAAACTTGTTTTTATTAACAAAAAATATTTAAAAAACATTGCATTTAATATGGCATTCATAAAAGTTCATACCAAAAAAATAATATTTTCTAAAAAAATTGACTGACTAACTTTTTTCAAATTAATTTTTTAAAATTAATTTCAATTTACTGCTTTTGTTCTTATACAAGACTACGCAATTTCATATTTTTACTGCGTTTTTTTAAAAAGTTATTATCACAAAAGTTAAAAAAACAACAAGTTTTTGATCAGACATGACCTCCTCTATCACTTGTTGGCCTATGGCCCCTAAGTTATGGGACACCCTGTATATACAAACATTATTAAATTTGGCAAATATAAGAATTAAGTACAATATTTTAATCCATTTGACTCAAGGCTCTCTTTTAATTAATCACCAGGGACTATGCAGTAAGTAAGTGAAAAGGAAGTTAAAACTCTTTTTTTCTGTGTAAAAGTAGGTACTACCTTTTTTCTTCTTATAGTTATATTTGTTAATTCTAACTACTTTTTTACATCATTACATGATGATCGAACATCAAAAACAACCAGTGATAATATATTATGTATACTTTATAATAAAAAGAGATATTTGAATATTTAACTACTAACCACTAGTAGTAAGTAGTTTTCTTAATTTGAACTAGTCTTTAACACTTGACCTTGGCAAGGCATTTGGTACAAGATAGTGCCTACTAGGTGCTAAACGAACATACTGAGGATCAAAGTGGTCAGAACAAAGACATGCCCATTTTGACAGAATTTTTTCGTTATTAAGGCCAATAATCTCCCTCCAAAGCTCTCTCTTGTTTGGATCAGTGGGGAACCTAGTAAACTCATAAATTTGAATATTTTTAAAATGTTTAATAACTGTACAGTAGCATGACATAACATAACATCACAGAGTGAAAATGGTTGTTTACATAAGAAATATATTTTTGAGAGTTATATATTATTGCCAGAATAAATTAAGAAACTTTTCCAAAAAAACCCAAACACTAGAGGTGGGAAAATAAGGGAATTTGCAACAATAAATAATGTTTCTTAAAACTTCTTTTTAAAATAACTCACTAATATTTTGTAAAACAAGTTATAAACCACACCACTGCCTTACCAAATCGTAAACAATATGACGGTTTCTGGAAGAGATTCAAACTTACCGGTGAAATAATAAATCCAGCCACTTCTCGTCACTTTTGTCACACAGAATGCACTTCTTAGGCATTTTTAAAGTTATTTAATAAAAAAAAAATCTTTATTTTGTGATAAATATTGCAAAAAACAACGAAAATGCACGTTTATTCGGATAACCTCTCAAAGGCAACGATACATGATGCAAGGGTGACGTTTGGTCTACATGGTTGCCGCTATTAATTTTTTTTCTGAAAAATAGCGAACAAAAATCAGTTTGTTGCATTTTACGCGAGAACGATAAGTCGTAGGGCAAAATTTAATGTATGAGAAATATTACCCATAGGATTCCCTACAATCGGTCTCCATAGTCTATAGGTCTACAACCACACGTTTAGAAGAAAATTTCAAAAAATTATGTTTTTTGCAATTTATGCAAAAACGGTAAGTCATAAAAAAAAACTTTATTGATATAAAATGATCAACCCACAATTCTCTACAATGCGACAATGACAATTTACAGCTCTACGACCACATGTGTTGAAGACAGGGGGTGCCGAAAATGCCCATTATATACTTTTTTGCGTTTTACGCAAAAACCATAAGTCATAGAGCTGTGACTCACATAGGTGAATTGTAGAGAATGGCGTCCTGGAGATTTCTTGTCTATAGTGTGTTTTTCTAGGACCTACCGTTTTTGCATAAAATAAAAGAATAATTTTTGCAAATTTGGCGCCCTATATGTTCTACACGTAGTTGTGGCCCAAAAGGAAAGAATGTAGAAAATTGTGTCCTTTAACATTTTATGTTTATAAAGTTTCTTTCTACGACTAAAAAAAACACAATTTTTGACAACTTAGCTGCCATCTTCCTTCTAAACATGTTGTTGTATACCTATAGACTATGGAGATTGATTGTAAAGACTCGTATGGGTAATATTTCTCTAAAATAAAATTCTTCTCTACGACTTACCGTTTTTGCGTAAAATGCAAAAAACTGATTTTTGTCAATTTTGGTGCCCTCTATCTTCTATACATGTAAGTCTAGAGCTATAACCTTTAAGAAAAATTGTAAAGGAATTTTTGAAGTGTAAACTTCTTTAGGCGCGTTTAGTAGTTTTTGTGGGTACTGAATTGAACTGAGCCGTCAGACTCGGCTATGTAACGCTCATTCGGGTGAAGTCGGCTCGAGTCGACTAACTGTGAGAGGAACATTCAGCGAGCAATATGATGATGCAGATGAAGGCCAGTATTATTAATTTCGCCTTGTTAAAGTTTACACTTCTACCATGTGGTCTTGCACACACAATTTTTTTTTGTCAACAAAGGTTTTCTCTGCAACGTTCCATTTTCACGTAAAATCAAATCAAAAAGCTTTTTGAGTTTTCCAGAGTTGCCCAGGGGCGTTTTGTAGACTAATTTTTTTAAGCTATATATATATATATATATATATATATATATATATATATATATATATATATATATATATACATATACATATACATATACATATATTATATAAAGAAGAGGTTTTTTTAACTTTCGTGATCAAAACATTTAACTTAAATTTATTTGGACTAAAAGCAAGAGTTATTTTTATACCGAAAACATTTGTAGTGAGAACAATAATTAATAGTTAAAAGTGCAGTTTAGTCATCTGGTTTTAATAACTTTTTAAATACCACCTAGGAATACAAAACTAATAAACTATTTATGAACTCTAACCTCACACCAAAGAAATTTAATTAAACTTACTTTCAGTTGAACGTTTTTCACACTTAAATGGAGTCCCATTTTTTTCAGAAAACCGAAAACCAAATCAATATTTTAAACTGCGCATTCGCTACCGTACTTTTTCTTCTCACATAAAATATCTCCCTCTCAGCTGTGGTCGAGCATATGTGAAGTTAGTAAGAGGAAGATAATTTTATGTGATCAGAAAGAGAGAGGTGCGCATGTGCAGTTAAAAAAAATGGTTTGCATTACAGGATATCGCCGCTAGTTATTTTGTGTTCCTGCAAAAAACAAGCTCAAGTTGGTTGACTGCACAAAAATTGCAATTTTGTGCTAATCGTTGTACGTTCTATAAAAATCGACAATCAACAATCTTCGAAAAAAACCAACTTTAGCTGATTATTTCTAATTTATACTTTCCTTTTAATTCAAAATAGATAAGGATTTAAACCGCCACATAGATCCATAAAAACAGGGACTTAAAAGCAAATGTTTTATGATTTTTGTTAAGTTTAGGTACCTATGTAAACAAAAATTTACCGATTGATTATTGGATAACATATTCTAACTTAAAAAAAAACTTTTTTTCAAACATTTATATACATATTTGCATATAGGCACACAGACAGACATGCATACATACATATCTAGAGGTTATACTTACAACCTAGAATTAAATTGTATAGAAAAACATTATTAATGATAAGATCTCAAAAAAAAAAATCAATGAAAACAATCCTTTTCTCACATAGGATGGTAAACATATTCTATTACAGGTACATGTATAGCAATCCAAAACGTAAGCCGAATTCAATAACAAAATATTCTTTTGATTTTTATTAGTTACCATTTTACTTATGTACCTACATCAAAATTACAAGTTATAAAAGTACTGGCAACATTGTTGCGAATTTGAAAGAAATCCCCAGTATAATACTTTTTGTGTCTGATGAAGTTTAGGATTTCTATATGGGGTCTACCTTTAGTTGAATGTTTTTGTATAAAACTAACATTGCCCACTTCCAGAAACGCTAGAGAGCTGAGCATTGGAATGCTGATAGAAATTATGATAAAACCATGGGAAAAAATTTAAAAAGTCCAATATTTTCATTTACTCTCCTCCCCTATAAATGTAAAGTTATGTAAAACTAACATTACACTTCCAGAAACGCTAGAGAGCTGAGCATTGGAAGACTGATAGGAACTATGATAAAACTATAGGACAAAATTTAAAAACAGGACAATTTTATTTTATTTCCCTCCCCTATACATGTAAAAGTAACATTGTGCACTTTCAGAAACGCTAGAGAGCTGAGCTTTGGAAGGCTGATAGAAACTACGATAAAACCATGGAAAAAAATTAAAAAACTTCAAAACTTTTTTTTATTTTACTACTTTAAAAATTAGGTATTATCCAATTCCTTTAAAAAAGAAGTGAAATCATAACAAAAACATTTCATGTAAAAAAAAGCCAAGTACGCGAAAATGGCATTCCGTAAAAAGAATTGAGATAAAAGTAAAGCCAAGTTCTCCAATACAAATTTCAAAATGAAAGGTTCAGACAGACAGACAGACAGACAGACAGACAGACAGATAGACAGACAGACAGACAGACAGACAGACAGACGGATAGACAGACAGACGGCGCAACAAAAAAGTTTCAAAATCATCTGAAACGCAAAGATATATAAAAAATTTTGAAATTGGAGCAACTTTTTTTTTCTCGAAAAAATTAGGATCACCACAGCTCACACTTCTATAGTATAGTTGTAGTGTGAGCTAAAATCGTGGGGCGCTTTGTGCCATATTTTCTTTGTATATCGAGAGCCCGACGTTTTTTTCACAATAATACTAGTATTTTTCGTTCATTATTGTTTTCAACTAATATTAAGAATTATTTTTAACTTTTTAGTTTGAATCGTGTTTTTTAGTTTTTTTAACTATATTTATTTTTAAATTTTTAGTTTAATGTGCTGTGAAATCGTGTTTTTTAATTAATTATATTACGTCGGTATACTGGCAAAATACACTCAAAGTCTTTTTTTTTAGTTTTTGAGCCATGGTGAAACCTGGCCGTTACAACCAAATTGAAAAAATACTTATTAAATCACAGACTTCACAAAATCTATAAAATATTACAAAATTTTTAAAAAAATTACTTTTTTTACATAGGTACTTGCATACGTTCTCCAATATTCAATGCATAAATCATGTAAAATTCAGGAGTTTCTCAATCAAATCAAATGTCTCAAATGTTGTTCCTAATTTCAAAACTTCTTAAAATGCGATTTTATCAAAACGAAATTTTTGACTTAGTGTATGTTGCCAGTATACCGATGATTTATTTTCACAATAATACTAGTAATAATAAAAATAAATTATCCTGATCAGGATAATGAGAAAAACTTAATAAGGAATATTTCTTGTGGGGAGGGGAGCTAGACTTCATTAAGTCGTATTTTAACCTATTTTATTGTTTTATTCCTGAAATATATGAAAAATGTCTGCGAAATTATTAATCTTGGCGTTGTCACCGGTTCTTGATAACTGTATACAAAGTCTAAATTAAATTTGTTCGTTTTTGCAAAATTCATAGGCTTGGGGGGGGGGCTCCCCGAAGTACCCCCAAGGGTGCGCCTGGAAAATTATTGTATGGTCATCGGCTCTTGATAAGTGTACAAAGTTTAAATTAAATCTGTTCATTTAAAGTAGGTCAAAATCTAGTCCAAAGGAGTCAGTTACAAATATACATATCTACCTACAAACATACAGGTGAAGCTAATAAAAGCGTGTCAAAAATAAGAAATTACAAAATACGAATATTTTTATTTAAAACTTGTTATTTCCCCACAGTTTTTATTCTGGTTAGTAGTTTTCAGAAATTGATTAAAAATCTGATTTGAAAAAAAAATAAAGCTACCTAAATACCCAGAACGACTGCTTTTTTCAGATGGCTGTACGTAAGTTAACAAATTAATCTATCAAGGTAAAAGGCAGAAAAGCCATTTCGATATAGTAAGCCGATTTTAATGTGCAACTACAGGTTTTTCAAAAGTCCGAAGAACCGAACCGAACCGGATAAACATACATACAAACAAACAAATTTCACAAAATATTTCTAAGTTATCTTAAAAAAAAATCCGTCGAACATAATACCTTTCCTAGCTTTTGCTGCACGAACTAGGAAAGTAAAAATTGGGACTGATAAAAACTGAGGAGTCCAAAAAGATAATGGGAGTTACCTACAAAAAGGGACAACTTTTATCTAATTTGACCTACAAACTATGAATATAGGGTACAATAATTAATAATAGGCTCATTATTTTTCAACTAAATTTAACTAAAGTTAAGTTGAATAGATAAGGAATTTTTAAATCTAGTCAGATAAAATTTAATCTGACGAGTTTTTTTAACGTCAAATTGCCCGATTTGAATAAAATTTGATACTTAGGCTGGGTCTTGGGTCGAGATGGTCCCATTTAAAAATGCACAAAATCCACCTAACGCAAGCCAAATAAAAGGGTGGGGGTTGATTTTAAAAATTGGAGTTTATGTGAAAATATGGCGTGTGTGATATCGAACGAAAGGTAATTGAGTCTGCAGTTAAACAAAATACATTTTAGTTTATTTTAAAAAAAGGGTGGGGGTACATGTCAAAAATTAGAGTTTAAGTGAAAATATGGCTTGTGTGGTATTAAACGAAAAAAATTAGAGTTTAGGTCAAAACATGGCTTGTGTGGTATCAAACGAAAAGGATTTGAGTCTGGAGTTGAATAAAATATATTACAGTTTTTAGTTATAGTCATAAATAAGTTTAAATTCGGATCATTTTACTATAGCAATAACCAATATTGCTGCGCTTGCACTAATTTCTTCTATAAAAGCCGATGCTGGATAATAGACTGGCATCACTCTAGCAAGTGATCAACCCAGTATACCACTGAAATACGTGGTCCCTACTAAACACACCCAGTACACCACTGAAATACGTGGTCCCTACGAACCCAGTACACCACTGAATTAGTGTGGTCCCTACTTAACATACCTAAGTAAAACCTCACTATGGTGGTTACGCTTTATGGCCCATAAGGCCAACTCTCTACGGCCTATAAGGTCTATTCCTTATGGCCCCTAGGTCAACTCTCTCCAGCCAGCATGCCTCTTTTTACATTATTTAATTATTTATAGCAATAACCTATATTCCTGTTATTCTGTCTTCTTATATAAAATACATGTATAAATGTTGATTCTTTATACTTAATTTTCATATTCCCCTAAATCCCTCAGTCATAAGGGCACTAAATAACAAACCTTGTGACATATATGGTAGAGATACCACTTGTCACAAATATAGTCGTGACAATATTAGCTTACACGTACACTATAATTAAGGTACCTAATGTGAGCTTATGTGCCCATATATTAGCAGAGTATTTTTTTTAGTCGTTGCCGTATATTCATCTTGTAAGCCTATTATGACATCAATAACGTGCTTGTATATTTTATTTGTTATTTTCGTCCCCGTGACATCCAGTCTATATTTTTCTTATTTGCATGTAACATATTTGCTCACATTTGTGACATCCATAACGTATTTGTATATTTTATTTGTTAATTGTTTCCTCGTGACATCCAGTGTATATTTCTTATTTTTATAGAGGTACTTATTACATCCGTTATTTTTATGAAACATTGGCAACATTGCTGGATGTCACACGTTAACACAAATATTTAGGGATGTTACAACGTCAAAATTTTTTGTATATACAATGGACGCCACAAAGATATGAAAAATTTTATTTCTAAATTTATGAGTTTATACAAATATTTTTATGAAATTAGAAATAAAATATTTTTGATTACATTTCATATTTTTTATTTTTGGATAACACCAGGTTTTAAAGTGGATGTCACAAAAACCGATTTTTTGCTGGATGTCACAAGATACAACGGTCGAGTATATATATATATATATATATATATATATATATATATATATATATATATATATATATATATATATATATAGATATCCGCTGATCGTTGTGACATCCAGGCGTAAAAATTTTTAGATATCTTGAGACATCCTTCGACGCCGTGACATCCAAATTCGGATGTCACAACGTTTTTCCATGTTTTTGGTACAGTCCTGATGGGGAGGGCCCGGGTGTACCTAAATTAAATGGATGTCATAGCATACCATGAGTCTGATGAAGAATACAGCAAAATTTTGAAAAAATTTTGACGCCAAAATTTCCGTGTATATTGGCGCGAGTATATTCAAGAATCGATCCAATTGATATTCATCACTCTGTGACATCCAATGTATATTTTCATCTTAATTGCACGCACTTGTAACATCCGTCATAGCGACAACCTTGCATTATGCCTATTTTATTAATTAAATTTGGTTTATTTTTTATTTTGGGGCGGCTGTTGCTATGTGGTCCAGCGATTCACTTGACTTGCATCTTTGTAAAAATATTTAAAAATGTTAGCATAATAAATAATGTTAGCTAGCTTATTGGGAACAAAAATATAAATAAATATTTCTTCATGTACCTCAGAGCAAAAGTGAATTAACTAACGGACTTGGATAGGGACTTGATACTATTTGTGAATTGCTATCTCCGTCCTCCTTTTTACCACGTAGTTAAAGTCAGATGAGTAAAAAGAGCGCTAAATTTTAATCTAGATACGTCAAAACGTACTGATTTATAATAGTATATTTTTAACTCTATTCAGTGATTTTTTTACAAAAACAAATCTGCTGAATTAAATTAGAATTCTTATAAATCAATCAATACATATATACCGGGTGGGCCAAAAAAAAACCGCACAATTTTTTTTCATTATAACTTTTGAACTATACCATCGATTTTAATGGGACAAACTGCGCTTGGTAGAGAATTAATCAAAGTTTTGACAAATTATAATTATTTGTCAGCGATCTCAAAATCCAAGATGGCGGACAATATTAAAATGTACCCTTTAAAGATGCTGGTTTATTCTTATGTTGCAAACACGTTTGAATTAATTTTTTAAATTAGTAGAAAAGCTGCGTTCTTGCCACGCACAAGGTACGAATCAGCAAAATCGGATTGATGATTCTAAAAAAAATATTTTTGTTTCAACCATTGTTTTGAAAATTATACGATTGCCTTGCCAATCATGTCTGCATTTCCTTACAAATTTATTACTACTGAACCTTTGCCTTTGATGAAATAAAAAACATCCTGGTGAGAATTGATTGTTTTTTAAAGATCATGATCAAAATTTATCGTCATCTTAAAATTTAAGATGGCGGACCGAATCGTACTTGATTCTTAAAAATGGTGGGTTTATTCTTATTTTCTGGAAATATTTTAGATTTTTTTTTAATTTATAGAAAAGCACTACTTTTCCCGCGCACAACAAGGTACAAATTAGCAAAATCGGTGTATTGGTTCTCAAAAAACCTATTTCTGTTTTCGTCATTGTGTTACAGATTATACCATTGCATTGCCAACCCTGTCTGCATTCATTTCCTTATAAATCATTATTACCAAACCGATTTTAGTGAAATAAGAAAAATGATGGTGAAAATTGATTGTTCTTTCAAGGTTATATTCGAAATTTGCCGCCATCCTAAAAGTTAAGATGTTGGACAGAACCATACTTGACCCTTCAAAGAGGCACTTTTATTCTTATTTTTCGAAAATGTTTTAGTTTTTTTTATTAATTTATTGGAAAGTACTACTTTTCTCCCGCTTAATAAAGTACAATTTAATAAAATCGGCGAAGTGGTTCTCACAAAATCTGATTTTGTACAATTGTTTTACAAGTTATGCGATTGCATTGGTAATTTCTGTCCGACAACTTAAATTCTAAGATGGCGGCAAATTTCGATTATAATCTTTAAAGAGAAATCAATTCTTAACACGATTTTTTGTGTTTCACTAAAATTGGTAGAATTTATAAGAAAATTAATGCAGACAGGATTGGCAATACAATCGTATAATCTCTAAAACAATGGTTGAAACAAAAATAGATATTTTGAGAACCACCACACTGATTTTAATAATTTTTACCTCGTTGTGTGGGGAAAATGTAGTGTTTTTTCATAGATTAAAAAAAATCTAAAACATTTTCGGAAAATAAGAATAAACACGCCATTTTAAAGAATCAAAAATAATTCTATCCGCCATCTTAAAATTTAAGGTGGCGATAACTTTGATCATGATCTTAAAAAAGCAATTAATTCTCACCAGGATGTTGTTTATTTCAACTAACATCGGTTCAGTAGTAATGAATTTATAAGTAAATAAATGCAGACATGATTGGCAAGCAATCGCATAATATGCAAAACAATGGTTGAACAAAAATATTTTTTTATAGAACTACTGAACCAATTTTGCTGAATCGCACCTTGTCGGGCCTGGCAAGAACGCAGCTTTCTTACTAATTTAAAAAAATAATTAGAACATATTCGCAACACAAGAATAAACGAGCATCTTTGTCCGCCATCTTGGATTTTGAGATGGCAGACAAAAAATGATAAATTAGTCAAAACTCTGATTAATTCTTTGGCAAGTGCAGTTTGTCCCATTAATATCGATTGTATAGTTCAAAAGTTATAATAAAAAAAATGTCCAGGTTTTTTTGGCCCACCCTGTAAAGGAAACGAGTAGTTCAGAAACTGCTTAACCGATTTTATAGAACCCCCCCCTAATTGCGCCTCAAATATATTTATTTATTTATTTCCAAGGAGTAGCACATATAAGAAAAATTCAGAAGAATAATTTAGGTTCCTAAAAAAAAGTAACATATGGGTTAGCCGATTTGAAAATGGGAATAAATTGCTAGACTGAATAATGAAAATCTTATATTTTTATTTTATATTATTTGCATAATAATTAAGGGCCTTAATTCTGCCAAAGTGGCAGCGTCAGTAAATAAAACATACCCAGCTAGGTATAGAGCTACATAATTTATCAAAAATTCGCTGAACATAGGTAAGTACCTAGTCCAGATTATCTAGATTTTTTTTTTGAATCTAGGTACTGTAGTCATAGATTTTACTGGAATATCTGTCATTTTTTGTGTACCGAGCAAAGCCGATTAGTAATCAGTTTCTATATGACTATGGTTGGGGGTGCTTCGCACCTCCCTGTTTACGTCTTGGAGGTGCCCTAGCTAAGGACACTCATTGTAAAGGCAAGCTTTATAGGAAGCGAAGCTAACGTCAAGTTTTCTATTTTTTGGTTATTATTTTTGACATGTTTTCCTCGGTTTCGCATTGGCGGTTCTGTTTTATTTTGAAGATGTTGTTTTACACAGTATGAAGGTACCTAAACTATATATATTTATGTAATTAAAAAGTTATGCTGCAAACTATCTTGACACTGTATCATTATTAAATAGATCTTTAGACTGTGTTAAAACCACATTTTTAAAATAACAACGAGCCGCCAATGCGAAACCGAGAAAAATATGTCAAAAATTATAACCAAAAAATATAAAATCAGAGTTAGGCTTCGCTACCTGTAAAGCTTGCTTGACGATTTAAATTCGTCTCTCTGTGACATCCACACTTACATAATTATGTTTTCGTTTTATTTGTGACCCCGCGTAGAAATCGAGCAAAAGCTGTTCCGGCAAAGTGTTTTTTTGTTTTTAATCAAAGTTTATTGAATTTAAAGGTAAGTAGATCTGAGGACACGGCAGTGCCTCGCCAAGTTCGCGCGCCGTAACCATCTTTTCTTAAAACATTTCAGCCGATATTTGACCTACCTAAAACTCTACTTCGGAATGAGCTACGAATCTCAAACTTTGCACAGTCGTAGATCTCCATGGAGTTAACAACCCCTCCAAGTTTCATGGAATGCCATAAAGTAGTTACGAAATTTCAAAAAACGTCGAAATTGCCACTCACTGACTCACTCACTCACTCATGTATAGATCATCAATATTCTACTGTACTTCCAGACATGCTACAAAGCTGAAATTTGGCAGACTGATAGAAATTATGACCAATCCCCTGGAAAAAAATCATAAAACCCCAAAATTTTAATTTACTTCCCTCCCCTATACACAGTGGCGTATATACGGGCCCCCCCCCCGAAGCTGAAAATTTTTTGGATATTTTCCACATATTTCATGAATACAAACATAAAATAGCATAAAATACAGCCTCATGCGGTCTCGCCCCCCCCCCCCAAAACTATCTCTGGCCCACCCCGAAACTTTTTTCTATATACGCCACTGCCTATACATTTAAAGTTATGTAAAAGTAGCATCGCCCACTTCCAGAAATGCTAGAGAGTTGAGCTTTGGCAGACTGATAGGAACTATGATAAAACTATAGGAAAAAATTAAAACACCCCAAAAGTACCCTCCCCTATAAATGTAAAGTTAAGTAAAAGTAATATTGCCTACTTCCAGACATGCTAAAGCTAATCTTTGAAAGACCGATAGTAACTATGATAAAGTTATAGAAAAAAATTAAAACAATCCAAAATTCTAATTTACTTCCTTCCCCTATAAATGTAAAATTATGTAAAAGTAACACTGCCCACTTCCAGGAACGCTAGAGAGCTGAACTTTTTAAGACTGAAAGACAATATGATAAAACTATATGAAAAAATTTAAAAACTCCAACATTTTAATTTACTTCCCTCTCCTATAAATGTCAATTTATATTAAACTAACATTGCCCACTTCCAGAAACGCTAGAGAGCTGAGCATTGGAATGCTGATAGAAATTATGATAAAACCATGGGAAAAAATTTAAAAAGTCCAATATTTTCATTTACTCTCTTCCCTTATAATTGTAAAGTTATGTAAAAGTAAGATTACCCACTTCTAGAAACGCTAGAGAGCTGAGCATTGGAAGACTGATAGGAACTATGATAAAACTATAGGACAAAATTTAAAAACACGACAATTTTAATTTATTTCCCTCCCCTATACATGTAAAAGTAATATTGTGCACTTTCAGAAACGCTAGAGAGCTGAGCTTTGGAAGGCTGATGGGAACTACGATAAAACCATGGAAAAAAATTTAAAAACCTCAAAAATTTAAGTAAGGCATTGCAAAAATTTTGAAGAATATTCCGCATATTTTACTACTTTAAAAATTAAGTATTATCCAATTCCTTTAAAAAAGAAGTGAAATCATAACAAAAACATTTCATGTAAAAAAAGCCAACTACGCGAAAATGGCATTCCGTAAAAAGAATTGAGATAAAAGTAAAGCCAAGTTCTCTAATACAAATTTCAAAATGAAAGGTTTAGACAGACAGACAGACAGACGGCCCAACGAAAAAGTTTCAAAATCATCTGAAACGCAAAGATATATAAGCTCACACTACTATAGTATAGTAGTCGTGTTAGCTAAAATCGTAGGGCACTTTGTGCCATATTTTCTTTATTATATTATTATAAATTAAATATTATATCGAGAGCCCGACGTTTTTTTCACAATAATACTAGTATTTTTCGTTCATTATTGTTTTCAACTAATATTAAGAATTATTTTTAACTAGTGAAATCGTCTTTTTTAATTAACTATATTACGTCGGTATACTGGCAAAATACACTCAAAGTAATTTTTTTTAGTTTTTGAGCCATGGTGAAACCTGGTCGTTACAACCAAATTTAAAAAATACATTAAACCCCAGACTTCACAAAATCTATAAAATATTACTAAAATTTCAAAAAATAACTTTTTTTACATATGTACTTACATACGTTCTCCAATATTCAATACATAAATAATGTAAAATTCAGGAGTTTCTCAATGAAATCAAATGTCTCAAATGTTGTTCCTAATTTCAAAACTTCTTTAAATGCGATTTTCTCAAAACTAAATTTTTGACTTAGTGTATGTTGCCAGTATACCGATGATTTATTTTCACAATAATACTAGTAATAATAAAAATAAATTATCCTGATCAGGATAATGAGAAAAACTTAATAAGGAATATTACTTGTGGGGAGGGGAGCGAGACCTCAGTAAGCCGTATTTTAACCTATTTTATTGTTTTATTCCTGAAATATATGAAAAATGTCTGCGAAATTATTAATCTTGGCGTTGTCACCGGTTCTTGATAAGTGTATACAAAGTCTAAATTAAATTTGTTCGTTTTTGCAAAATTCTTAGGCTTGGGGGGAGCGGGTCCCCGAAGTACCCCCCAAGGGTGCGCCTGGAAAATTATTGTATTGGCACCGGTTCTTGATAAGTGTACAAAGTTTAAATTAAATCTGTTCGTTTAAAGTAGGTCAAAATCTAGTCCAAAGGAGTCAGTTACAAACATACATACCTACCTACAAACATACAGGTGAAGCTAATAAAAGCGTGTCAAAAGGAAGAAATTACAAAATACGACAACTTTTATTTAAAACTTGTTATTTCCCCACACTTTTTATTCTGGTAACGGAGTTTTCATAAATTAATTAAATCTGATTTGAAAAAAAAATAAAGCGAGCTAAACACCCAGAACGACTGCGTTTTTCAGATAGCTGTACGTAAGTTAAAAAATTTCAAGGTAAAAGGCAGAAAAGCCATTTCGATATGCCGATTTTAATGTGCAGCTACCGGTTTTTCAAAAGTCCGAAGAACCGAACCGAACCGGATAAACATACATACAAACAAACAAATGTCACAAAATATTTCTAAGTTATCTTAAAAAAAAATCCGTCGAACATAATACCTTTCCTAGCTTTTGCTGCACGAACTAGGAAAGTAAAAATTGGGACTGATAAAAACTGAAGTCTGAGTCCAAAAAGATAATGGGAGTTACATACAAAAACGGACAACTTTTATCTAATTTGACCTACAAACTGTGAATATAGGGTACAATAATTAATAATAGGCTCATTATTTTTCAACTAAATTTAACTAAAGTTAAGTTGAATAGATTAGGAATTTTTAAATCTAGTCAGATAAAATTTAATCTGACGAGTTTTTTTAACGTCAAATTGCCCGATTTGAATGAAATTTGATACCTAGGGTCGAGATGGTCCCATTTAAAAATTAACAAAATCCACCTAACGCAAGCCAAAGAAAAGGGTGGGGGTAGATTTTAAAAATTGGAGTTTATGTGAAAATATGGCGTGTGTGATATCGAACGAAAGGTAATTGATCCTGCAGTTAAACAAAATACATTTTAGTTTATTTTAAAAAAAGGGTGAGGGTAAATGTCAAAAATTAGAGTTTAAATGAAAATATGGCTTGTGTGGTATTAAACGAAAAATGATTGAGTCTGGAGTTAAACAAATACATTTTAGTTTAAAAAAAAGGTTCATTTGAGTCTGGAGTTGAATAAAATATATTACAGTTTTTAGTTATACTGTCATAAATAAGTTTAAATTCGGATCATTTTACTATAGCAATAACCAATATTGCTGCGCTTGCACTAATTTCGTCTATAAAAGCCGATGCTGGATAATAGACCGGCATGAAGTACTACCCTGAGGCATGGAAGAAAGCCGACATTGTTCTGCTGCCAAAAGTAGGCAAAAGCAGAACATTGCCAGATAGCTACTGCCCCATAAGTTTACTGCCCGGTCTAGGAAGAGTCGCCGATAAGATAATCTTAAGGCGACTACAGGAATTGCCTCAATTGGGACAACTTGTTCCCAATGAGCAGTTCGGGTTCAGACCGAGGCATTGTACAACACTTCAAGCAACCCGCTTGACAGAGGAAATAGTCAGCGGGTTCAATAAAAGGAAGTACATAGGAGCGGTAGCCCTGGACATGTCAAAAGCGTTTGACAAGGTCTGGCATAACGGCTTTCTTTTAAAACTGCGGAATAACGGTGTACCAGTACATATCCTCAAGTTATTACAGTCGTTCCTGGGAGGGAGAACTTTCATGGTAAAGGTAGACTGTTTACGATCCCGGTTAAGGCAAATAAGAGCGGGAGTCCCGCAAGGCTCCCCGCTCTCGCCACACTTATATGCATGGTATACCTGTGACATCCCCAAAGATCGGAAAACGAAGCTCTATGTGTACGCGGATGACACTTTGACAACGTCAAAGTGTAATAACATCCAATACGTCGTCACAAGGCTTCAAAGGCACCTCGTAGAAATTGAAACCTGGGCTAAAAGGTGGAAAATTAAGATCAACCCAGACAAGACTCAAGCGATTGTCTTTACACGGAAAAGGGGCAATCCGCGAACAGAGCTTGCTCTGGGTGGTCGAAGGATACCCTGGCAAAGACGGAACGTTAAATACCTGGGGTTAGTTTTCGACAAGAAACTAACCTGGAACGACCAGGTATCAAACGCACTTCAAAAAGCAAGGGGAGCCCACAGTAGGCTATACCCCTTGTTAAATGCCAGGAGCACTCTACACCGGAGAGTAAAATTACAAATATGGAGGCAAGTCGTTCGCCCCATACTAACGTATGCAGCCCCATGCTGGAATAAGGTATGCAAAACACAAATGGGAAGGCTACAAAGCTTTCAAAACAGAGTCGTAAGACAAATAGCGGGAGCTCCTTGGTTTGTGCGTAACGTACAAATCAAGAGGGAGCTCAACATGGAGGATATCTCAGAAACGATCCAGGAGCAGAAGGATCGTTTCATGAGACGGGTCGAGGGGCATCAAAACCCCGTGGTACAGGATGCGTTCCTGTACCGGCCCGGAGACAGGCCAGGGACCTACAAAAGGCCCCTGGATGTCTAACAAAGTTGCGCCACAAGGGCGCCAAATTGAGGTTTTTGAAGCTTAGGTAAATCCACATGGAAAAGTACAGACTAAAAATGAAAGAGGTACATACCTATCATGCACAAGCATTAGTATCTTAGTAGTAGTAGTAGACCGGCATCACTCTAGCAAGTGATCAACCCAGTATACCACTGAAATACGTGGTCCCTACTAAACACACCCAGTACACCACTGAAATACGTGGTCCCTACGAACCCAGTACACCACTGAAATAATGTGGTCCCTACTTAACATACCTAAGTAAAACCTCACTATGGTGGTTACGCTTTATGGCCCATAAGGCCAACTCTCTACTGCCTATAAGGTCTATTTCTTATGGCCCCTAGGTCAACTCTCTCCAGCCAGCATCCCTCTTTTTACATTATTTAATTATTTATAGCAATAACCTCTATTCCTGTTAATCTGTTTTCTTATATAAAATACATGTATAAATGTGGATTCTTTATACTTAATTTTCATATTCCCCTAAATCCCTCAGTCACAAGGGCACTAAATAACAAACCTTGTGACATATATGGTAGAGATACCACTTGTCACAAATATAGTCGTGACAATATTAGCTTACACGTACTGAGGGTGCAAACGTAAGTTGGGTTGAGTTTAGGTTGGCTGGTTCACCACTTACACCACTCATTCGAGAAATACCCAATATTTTGAGATAAGAAATTGAAAAACGTAATTTTAAGGTTCATTGAAAGGAAATCAGAAAAAACGATGCATATAAAATATCTAATGTGCACCTACCTTAGTATTCATCTAGTTGCAGTCGTTTTGGTCGCTTGGAAGATAGGAAAAACGGGAAAATAGTAGCACTCACGGCGTTTCTTGTGCTTGTTGTCGGTTTCCCGATTGCGACTCCTCGCGCAGATTCGCGCGCGTCTCGGTGCGGCGATAAGTCATATGCATATACCCCGCGAAATTTGAAATGAAAAACAATATTAAAAGTAGCCAAAAGCTGGCAAATAATTCTTGCACCAACATTTTCCGGCCACCAAAACACGTGTGTTTTTAGTAAGGATACGAAAAAAAAACTATACCTAAATACCCAAATCGTGCAAGTATGCACGAAAATTTACCTTAATTCTAGTAAATTGTAAAAAGGAAAAAAAAATATATATATAATGAAAGGAAAAAAAAATAAAACATTTTGAGCAAAATTTCGAAAAAATTACTTGTGTTCTACCTCCGGCAGGGGCAGGACACATAACTTGACCACCGGTCTTCGATAAGTACCAGTGGCGGTTTTTACTGTCACGACGCGAGTAAGCCCATCAGCACCTGGATGTAGCGCTACAACACGTCCGAGTGACCACTGCATAGGTGGTTTTTGCTCATTCTTAATAACGACTAAAGTGTTGACTTTTATGTCATTGCATTTCTCAGTCCACTTAACACGTTGTTGAAGTGTGTTTAAATATTCTAAACGCCACTTTTTCCAAAAGTCAGCTTGAAGTCTTTGGACAAGCTGCCAGCGAGACAAAGTGTTAAGCTTGAGGTCGGAAAAATCAGGTTCTGGTATAGAACTTAAAGGCTCCAATGTTAGAAAATGACCTGGTGTCAGCGGAATGAGGTCATTTGGATCTAGACTTTGAGCATAGAGAGGTCTACTATTGAGTAAAGCCTCAACTTGAAACAAGAACGTAGTAAATTCCTCATATGTAAGGCGCTGCTCGCCTACAACACGTTTGAGGTGAGCCTTGGTGGATTTTACTCCAGCCTCGGCTAAACCGTTTAAGTGAGGACTTCCAGGGCCAAAATGCCACGAAATGCTTAAGCTGTCACATGCTTCCTTTGAGTAGGTTTGAAGTAACCTATCTGCACCGACAAAGGCGGTACCGTTATCAGAATAAACGTGTGATATCCTTCCACGTCTGGAGACAAACCTTTTAAAGGCCGCAAGAAACGTATCTGTTGAAAGATCGGAAGTGCACTGCTTTGGTTGCAGCACAAACGCAAACAAGAATATAGCCTTTATAGAGTTTGGCACCTGGGTGTCTTGACATTAAGATATCAAACGGTCCGCAATAGTCCACGGCAACATGGGAAAATGGCTTTAACTGGGAAATCCTTTGAGGAGGTAAATCTCCCATAAATTGCACAGCTGGTTTTGGATGAAGTCTGAAGCATAAGATACAATGAGAAACTACCTTTTCAATAGCGTTTCGAGCAGACAGCACCCAAAATTGCTGCCTTAGCAGATAGTGTAGGGTTTTGAGACCTGGATGAAAGTATTTTGAATGTGTATATTCGATAATTATTGTAGTAAGCCGGTGTGAACGTGGCAAGAGCAACGGATGCTTAGCAGAATAAGAAAGTTCAGAAGCATGCTTAATACGACCGCCTACTCGGAGACAGTCTTGTTCGTCCAGGAATAATGAAAGTTTACGAAAGGGTTTTGGAAGCAACTTGTTTGTTTTAATTTTTGAAAGAAGATCTGAAAATACTGTACGTTGGACATGGCGGACAAGAACAATCATGGAATTTTGCAGTTCCTTTTCCGTTACCAAATGCTCTGAGTAATAGATTTTCGAAATTGGTCTAAGCGTGTAGGAAATGATTCGTTGTATTTTCGTGAGAGAAGAATGTTTATTCAAGAGAACATCGATCTCATGTGGGTCAGACATGACCGTAAGAAATGTCTTGCGTTCTTCCAAATCATCACTGTCGCAAAGATCTGGACAATGAAAGCCATTAGACCATTCCTCTCGTGGAAGGCTTAGAAAGGGTGGACCTTTCCACCACATGTCATGGTGAACAAGTTGGTTAGGGGTGAGTCCACGAGAAGCACAATCCGCTGGGTTTTCAGCAGACGGAACATAGTGCCATACATGAGGGGGTAAAATTTCTTGGATTTTGCAAACACGATTAGCGACGAATGTAACCCATCTATGGGAGAATCAGATAACCAGCGCAAGACCACTTGTGAGTCAGACCACGCCCAAATTTTATTAAACACCAAAGTTTCAGCGTAACTTGTTTGAATGAAAGAGATAAGATCACACAGTAGGGTAGCGCCCAAGAGTTCCAGTCTTGGGAGACTAACCGTTTTAAGTGGTGCAACTTTAGATTTTGCCATAACAAGAAAAGTAAACAGCTCGCCAGAAGATGCTTCAATGCGAAGGTAGACTGTGGCTGCATAACCAACCATTGAAGCATCGGAAAATCCGTGTAATTCTATGCGAGTAGTAAACTAACATTGCCCACTTCCAGAAACGCTAGAGAGCTGAGCATTGGAATGCTGATAGAAATTATGATAAAACCATGGGAAAAAATTTAAAAAGTCCAATATTTTCATTTACTCTCCTCCCCTATAAATGTAAAGTTATGTAAAACTAACATTACACTTCCAGAAACGCTAGAGAGCTGAGCATTGGAAGACTGATAGGAACTATGATAAAACTATAGGACAAAATTTAAAAACAGGACAATTTTATTTTATTTCCCTCCCCTATACATGTAAAAGTAACATTGTGCACTTTCAGAAACGCTAGAGAGCTGAGCTTTGGAAGGCTGATAGAAACTACGATAAAACCATGGAAAAAAATTAAAAAACTTCAAAACTTTTTTTATTTTACTACTTTAAAAATTAGGTATTATCCAATTCCTTTAAAAAAGAAGTGAAATCATAACAAAAACATTTCATGTAAAAAAAAGCCAAGTACGCGAAAATGGCATTCCGTAAAAAGAATTGAGATAAAAGTAAAGCCAAGTTCTCCAATACAAATTTCAAAATGAAAGGTTCAGACAGACAGACAGACAGACAGACAGACAGATAGACAGACAGACAGACAGACAGACAGACAGACGGATAGACAGACAGACGGCGCAACAAAAAAGTTTCAAAATCATCTGAAACGCAAAGATATATAAAAAATTTTGAAATTGGAGCAACTTTTTTTTTCTCGAAAAAATTAGGATCACCACAGCTCACACTTCTATAGTATAGTTGTAGTGTGAGCTAAAATCGTGGGGCGCTTTGTGCCATATTTTCTTTGTATATCGAGAGCCCGACGTTTTTTTCACAATAATACTAGTATTTTTCGTTCATTATTGTTTTCAACTAATATTAAGAATTATTTTTAACTTTTTAGTTTAAATCGTGTTTTTTAGTTTTTTTAACTATATTTATTTTAAAATTTTTAGTTTAATGTGCTGTGAAATCGTGTTTTTTAATTAATTATATTACGTCGGTATACTGGCAAAATACACTCAAAGTCTTTTTTTTTTAGTTTTTGAGCCATGGTGAAACCTGGCCGTTACAACCAAATTGAAAAAATACTTATTAAATCACAGACTTCACAAAATCTATAAAATATTACAAAATTTTTAAAAAAATTACTTTTTTTACATAGGTACTTGCATACGTTCTCCAATATTCAATGCATAAATCATGTAAAATTCAGGAGTTTCTCAATCAAATCAAATGTCTCAAATGTTGTTCCTAATTTCAAAACTTCTTAAAATGCGATTTTATCAAAACGAAATTTTTGACTTAGTGTATGTTGCCAGTATACCGATGATTTATTTTCACAATAATACTAGTAATAATAAAAATAAATTATCCTGATCAGGATAATGAGAAAAACTTAATAAGGAATATTTCTTGTGGGGAGGGGAGCTAGACTTCATTAAGTCGTATTTTAACCTATTTTATTGTTTTATTCCTGAAATATATGAAAAATGTCTGCGAAATTATTAATCTTGGCGTTGTCACCGGTTCTTGATAACTGTATACAAAGTCTAAATTAAATTTGTTCGTTTTTGCAAAATTCATAGGCTTGGGGGGGGGGCTCCCCGAAGTACCCCCAAGGGTGCGCCTGGAAAATTATTGTATGGTCATCGGCTCTTGATAAGTGTACAAAGTTTAAATTAAATCTGTTCATTTAAAGTAGGTCAAAATCTAGTCCAAAGGAGTCAGTTACAAATATACATATCTACCTACAAACATACAGGTGAAGCTAATAAAAGCGTGTCAAAAATAAGAAATTACAAAATACGAATATTTTTATTTAAAACTTGTTATTTCCCCACAGTTTTTATTCTGGTTAGTAGTTTTCAGAAATTGATTAAAAATCTGATTTGAAAAAAAAATAAAGCTACCTAAATACCCAGAACGACTGCTTTTTTCAGATGGCTGTACGTAAGTTAACAAATTAATCTATCAAGGTAAAAGGCAGAAAAGCCATTTCGATATAGTAAGCCGATTTTAATGTGCAACTACAGGTTTTTCAAAAGTCCGAAGAACCGAACCGAACCGGATAAACATACATACAAACAAACAAATTTCACAAAATATTTCTAAGTTATCTTAAAAAAAAATCCGTCGAACATAATACCTTTCCTAGCTTTTGCTGCACGAACTAGGAAAGTAAAAATTGGGACTGATAAAAACTGAGGAGTCCAAAAAGATAATGGGAGTTACCTACAAAAAGGGACAACTTTTATCTAATTTGACCTACAAACTATGAATATAGGGTACAATAATTAATAATAGGCTCATTATTTTTCAACTAAATTTAACTAAAGTTAAGTTGAATAGATAAGGAATTTTTAAATCTAGTCAGATAAAATTTAATCTGACGAGTTTTTTTAACGTCAAATTGCCCGATTTGAATAAAATTTGATACTTAGGCTGGGTCTTGGGTCGAGATGGTCCCATTTAAAAATGCACAAAATCCACCTAACGCAAGCCAAATAAAAGGGTGGGGGTTGATTTTAAAAATTGGAGTTTATGTGAAAATATGGCGTGTGTGATATCGAACGAAAGGTAATTGAGTCTGCAGTTAAACAAAATACATTTTAGTTTATTTTAAAAAAAGGGTGGGGGTACATGTCAAAAATTAGAGTTTAAGTGAAAATATGGCTTGTGTGGTATTAAACGAAAAAAATTAGAGTTTAGGTCAAAACATGGCTTGTGTGGTATCAAACGAAAAGGATTTGAGTCTGGAGTTGAATAAAATATATTACAGTTTTTAGTTATAGTCATAAATAAGTTTAAATTCGGATCATTTTACTATAGCAATAACCAATATTGCTGCGCTTGCACTAATTTCTTCTATAAAAGCCGATGCTGGATAATAGACTGGCATCACTCTAGCAAGTGATCAACCCAGTATACCACTGAAATACGTGGTCCCTACTAAACACACCCAGTACACCACTGAAATACGTGGTCCCTACGAACCCAGTACACCACTGAATTAATGTGGTCCCTACTTAACATACCTAAGTAAAACCTCACTATGGTGGTTACGCTTTATGGCCCATAAGGCCAACTCTCTACGGCCTATAAGGTCTATTCCTTATGGCCCCTAGGTCAACTCTCTCCAGCCAGCATGCCTCTTTTTACATTATTTAATTATTTATAGCAATAACCTATATTCCTGTTATTCTGTCTTCTTATATAAAATACATGTATAAATGTTGATTCTTTATACTTAATTTTCATATTCCCCTAAATCCCTCAGTCATAAGGGCACTAAATAACAAACCTTGTGACATATATGGTAGAGATACCACTTGTCACAAATATAGTCGTGACAATATTAGCTTACACGTACACTATAATTAAGGTACCTAATGTGAGCTTATGTGCCCATATATTAGCAGAGTATTTTTTTTAGTCGTTGCCGTATATTCATCTTGTAAGCCTATTATGACATCAATAACGTGCTTGTATATTTTATTTGTTATTTTCGTCCCCGTGACATCCAGTCTATATTTTTCTTATTTGCATGTAACATATTTGCTCACATTTGTGACATCCATAACGTATTTGTATATTTTATTTGTTAATTGTTTCCTCGTGACATCCAGTGTATATTTCTTATTTTTATAGAGGTACTTATTACATCCGTTATTTTTATGAAACATTGGCAACATTGCTGGATGTCACACGTTAACACAAATATTTAGGGATGTTACAACGTCAAAATTTTTTGTATATACAATGGACGCCACAAAGATATGAAAAATTTTATTTCTAAATTTATGAGTTTATACAAATATTTTTATGAAATTAGAAATAAAATATTTTTGATTACATTTCATATTTTTTATTTTTGGATAACACCAGGTTTTAAAGTGGATGTCACAAAAACCGATTTTTTGCTGGATGTCACAAGATACAACGGTCGAGTATATATATATATATATATATATATATATATATATATATATATATATATAGATATCCGCTGATCGTTGTGACATCCAGGCGTAAAATTTTTTAGATATCTTGTGACATCCTTCGACGCCGTGACATCCAAATTCGGATGTCACAACGTTTTTCCATGTTTTTGGTACAGTCCTGATGGGGAGGGCCCGGGTGTACCTAAATTAAATGGATGTCATAGCATACCATGAGTCTGATGAAGAATACAGCAAAATTTTGAAAAAATTTTGACGCCAAAATTTCCGTGTATATTGGCGCGAGTATATTCAAGAATCGATCCAATTGATATTCATCACTCTGTGACATCCAATGTATATTTTCATCTTAATTGCACGCACTTGTAACATCCGTCATAGCGACAACCTTGCATTATGCCTATTTTATTAATTAAATTTGGTTTATTTTTTATTTTGGGGCGGCTGTTGCTATGTGGTCCAGCGATTCACTTGACTTGCATCTTTGTAAAAATATTTAAAAATGTTAGCATAATAAATAATGTTAGCTAGCTTATTGGGAACAAAAATATAAATAAATATTTCTTCATGTACCTCAGAGCAAAAGTGAATTAACTAACGGACTTGGATAGGGACTTGATACTATTTGTGAATTGCTATCTCCGTCCTCCTTTTTACCACGTAGTTAAAGTCAGATGAGTAAAAAGAGCGCTAAATTTTAATCTAGATACGTCAAAACGTACTGATTTATAATAGTATATTTTTAACTCTATTCAGTGATTTTTTTACAAAAACAAATCTGCTGAATTAAATTAGAATTCTTATAAATCAATCAATACATATATACCGGGTGGGCCAAAAAAAAACCGCACAATTTTTTTTCATTATAACTTTTGAACTATACCATCGATTTTAATGGGACAAACTGCGCTTGGTAGAGAATTAATCAAAGTTTTGACAAATTATAATTATTTGTCAGCGATCTCAAAATCCAAGATGGCGGACAATATTAAAATGTACCCTTTAAAGATGCTGGTTTATTCTTATGTTGCAAACACGTTTGAATTAATTTTTTAAATTAGTAGAAAAGCTGCGTTCTTGCCACGCACAAGGTACGAATCAGCAAAATCGGATTGATGATTCTAAAAAAAATATTTTTGTTTCAACCATTGTTTTGAAAATTATACGATTGCCTTGCCAATCATGTCTGCATTTCCTTACAAATTTATTACTACTGAACCTTTGCCTTTGATGAAATAAAAAACATCCTGGTGAGAATTGATTGTTTTTTAAAGATCATGATCAAAATTTATCGTCATCTTAAAATTTAAGATGGCGGACCGAATCGTACTTGATTCTTAAAAATGGTGGGTTTATTCTTATTTTCTGGAAATATTTTAGATTTTTTTTTAATTTATAGAAAAGCACTACTTTTCCCGCGCACAACAAGGTACAAATTAGCAAAATCGGTGTATTGGTTCTCAAAAAACCTATTTCTGTTTTCGTCATTGTGTTACAGATTATACCATTGCATTGCCAACCCTGTCTGCATTCATTTCCTTATAAATCATTATTACCAAACCGATTTTAGTGAAATAAGAAAAATGATGGTGAAAATTGATTGTTCTTTCAAGGTTATATTCGAAATTTGCCGCCATCCTAAAAGTTAAGATGTTGGACAGAACCATACTTGACCCTTCAAAGAGGCACTTTTATTCTTATTTTTCGAAAATGTTTTAGTTTTTTTTATTAATTTATTGGAAAGTACTACTTTTCTCCCGCTTAATAAAGTACAATTTAATAAAATCGGCGAAGTGGTTCTCACAAAATCTGATTTTGTACAATTGTTTTACAAGTTATGCGATTGCATTGGTAATTTCTGTCCGACAACTTAAATTCTAAGATGGCGGCAAATTTCGATTATAATCTTTAAAGAGAAATCAATTCTTAACACGATTTTTTGTGTTTCACTAAAATTGGTAGAATTTATAAGAAAATTAATGCAGACAGGATTGGCAATACAATCGTATAATCTCTAAAACAATGGTTGAAACAAAAATAGATATTTTGAGAACCACCACACTGATTTTAATAATTTTTACCTCGTTGTGTGGGGAAAATGTAGTGTTTTTTCATAGATTAAAAAAAATCTAAAACATTTTCGGAAAATAAGAATAAACACGCCATTTTAAAGAATCAAAAATAATTCTATCCGCCATCTTAAAATTTAAGGTGGCGATAACTTTGATCATGATCTTAAAAAAGCAATTAATTCTCACCAGGATGTTGTTTATTTCAACTAACATCGGTTCAGTAGTAATGAATTTATAAGTAAATAAATGCAGACATGATTGGCAAGCAATCGCATAATATGCAAAACAATGGTTGAACAAAAATATTTTTTTATAGAACTACTGAACCAATTTTGCTGAATCGCACCTTGTCGGGCCTGGCAAGAACGCAGCTTTCTTACTAATTTAAAAAAATAATTAGAACATATTCGCAACACAAGAATAAACGAGCATCTTTGTCCGCCATCTTGGATTTTGAGATGGCAGACAAAAAATGATAAATTAGTCAAAACTCTGATTAATTCTTTGGCAAGTGCAGTTTGTCCCATTAATATCGATTGTATAGTTCAAAAGTTATAATAAAAAAAATGTCCAGGTTTTTTTGGCCCACCCTGTAAAGGAAACGAGTAGTTCAGAAACTGCTTAACCGATTTTATAGAACCCCCCCCTAATTGCGCCTCAAATATATTTATTTATTTATTTCCAAGGAGTAGCACATATAAGAAAAATTCAGAAGAATAATTTAGGTTCCTAAAAAAAAGTAACATATGGGTTAGCCGATTTGAAAATGGGAATAAATTGCTAGACTGAATAATGAAAATCTTATATTTTTATTTTATATTATTTGCATAATAATTAAGGGCCTTAATTCTGCCAAAGTGGCAGCGTCAGTAAATAAAACATACCCAGCTAGGTATAGAGCTACATAATTTATCAAAAATTCGCTGAACATAGGTAAGTACCTAGTCCAGATTATCTAGATTTTTTTTTTGAATCTAGGTACTGTAGTCATAGATTTTACTGGAATATCGGTCATTTTTTGTGTACCGAGCAAAGCCGATTAGTAATCAGTTTCTATATGACTATGGTTGGGGGTGCTTCGCACCTCCCTGTTTACGTCTTGGAGGTGCCCTAGCTAAGGACACTCATTGTAAAGGCAAGCTTTATAGGAAGCGAAGCTAACGTCAAGTTTTCTATTTTTTGGTTATTATTTTTGACATGTTTTCCTCGGTTTCGCATTGGCGGTTCTGTTTTATTTTGAAGATGTTGTTTTACACAGTATGAAGGTACCTAAACTATATATATTTATGTAATTAAAAAGTTATGCTGCAAACTATCTTGACACTGTATCATTATTAAATAGATCTTTAGACTGTGTTAAAACCACATTTTTAAAATAACAACGAGCCGCCAATGCGAAACCGAGAAAAATATGTCAAAAATTATAACCAAAAAATATAAAATCAGAGTTAGGCTTCGCTACCTGTAAAGCTTGCTTGACGATTTAAATTCGTCTCTCTGTGACATCCACACTTACATAATTATGTTTTCGTTTTATTTGTGACCCCGCGTAGAAATCGAGCAAAAGCTGTTCCGGCAAAGTGTTTTTTTGTTTTTAATCAAAGTTTATTGAATTTAAAGGTAAGTAGATCTGAGGACACGGCAGTGCCTCGCCAAGTTCGCGCGCCGTAACCATCTTTTCTTAAAACATTTCAGCCGATATTTGACCTACCTAAAACTCTACTTCGGAATGAGCTACGAATCTCAAACTTTGCACAGTCGTAGATCTCCATGGAGTTAACAACCCCTCCAAGTTTCATGGAATGCCATAAAGTAGTTACGAAATTTCAAAAAACGTCGAAATTGCCACTCACTGACTCACTCACTCACTCATGTATAGATCATCAATATTCTACTGTACTTCCAGACATGCTACAAAGCTGAAATTTGGCAGACTGATAGAAATTATGACCAATCCCCTGGAAAAAAATCATAAAACCCCAAAATTTTAATTTACTTCCCTCCCCTATACACAGTGGCGTATATACGGGCCCCCCCCCCCCGAAGCTGAAAATTTTTTGGATATTTTCCACATATTTCATGAATACAAACATAAAATAGCATAAAATACAGCCTCATGCGGTCTCGCCCCCCCCCCCCAAAACTATCTCTGGCCCACCCCGAAACTTTTTTCTATATACGCCACTGCCTATACATTTAAAGTTATGTAAAAGTAGCATCGCCCACTTCCAGAAATGCTAGAGAGTTGAGCTTTGGCAGACTGATAGGAACTATGATAAAACTATAGGAAAAAATTAAAACACCCCAAAAGTACCCTCCCCTATAAATGTAAAGTTAAGTAAAAGTAATATTGCCTACTTCCAGACATGCTAAAGCTAATCTTTGAAAGACCGATAGTAACTATGATAAAGTTATAGAAAAAAATTAAAACAATCCAAAATTCTAATTTACTTCCTTCCCCTATAAATGTAAAATTATGTAAAAGTAACACTGCCCACTTCCAGGAACGCTAGAGAGCTGAACTTTTTAAGACTGAAAGACAATATGATAAAACTATATGAAAAAATTTAAAAACTCCAACATTTTAATTTACTTCCCTCTCCTATAAATGTCAATTTATATTAAACTAACATTGCCCACTTCCAGAAACGCTAGAGAGCTGAGCATTGGAATGCTGATAGAAATTATGATAAAACCATGGGAAAAAATTTAAAAAGTCCAATATTTTCATTTACTCTCTTCCCTTATAATTGTAAAGTTATGTAAAAGTAAGATTACCCACTTCTAGAAACGCTAGAGAGCTGAGCATTGGAAGACTGATAGGAACTATGATAAAACTATAGGACAAAATTTAAAAACACGACAATTTTAATTTATTTCCCTCCCCTATACATGTAAAAGTAATATTGTGCACTTTCAGAAACGCTAGAGAGCTGAGCTTTGGAAGGCTGATGGGAACTACGATAAAACCATGGAAAAAAATTTAAAAACCTCAAAAATTTAAGTAAGGCATTGCAAAAATTTTGAAGAATATTCCGCATATTTTACTACTTTAAAAATTAAGTATTATCCAATTCCTTTAAAAAAGAAGTGAAATCATAACAAAAACATTTCATGTAAAAAAAGCCAACTACGCGAAAATGGCATTCCGTAAAAAGAATTGAGATAAAAGTAAAGCCAAGTTCTCTAATACAAATTTCAAAATGAAAGGTTTAGACAGACAGACAGACAGACGGCCCAACGAAAAAGTTTCAAAATCATCTGAAACGCAAAGATATATAAGCTCACACTACTATAGTATAGTAGTCGTGTTAGCTAAAATCGTAGGGCACTTTGTGCCATATTTTCTTTATTATATTATTATAAATTAAATATTATATCGAGAGCCCGACGTTTTTTTCACAATAATACTAGTATTTTTCGTTCATTATTGTTTTCAACTAATATTAAGAATTATTTTTAACTAGTGAAATCGTCTTTTTTAATTAACTATATTACGTCGGTATACTGGCAAAATACACTCAAAGTAATTTTTTTTAGTTTTTGAGCCATGGTGAAACCTGGTCGTTACAACCAAATTTAAAAAATACATTAAACCCCAGACTTCACAAAATCTATAAAATATTACTAAAATTTCAAAAAATAACTTTTTTTACATATGTACTTACATACGTTCTCCAATATTCAATACATAAATAATGTAAAATTCAGGAGTTTCTCAATGAAATCAAATGTCTCAAATGTTGTTCCTAATTTCAAAACTTCTTTAAATGCGATTTTCTCAAAACTAAATTTTTGACTTAGTGTATGTTGCCAGTATACCGATGATTTATTTTCACAATAATACTAGTAATAATAAAAATAAATTATCCTGATCAGGATAATGAGAAAAACTTAATAAGGAATATTACTTGTGGGGAGGGGAGCGAGACCTCAGTAAGCCGTATTTTAACCTATTTTATTGTTTTATTCCTGAAATATATGAAAAATGTCTGCGAAATTATTAATCTTGGCGTTGTCACCGGTTCTTGATAAGTGTATACAAAGTCTAAATTAAATTTGTTCGTTTTTGCAAAATTCTTAGGCTTGGGGGGAGCGGGTCCCCGAAGTACCCCCCAAGGGTGCGCCTGGAAAATTATTGTATTGGCACCGGTTCTTGATAAGTGTACAAAGTTTAAATTAAATCTGTTCGTTTAAAGTAGGTCAAAATCTAGTCCAAAGGAGTCAGTTACAAACATACATACCTACCTACAAACATACAGGTGAAGCTAATAAAAGCGTGTCAAAAGGAAGAAATTACAAAATACGACAACTTTTATTTAAAACTTGTTATTTCCCCACACTTTTTATTCTGGTAACGGAGTTTTCATAAATTAATTAAATCTGATTTGAAAAAAAAATAAAGCGAGCTAAACACCCAGAACGACTGCGTTTTTCAGATAGCTGTACGTAAGTTAAAAAATTTCAAGGTAAAAGGCAGAAAAGCCATTTCGATATAGTAAGCCGATTTTAATGTGCAGCTACCGGTTTTTCAAAAGTCCGAAGAACCGAACCGAACCGGATAAACATACATACAAACAAACAAATGTCACAAAATATTTCTAAGTTATCTTAAAAAAAAATCCGTCGAACATAATACCTTTCCTAGCTTTTGCTGCACGAACTAGGAAAGTAAAAATTGGGACTGATAAAAACTGAAGTCTGAGTCCAAAAAGATAATGGGAGTTACATACAAAAACGGACAACTTTTATCTAATTTGACCTACAAACTGTGAATATAGGGTACAATAATTAATAATAGGCTCATTATTTTTCAACTAAATTTAACTAAAGTTAAGTTGAATAGATTAGGAATTTTTAAATCTAGTCAGATAAAATTTAATCTGACGAGTTTTTTTAACGTCAAATTGCCCGATTTGAATGAAATTTGATACCTAGGGTCGAGATGGTCCCATTTAAAAATTAACAAAATCCACCTAACGCAAGCCAAAGAAAAGGGTGGGGGTAGATTTTAAAAATTGGAGTTTATGTGAAAATATGGCGTGTGTGATATCGAACGAAAGGTAATTGATCCTGCAGTTAAACAAAATACATTTTAGTTTATTTTAAAAAAAGGGTGAGGGTAAATGTCAAAAATTAGAGTTTAAATGAAAATATGGCTTGTGTGGTATTAAACGAAAAATGATTGAGTCTGGAGTTAAACAAATACATTTTAGTTTAAAAAAAAGGTTCATTTGAGTCTGGAGTTGAATAAAATATATTACAGTTTTTAGTTATACTGTCATAAATAAGTTTAAATTCGGATCATTTTACTATAGCAATAACCAATATTGCTGCGCTTGCACTAATTTCGTCTATAAAAGCCGATGCTGGATAATAGACCGGCATGAAGTACTACCCTGAGGCATGGAAGAAAGCCGACATTGTTCTGCTGCCAAAAGTAGGCAAAAGCAGAACATTGCCAGATAGCTACTGCCCCATAAGTTTACTGCCCGGTCTAGGAAGAGTCGCCGATAAGATAATCTTAAGGCGACTACAGGAATTGCCTCAATTGGGACAACTTGTTCCCAATGAGCAGTTCGGGTTCAGACCGAGGCAACAACACTTCAAGCAACCCGCTTGACAGAGGAAATAGTCAGCGGGTTCAATAAAAGGAAGTACATAGGAGCGGTAGCCCTGGACATGTCAAAAGCGTTTGACAAGGTCTGGCATAACGGCTTTCTTTTAAAACTGCGGAATAACGGTGTACCAGTACATATCCTCAAGTTATTACAGTCGTTCCTGGGAGGGAGAACTTTCATGGTAAAGGTAGACTGTTTACGATCCCGGTTAAGGCAAATAAGAGCGGGAGTCCCGCAAGGCTCCCCGCTCTCGCCACACTTATATGCATGGTATACCTGTGACATCCCCAAAGATCGGAAAACGAAGCTCTATGTGTACGCGGATGACACTTTGACAACGTCAAAGTGTAATAACATCCAATACGTCGTCACAAGGCTTCAAAGGCACCTCGTAGAAATTGAAACCTGGGCTAAAAGGTGGAAAATTAAGATCAACCCAGACAAGACTCAAGCGATTGTCTTTACACGGAAAAGGGGCAATCCGCGAACAGAGCTTGCTCTGGGTGGTCGAAGGATACCCTGGCAAAGACGGAACGTTAAATACCTGGGGTTAGTTTTCGACAAGAAACTAACCTGGAACGACCAGGTATCAAACGCACTTCAAAAAGCAAGGGGAGCCCACAGTAGGCTATACCCCTTGTTAAATGCCAGGAGCACTCTACACCGGAGAGTAAAATTACAAATATGGAGGCAAGTCGTTCGCCCCATACTAACGTATGCAGCCCCATGCTGGAATAAGGTATGCAAAACACAAATGGGAAGGCTACAAAGCTTTCAAAACAGAGTCGTAAGACAAATAGCGGGAGCTCCTTGGTTTGTGCGTAACGTACAAATCAAGAGGGAGCTCAACATGGAGGATATCTCAGAAACGATCCAGGAGCAGAAGGATCGTTTCATGAGACGGGTCGAGGGGCATCAAAACCCCGTGGTACAGGATGCGTTCCTGTACCGGCCCGGAGACAGGCCAGGGACCTACAAAAGGCCCCTGGATGTCTAACAAAGTTGCGCCACAAGGGCGCCAAATTGAGGTTTTTGAAGCTTAGGTAAATCCACATGGAAAAGTACAGACTAAAAATGAAAGAGGTACATACCTATCATGCACAAGCATTAGTATCTTAGTAGTAGTAGTAGACCGGCATCACTCTAGCAAGTGATCAACCCAGTATACCACTGAAATACGTGGTCCCTACTAAACACACCCAGTACACCACTGAAATACGTGGTCCCTACGAACCCAGTACACCACTGAAATAATGTGGTCCCTACTTAACATACCTAAGTAAAACCTCACTATGGTGGTTACGCTTTATGGCCCATAAGGCCAACTCTCTACTGCCTATAAGGTCTATTTCTTATGGCCCCTAGGTCAACTCTCTCCAGCCAGCATCCCTCTTTTTACATTATTTAATTATTTATAGCAATAACCTCTATTCCTGTTAATCTGTTTTCTTATATAAAATACATGTATAAATGTGGATTCTTTATACTTAATTTTCATATTCCCCTAAATCCCTCAGTCACAAGGGCACTAAATAACAAACCTTGTGACATATATGGTAGAGATACCACTTGTCACAAATATAGTCGTGACAATATTAGCTTACACGTACTGAGGGTGCAAACGTAAGTTGGGTTGAGTTTAGGTTGGCTGGTTCACCACTTACACCACTCATTCGAGAAATACCCAATATTTTGAGATAAGAAATTGAAAAACGTAATTTTAAGGTTCATTGAAAGGAAATCAGAAAAAACGATGCATATAAAATATCTAATGTGCACCTACCTTAGTATTCATCTAGTTGCAGTCGTTTTGGTCGCTTGGAAGATAGGAAAAACGGGAAAATAGTAGCACTCACGGCGTTTCTTGTGCTTGTTGTCGGTTTCCCGATTGCGACTCCTCGCGCAGATTCGCGCGCGTCTCGGTGCGGCGATAAGTCATATGCATATACCCCGCGAAATTTGAAATGAAAAACAATATTAAAAGTAGCCAAAAGCTGGCAAATAATTCTTGCACCAACATTTTCCGGCCACCAAAACACGTGTGTTTTTAGTAAGGATACGAAAAAAAAACTATACCTAAATACCCAAATCGTGCAAGTATGCACGAAAATTTACCTTAATTCTAGTAAATTGTAAAAAGGAAAAAAAAATATATATATAATGAAAGGAAAAAAAAATAAAACATTTTGAGCAAAATTTCGAAAAAATTACTTGTGTTCTACCTCCGGCAGGGGCAGGACACATAACTTGACCACCGGTCTTCGATAAGTACCAGTGGCGGTTTTTACTGTCACGACGCGAGTAAGCCCATCAGCACCTGGATGTAGCGCTACAACACGTCCGAGTGACCACTGCATAGGTGGTTTTTGCTCATTCTTAATAACGACTAAAGTGTTGACTTTTATGTCATTGCATTTCTCAGTCCACTTAACACGTTGTTGAAGTGTGTTTAAATATTCTAAACGCCACTTTTTCCAAAAGTCAGCTTGAAGTCTTTGGACAAGCTGCCAGCGAGACAAAGTGTTAAGCTTGAGGTCGGAAAAATCAGGTTCTGGTATAGAACTTAAAGGCTCCAATGTTAGAAAATGACCTGGTGTCAGCGGAATGAGGTCATTTGGATCTAGACTTTGAGCATAGAGAGGTCTACTATTGAGTAAAGCCTCAACTTGAAACAAGAACGTAGTAAATTCCTCATATGTAAGGCGCTGCTCGCCTACAACACGTTTGAGGTGAGCCTTGGTGGATTTTACTCCAGCCTCGGCTAAACCGTTTAAGTGAGGACTTCCAGGGCCAAAATGCCACGAAATGCTTAAGCTGTCACATGCTTCCTTTGAGTAGGTTTGAAGTAACCTATCTGCACCGACAAAGGCGGTACCGTTATCAGAATAAACGTGTGATATCCTTCCACGTCTGGAGACAAACCTTTTAAAGGCCGCAAGAAACGTATCTGTTGAAAGATCGGAAGTGCACTGCTTTGGTTGCAGCACAAACGCAAACAAGAATATAGCCTTTATAGAGTTTGGCACCTGGGTGTCTTGACATTAAGATATCAAACGGTCCGCAATAGTCCACGGCAACATGGGAAAATGGCTTTAACTGGGAAATCCTTTGAGGAGGTAAATCTCCCATAAATTGCACAGCTGGTTTTGGATGAAGTCTGAAGCATAAGATACAATGAGAAACTACCTTTTCAATAGCGTTTCGAGCAGACAGCACCCAAAATTGCTGCCTTAGCAGATAGTGTAGGGTTTTGAGACCTGGATGAAAGTATTTTGAATGTGTATATTCGATAATTATTGTAGTAAGCCGGTGTGAACGTGGCAAGAGCAACGGATGCTTAGCAGAATAAGAAAGTTCAGAAGCATGCTTAATACGACCGCCTACTCGGAGACAGTCTTGTTCGTCCAGGAATAATGAAAGTTTACGAAAGGGTTTTGGAAGCAACTTGTTTGTTTTAATTTTTGAAAGAAGATCTGAAAATACTGTACGTTGGACATGGCGGACAAGAACAATCATGGAATTTTGCAGTTCCTTTTCCGTTACCAAATGCTCTGAGTAATAGATTTTCGAAATTGGTCTAAGCGTGTAGGAAATGATTCGTTGTATTTTCGTGAGAGAAGAATGTTTATTCAAGAGAACATCGATCTCATGTGGGTCAGACATGACCGTAAGAAATGTCTTGCGTTCTTCCAAATCATCACTGTCGCAAAGATCTGGACAATGAAAGCCATTAGACCATTCCTCTCGTGGAAGGCTTAGAAAGGGTGGACCTTTCCACCACATGTCATGGTGAACAAGTTGGTTAGGGGTGAGTCCACGAGAAGCACAATCCGCTGGGTTTTCAGCAGACGGAACATAGTGCCATACATGAGGGGGTAAAATTTCTTGGATTTTGCAAACACGATTAGCGACGAATGTAACCCATCTATGGGGAGAATCAGATAACCAGCGCAAGACCACTTGTGAGTCAGACCACGCCCAAATTTTATTAAACACCAAAGTTTCAGCGTAACTTGTTTGAATGAAAGAGATAAGATCACACAGTAGGGTAGCGCCCAAGAGTTCCAGTCTTGGGAGACTAACCGTTTTAAGTGGTGCAACTTTAGATTTTGCCATAACAAGAAAAGTAAACAGCTCGCCAGAAGATGCTTCAATGCGAAGGTAGACTGTGGCTGCATAACCAACCATTGAAGCATCGGAAAATCCGTGTAATTCTATGCGAGTAGGTTTGTCTATTGTAAGCCGTCTAGGTAAACGAAGATTAGAAAGTTCGGGAAGCTCCATGCGAAACTGATTCCCAGTATTTATGATATAAAGGGGCGGAAGAGAGTCCCACTCTATCTTTTCCTTCCAAAAATCTTGCATCAGATGCTTGGCCAGTAAGGACACTGGAGAACAGAAACCTAACGGGTCAAATATTTTCATTATTTGAGAAAGGATTCCACGTTTAGTGCAAGGCTTATCGTAAGGTTTAACAAGATATGTAAATGAATCTCTCACTGGATTCCATTGGAGACCAAGCACCTTGACAAAATTAGGCTCTGCTTTGTCGAAAGAAATGGACATTTGTGGATCAGTCTCTGGAAATGATAAAATAAGTTCTGGTTTGTTACTTGCCCATTTTTTGAGCTCGAAACCACCACGACGTAATAATGAAATGAGTTCTTGCTATAGATCTATGGCCGAAACTACGGAATTGTGGCCGCTTAAAATGTCATCGACGTAGACGTCTTTTAACAGAACTCTAGAAGCATTAGGAAAGTTTTTAGACTCTAATCTAGCCAATTCCTGTAGAGTACGTATAGCCAAGTAGGGTGATGATTTAAGACCATAGACAACAGTTCTGAGAGAGTAGGTTTGAATGGGATCGGTTTCAGAGAATCTCCATAAGATATTCTGATATCGTGTGTGCTCAGGTGTGACAAGAATTTGTCGAAACATTTTAACAACATCTGCAGTAAACACTACGGCATGATATCGGAATTTCAGAAGTATTTCGGGGACATCAGATTGAAGTTTAGCACCTGCGCACAATGTATCATTTAAAGATAAACCCCTAGGACCCTTTTGTGAAGCATCAAAAACGCAGCGAATTTTTCCCCTATTGAAAACACTATGGTGGGGAATGAAATATGAACAGTCTAAGATTTCTTTGGAACTAGGTGTAGGGACTGGAATCATGTGATTTGATAATATGTATTCCTTCATGAAGTCTTTGTATGCTTCATAATGCACAGGGTCTTTAAGAAGTCGGAATTCGAGCGATTTAAACCTTTTTACAGCAATAGGATAAGTATCACCTAAAGTAGGCTCTGAGTTAACGAAAGGTAATGAAATTATGAATCTGCCTGATTCGTTACGAGATACTGTGTCCGAAAAGATCTTTTCACATAGAATATCTTCAGGGCTGCTGTGAACTTTATGTGGGACTTGTTCTATTTCCCAAAATTTCTCTAAACAAACTTCTAAGGGCGGTTCTAAAGATGTATAACAGCTAACGACTGTACTTGGCTTGGATTGAATCGAAGCGTCTACCTTACCAATCAAGACGTAACCGAAAACACTGTTAAAAGCGCTAGCTTGCCCTTTTTGACCATGGATGACTCAATTTCTTAAAATCTGAGGAAATAATTCACAACCGAGTAAAATATCTATGGGGCTAGGTATGTTGAAAGTTTGGTCTGAAAGTTTAATGTTCCGAATATGATCCCATTGACTGGAATCTATAGAAACAGAGGGAATATTATAACATAATTGAGGCAATACTACAGCCTCAAACTGAAAGGTAGGATCTATTCTTCCTTGCGGTCGAATAATGCAATTAGTTTTGCCTTTGGTAATCGAAGATGCCTTTTGATTTAGACCTTGAATGGAAATTGAAAATTGTTGTCTGGGGAGACCTAGCCTATTAAGGCATTTTTCCGAAATGATATTGGCTTCAGATGCTGAATCTAGCAAAATCCGCACGGGTTGGTAATTTCCTCTAGAATCCAAAATGAAATGTAAAGTAGAAAAGTAGATTGATTGGGAATAGTTGTGGCGTGACAATTGGTTGAGGAAGTACCTTGTGAAACAGAAAGAAAGTGTGGATTTTCCTGAGTACTAGTATTTGTACCCTGCTGAACACGTGTATTGTTCTGACGGGGGTGGGGGCACAGTAAACTGTGGTGTTTAAGGCCACACTCTCTGCAGCTATAAGAAGAAGAACAATTCCTTGTTTGATGAGAAAAATGCATGCAATTTTCACATAAGTTAATTTGTCTTACATAGGAAAGTCTTTCTTCTGAATTTTAATTTAGGAAATCGGGACATCTGGCTAGGACATGATTGGACTGGCACAAATGACATTTGACATTTGAATTGAACGGTTTATTTGGTTGAATTGGATTATTTGAAACTGTAGTATTGAAAGATGAAGTTGATGTATTTTTAGGATAATTATTGTGACTAAAGTTCCGCTGATTATTATTCAGGGGCTTAGCATGATTTGAACTAGAGGGGGGCTTACTAAATGGCTGCATATGTTGGACAGACTCCAAGGCTATACAGTGATTTTCGATAAAGCTGTACAAGTCAGTGTAAGAAGGAATGTCGACTTGGCTTTTCTCTCTGCTATAATATAGCTCAAACTCTGTGCGTAGCTTAACGTCCAACTTGGAAAGCAATTGATTAAATGTAAGAAAGTTCCACTCTGTCGTAGGAAAACCGAGTTCGGTCAAAATGGCTAAGTTTTCGGAAAAGGTGTCTAACATAAAACGGAGCTCTTTCGCAGAACTGGTTTTCACCGAAACGGAATTCATAGCACTTAAAGCAGTCGTAGCTATGAGACGCTTATTTTGATATCTCTTGACTAGAGCCTCATATGCAATATGATAATTGCTGTCAGATAACGGAATTGTTTTTACCAGACTAAGTGCTTCGTTAGTCACTGAACTACGTAAGTACTGAAACTTTTCTATATCGCTCAAGTCGCTATCATGAATCATGACCTTATAGAGGTCAAACCAATGTTGCCAATTCTTATAGTTGCCATCGAAACTAGCCAACTTGGGTAAAGGAAAAGATCTAGAATTTGACCTAGGGCTATTGGCAGAAGTATTTAGTGAATCGAAATTAGTATTGCTGGCTCGAAAAATATCATAATAAATGCCACGACATTCATAAAAAAGTAAATCGAATCTTTTTCTTATGTTGTCCTGCTCATTAAAATCGAGTCCCAACTCCTCGAGGGATCCGATGATTTGGTTATGAGACTCGTAAAACTTTTGATGACATTCGTCATTATCCTCGTACCTAGATTTGAAGAGGAACTGGAACGAAGAGTCTGCTTTCGCCTGTTTCGCGACCTCATTCGATTCGGTTATTTGATTTACACAAATAGCACGCTTGTCTAGCAATAATGTCTTTTTTGGTTTTGACATTTTGATTTTAAAAATTACCTTTTTTTAAAAACCAAAGATTTGTTAATACTTCTAAAACGCTTTAAAAATCCAATTTTAGTTCATAAAATGAAAGAAAAAATAATAAAAATTCCATTAAATTAAAGAATTTTTAATTTATTTTAATTATTAATTAGTAATTAGTAAATTTAATTAAGGAGATGTTTATACTAACTATCCTCTGATATCACCAATTACCAAACTAGTAAAGAAAAAAAGTTTTGTGTTGAATGAGTCTCGATCCCATGCCCTGCGGATCACGAGTCGAGCGCTAAATACCCTATGCTATACGGGCTCTTTACGAAAATACCGGAGTCCGCGATTAAGTATGTCTATGCCGGCAGTGTAACCCTAGTCAAGTAATTCAAACAGCGCGCGCGTGGCAGCTTACAATACTGTATTGGTCGACTATACCTTTTAATTCCTTAGGTATATTCGATATATAACTCACCCGAGTTGATATTTTTAACACACGTGACTTAAGAAAATACGAAAAATCTCGCCGAAAACGGAAAATTTTGGAAATTTGTAAGTTTGAAAAGTTACAGGATAACTGCTGAAAATGTAAATTGAAAGGAACCGGTTAGAAGGACCATCCAATGAGGGTGCAAACGTAAGTTGGGTTGAGTTTAGGTTGGCTGGTTCACCACTTACACCACTCATTCGAGAAATACCCAATATTTTGAGATAAGAAATTGAAAAACGTAATTTTAAGGTTCATTGAAAGGAAATCAGAAAAAACGATGCATATAAAATATCTAAAGTGCACCTACCTTAGTATTCATCTAGTTGCAGTCGTTTTGGTCGCTTGGAAGATAGGAAAAACGGGAAAATAGTAGCACTCACGGCGTTTCTTGTGCTTGTTGTCGGTTTCCCGATTGCGACTCCTCGCGCAGACTCGCGCGTGTCTCGGTGCGGGGATAAGTCATATGCATATACCCCGCGAAATTTGAAATGAAAAATAATATTAAAATATAAAAGTAGCCAAAAGCTGGCAAATAATTCTTGCACCAACAAGTACACTATAATTAAAGTACCTAGTGTGAGCGTAGGTGCCCATATATTAGCAGAGTATTTTTTTTAGTCCTTGCTGTATATTCATCTTGTAAGCCTATTATGACATCAATAACGTGCTTGTATATTTTATTTGTTATTTTCTTCCCAGTGTATATTTTTATTATTTGCATACATATACCTGTAACATATTTGCACATATTTGTGACATCCCTAACGTCTTTGTATATTTTATTTGTTATTTGTTTCCTCGTGACATCCAGTGTATATTTCTTATTTTTATAGGGGTACTTGTTACATCCGTTATTTTATGAAACATTGGCAACTTTGCTGGATGTCACAAGTTAACAAAAATATTTAGGGATGTTACAACGTCAAAATTTTTTGTATATACAATGGACGCCACAAAGATATGAAAAATTTTATTTCTAAATTTGGGAGTTTATAATTAAAAATAAAATATTTTTTATTACATTTCATATTTTTTATTTTTGGATAACACCAGGTTTTAAAGTGGATGTCACAAAAACCGACTTCTTGCTGGATGTCACAAGATACAACGGTCGAGTACGGTCAATATATATATATATATATATATATATATATATATATACTCGACCGTTGTATCTTGTGACATCCAGCAAAAAGTCGGTTTTTGTGACATCCACTTTAAAACCTGGTGTTATCCAAAAATAAAAAATATGAAATGTAATAAAAAATATTTTATTTTTAATTCCATAAAAATATTTGTATAAACTCACAAATTTAGAAATAAAATTTTTCATATCTTTGTGGCGTCCATTGTATATACAAAAAATTTTGACGTTGTAAAATCCCTAAATATTTGTGTTAACTTGTGACATCCAGCAATGTTGCCAACGTTTCATAAAAATAACGGATGTAACAAGTACCTCCATAAAAATAAGAAATATACACTGGATGTCACGAGGAAACAAATAACAAATAAAATATACAAAGACGTTAGGGATGTCACAAATGTGTGCAAATATGTTACAGGTATATGTATGCAAATAAGAAAAATATACACTGGATGTCACGGGGAAGAAAATAACAAATAAAATATACAAGCATGTTATTGATGTCATAATAGGCTTACAAGATGAATATACGGCAAGGACTAAAAAAAATACTCTGCTAATATATGGGCACCTACGCTCACACTAGGTACTTTAATTATAGTGTACGTGTAAGCTAATATTGTCACGACTATATTTGTGACAAGTGGTATCTCTACCATATATGTCACAAGGTTTGTTATTTGGTGCCCTTGTGACTGAGGGATTTAGGGGAATATGAAAATTAAGTATAAACAATCCACATTTATACATGTATTTTATATAAGAAAACAGATTAACAGGAATAGAGGTTATTGCTATAAATAATTAAATAATGTAAAAAGAGGGATGTTGGCTGGAGAGAGTTGACCTAGGGGCCATAAGAAATAGACCTTATAGGCCGTAGAGAGTTGGCCTTATGGGCCATAAAGCGTAACCACCATAGTGAGGTTTTACTTAGGTATGTTAAGTAGGGACCACATTATTTCAGTGGTGTACTGGGTTCGTAGGGACCACGTATTTCAGTTGTGTACTGAGTGTGTTTAGTAGGGACCACGTATTTCAGTGGTTAGTGCAAGCGCAGCAATATTGGTTATTGCTATAGTAGTACAATGAATAGAGGAATTTTATCCTACAAAAGGTCCGGCAGTTCTGAATTTTGGATATGTTATTAAGGTCGAAAGGGTAGTTAAAAATGTGAGTTTTCGTCACCCGCACCCCTGTGCTTCCTCCGCCATCTTGAAAAAACCATCAAAAATTGGCACTTTTTGTAGTTTTTTGCCTGTAACTTCGTTACAGTACACTAAATCGCAAAAAGAGTTATATGAAATGAGAATTTTATCAGCTACAAAATCCGTTTTTTAAATGTATTTTTAAATATTTTATTGGAGTGGGAGTAACTTTTATCTTAAAGTAAGTAAGTTAAAAAATAATAATTTTTTTAAATGTAGTGCTTTAAACGGCACGTTTTTTATTTATTTTTATTTTTTTGTGTAAATTTAGTGACGTACAAAAAGGTAAGAGAGCTTAGGGGTCAAACACCTCCTTAAACTAACCACCTCTTCAAAAACCCCCCCAGACCCCCAAAATCTAACATATTTAGGTTTTCTCAAATTTTCTTAAAAAATACGCTTCTAAGAGAAAAATGTGTAATACATTTTACTGTAGACAATGAAATTTCCTTTTGAAAAAGGTACAACTCGATTGGGGTCAACTATTTATCAACTCTACAGCGGCGTCCGTTAATTGAAGTTATTTAAAAAAGTCAAAAAGTATCCATGTTTTTTCCATGATTTATTCGATTTTTTTTTAAACCAAGGTTTATAGAACAAAATGTGTTATACATTATTGCAGCAAATAAAAGTTCCTTTAAAATGCTGTACAAGAAAGTCGGATTGGTTTCATGGTTATAAATATTCAGAGCCGCCCGTAAATTTAACCAATTTTAAAAAATCATAAATTAAAATATTTTTGTTTGTAAGTTTTATCTAATTTTTTCAAAAACTTAGCCTAATTTAAAAAATGCTATAATGCACTTTATTGACAGTAAAATTCTCTTTTCAACGCTGTATAACTCTATGGGGTTTGACTTACAACGAACTCGCCTGCGACGTCCGTAAATGGGGGCCATTTGTTTAATTTTTTTAAAAATTATGTTTTGCACAGGTTTTATTTGATTTTCTGAAAACTATTCCCTTTATCAAAAAAATTGTTTTTTACTTCATTGTAGATAATAAAATTTCTTTTTAAACGTTGTGTAACATGGTAAAAAATATTTCATATTTATCGCTCCAGTGGTGTGCTTAATTTAAAACAATTTTTTTTAAATGACCAAAAAAATTAATTCTGTTACATATTTTATTCGATTTTCTTAAAAACCAAGCCCTTTATCAAAAAATGTGTTTTATACTTTGTTGTAGATAATAAAATTTACTTTTAAATGGTGTATAATAAAGTCGGATTGGTTTCATGGTAATAACTTCACAGGCGCCCGTAAATTAAACCAATTTTAAAAAATTTGTGATTTAAAAAAAGTGTTTTAAATTAAGCACACCACTGGAGCGGTAAATATGAAATATTTTTTACCATGTTATACAAAGTTTAAAAGGAAATTTTATTATCTACAATGAAATAAAAAACAATTCTTTTGATAAATCGGATGGTTTTCAGAAAATCAAATAAAACCTGTGCAAAACATAATTTAAAAAAAAAAAAATAATTAAATGGCTCTCATTTACGGACGTCGGTGGCGGGTTCGTTGTAAGTCAAACCCCATCGAGTTATACACCCTTGAAAAGAGAATTTTACTGTCAATAAAGTGCATCATAGCATTTTTTTAAATTAGGCTTAGTTTTTGAAAAAATTAGATAAAACTTGTAACAAAAATATTTTAATATGTGATTTTTTAAAATTGGTTAAATTTACGGGCGCCTCTGAATTTATAACCATGACACCAATCCGACTTTCTTGTACAGCATTTTAAAGGAAATTTTATTTGCTACAATAATGTATAACACATTTTGTTCTATAGACCTTGGTTTAAAAAAAAATCGAATAAATCATGGAAAAAACATGGATATATTTTTACTTTTTTAAATTACTTCAATTAACGGACGCCGCTGAAGAGTTTATAAATAGTTGATCACCATCGAGTTGTACCTTTTTCAAAAGGAAATGTCATTGTCTACAATAAAGTATATTACATATTTTTCTCTTAGAAGCGTATTTTTTGAGAAAATTTGGGAAAACCTAAATATGTTAGATTTTGGGGGGTCTGGGGGGGGTTTTGAAGAGGTGGTTAGTTTAAGGAGGTGTTTGACCCCTAAGCTCTCTTACCTTTTTGTACGTCACTAAATTTACACAAAAAAATATAAATAAATAACAAACGTGCCATTTAAAGCACTAAATTTTAAAAAATGTTTATTTTCTAACTTACTTACTTTAAGTTAAAAGTTACTCCATACAAACAAACACATGTTTTGTGACATTTGTTTGTTTGTATGTGTGTTTATCCGGTTCGGTTCGGTTCTTCGGACTTTTGAAAAACCTGTAGCTGCACATTAAAATCGGCTTACTATATCGAAATGGCTTTTCTGCCTTTTACCTTGAAATTTTTTAACTTACGTACAGCCATCTAAAAAACGCAGTAGTTCTGGGTGTTTAGGTCACTTTATTTTTTTTTCAAATCAGATTTTTACTCAATTTCTGAAAACTCCGTTACCAGAATAAAAATTGTGGGGAAATAACAAGTTTTAAATAAAAGTTTTCGTATTTTGTAATTTCTTATTTTTGACTCCTTTGGACTAGATTTTGACCTACTTTAAACGAACAGATTTAATTTAAACTTTGAACACTTATCAAGAACCGGTGACAATACAATAATTTTGCAGGCGCACCCTTGGGGGTACTTCGGGGATCCGCCCCCCCAAGCCTAAGAATTTTGCAAAAACGAACAAATTTAATTTAGACTGTATGCACTTATCAAGAACCGGTAACAACGCCAAGATTAATAATTTCGCAGATACTTTTCATATATTTCAGGAATAAAACAATAAAATAGGTTAAAATACGGCTTAATGAGGTCTCGCTCCCCTCCCCACAAGAAATATTCCTTATTAAGTTTTTCTCATTATCCTAATCAGGATAATTTATTTTTATTGTTACTAGTATTATTGTGAAAATAAATCATCGGTATACTGGCAACATACACTAAGTCAAAAATTTAGTTTTGAGAAAATCGCGTTTTAAGAAGTTTTGAAATTAGAAACAACATTTGAGACATTTGATTTCATTGAGAAACTCCTGAATTTTACATTATTTATGGATTGAATATTGGGGAACGTATGTAAGTACCTATGTAAAAAAGTTATTTTTTGAAATTTTAGTAATATTTTATAGATTTTGTGAAGTCTGTGATTTAATGTATTTTTTAAATTTGGTTGTAACAGCCAGGTTTCACCATGGCTCAAAAAGTAAAAAAAATGACTGAGTGTATTTTGCCAGTATACCGACGTAATATAGTTAATTAAAAAACACGATTTCACAGCACATTAAACTAAAAAGTAAAAAATAAATATAGTTAAAAAAACTAAAAACACGCTTCAAACTAAACAGTTAAAAATAATTCTTAATATTAGTTGAAAACAATAATGAACGAAAAATACTAGTATTATTGTGAAAAAACGTCGGGCTCTCGATATACAAAGAAAATATGGCACAAAGCGCCCCACGATTTTAGCTCACACGACTACTATACTATAGTAGTGTGAGTTTATATTTCTTTGCGTTTCAGCTAATTTTGAAACTTTTTTGTTTGCGCCGTCTGTCTGTCTGAACCTTTCATTTTGAAATTTGTATTGGAGAACTTGGCTTTACTTTTATCTCAATTCTTTTTACGGAATGGCATTTTCGCGTACTTGGCTTTTTTTTACATGAAATGTTTTTGTTATGATTTCACTTCTTTTTTAAAGGAATTGGATAATACTTAATTTTTAAAGTAGTAAAATATGCGGAATATTGTTCAAAATTTTTGCAATGCCTTACTTAAATTTTTGAGGTTTTTTTAATTTTTTTCCATGGTTTTGTCGTAGTTCCCATCAGCCTTCCAAAGCTCAGCTCTAGCTCTAGCGTTTCTGAAAGTGCACAATGTTACTATTACATGTATAGGGGAGGGAAATAAATTAAAATTGTCATGTTTTTAAATTTTGTCCTATAGTTTTATTATAGTTCCTCTCAGTCTTCCAATGCTCAGCTCTCTAGCGTTTCTGGAAGTGGGTAATCTTACTTTTACATAACTTTACATTTAAAGGGGAGGAGAGTAAATGAAAATATTGGACTTTTTAAATTTTTTCCCATGGTTTTATCATAATTTCTATCAGCATTCCAATGCTCAGCTTTTTAGGGTTTCTGGAACTGGGCAATGTTAGTTTAATATAAATTGACATTTATAGGGGAAGGAAGTAAATTAGAATTTTGGGGTGTTTTAATTTTTTTCTATAACTTTATCATAGTTACTATCGGTCTTCCAAAGCTCAGCTCTCTAGGATGTCTGGAAGTAGGCAATGTTACTTTTACTTAACTTTACATTTATAGGGGAGGGAAGTAAATTAGAATTTTGGGGTGTTTTAATTTTTTCCTATAGTTTTATCATAGTTCCTATCAGTCTGCCAAAGCTCAACTCTCTAGCATTTCTGGAAGTGGGCAATGCTACTTTTACATAACTTTAAATGTATAGGGGAGGGGAGTAAATTAAAATTTTGGGGTTTTATGATTTTTTCCAGGGGTTTGGTCATAATTTCTATCAGTCTGCCAAATTTCAGCTATGTAGCATGTCTGGAAGTACAGTAGAATATTGATGATCTATACATGAGTGAGTGAGTGAGTCAGTGAGTGGCAATTTTGACGTTTTTTGAAATTTCGTAACTACTTTACTAGTTTATGGAATTCCATGAAACTTGGAGGGGTTGTTAACTCCATGGAGATCTAAAAGATGGTTACGGCGCGCGAACTTGGCGAGGCACTGCCGTGCCCTCAGATCTACTTACCTTTAAATTCAATAAACTTTGATTAAAAACAAAAAAAACACTTTGCCGGAACAGCTTTTGCTCGATTTCTACGCGGGGTCACAAATAAAACGAAAACATAATTATGTAAGTGTGGATGTCACAGAGAGACAAATTTAAGTCGAAGTATACATACTCAACTCAGCCCAGGGCTGGCCGATTGCGGACCGGCCATTTGCAAAAATAGAATACCTACAGGGGCGCCCACTACGGGGGTGGTAAGTCACTCATCTTCAAGCAAGCTTTACAGGTAGCGAAGCCTAACTCTGATTTTATATTTTTTGGTTATAATTTTTGACATGTTTTCCTCGGTTTCGCATTGGCGGCTCGTTGTTATTTTTAAATGTGGTTTTAACATAGTCTAAAGATCTATTTAATAATGATACAGTTTGAAGATAGTTTGCAGCATAACTTTTTAATTACATAAATATATATAGTTTAGGTACCTTCATACTGTATAAAACAACATCTTCAAAATAAAACAGAACCGCCAATGCGAAGCACCCCCAAGCATAGTCACATAGAAACTGATTACTAATCGGCTTTGCTCGGTACACAAAAAATGGCCGATAATCTGCACTATAGCTTATGTTGTATTAAAGTGGCACCACGTCATCAAAACCTTGATGGGCGGGAAGGGAGTAGAGGGGTACATACAGTGGCACGCACTTCCTTTAATTTTTTTATTGATATTGATTCCCAAAATGAGGCACTGCACTAATTAGTCATTAGCTTACTATTTTACTTGCTTTTTATTGATGTCTTCTTCTAAACGATTTCATTAGAAAGGAACATATATAATATTATCTGGTTGTTACGAACATATTATTGATTTAACAGGGCTTTGACGTTTTCTATTCGTTGTTATTTTGACTGTATGTCAAACAATTATGACGGAGCTTTTCACAAAACAAATTACCGTCTTTGCAACTAAATCAATATTTGCGGACATTTTAATATAATTTTGGATCCTCTTTTATGTTTCGGATCTTTATTTATCAGGTAAGTACCTCTTTGATCTCTCCTTTAAAAGGTCGAAGTGTTTTATCCTTCGAACATTAAGCCCCGAGCGGCACACTGCATGTACAAAGTGAAACACTAATTTTTTAAGGCTTCTTTACTTAGATTTTGCCGCAGAATTTGGTTTACCATAGCTATGACGCGGTGCCAGTTAAATAGAACATCAACTATAGGTACTTACCTATGTTTAGCGAATTTTTGATAAATTATGTAGCTCTATACCTAGCTGGATATGTTTTATTTACTGACGCTGGCACCACTTTGGCAGAATTAAGGCCCTTAATTATTATGCAAATAATATAAAATAAAAATATAAGATTTTCATTAATCAGTCTAGCAATTTATTCCCATTTTCTTTTCTTTTATATCTATATTTTTTTTCCAAATCGGCTAACCCATATGTTACCTTTTTTTAGGTACCTAAATTATTCTTCTGAATTTTTCTTATATGTGCGACTCCTTGGAAAAAAATAAATAATTAGGGGGGGGGGGTTCTATAAAATCGGTTAAGCAGTTTCTGAACTCGTTTCCTTTACAGGGTGGGCCAAAAAAACCTGGACATTTTTTTTATTATAACTTTTGAACTATACAATCGATATTAATGGGACAAACTACACTTGCCTAAGAATTAATCAGAGTTTTGACTAATTTATCATTTTTTGTCTGCCATCTCAAAATCCAAGATGGCGGACGAAATTAAAATGTACCTTTGAAAGATGCTCGTTTATTCTTGTGTTGCGAATATGTTCTAATTATTTTTTTAAAATAGTAAGAAAGCTGCGTTCTTCCCAGGCACGACAAGGTACGATTCAGCAAAATTGGTTCAGTGGTTCTATAAAAAAATATTTTTGTTCAACCATTGTTTTGCATATTATACGATTGCTTGCCAATCATGTCTGCATTTATTTACTTATAAATTCATTACTACTGAACCGATGTTAGTGGAAATAAACAACATCCTGGTGAGAATTGATTGCTTTTTTATGATCATGATCAAAGTTATCGCCATCCTAAATTTTAAGATGGCGGATAGAATTATCCTTGATTCTTTAAAATGGCGTGTGTATTCTTATTTTCCGAAAATGTTTTAGATTTTTTTTAATCTATGAAAAAGCACTACTTTTTCCTCACACAACGAGGTAAAAATTATTAAAATCAGTGTGGTGGTTCTCAAAATATCTATTTTTGTTTCAACCATTGTTTTAGAGATTATACGATTGTATTGCCAATCCTGTCTGCATTAATTTTCTTATAAATTCTACCAATTTTAGTGAAACACAAAAAATCGTGGTAAGAATTGATTGCTCTTTAAAGATTATAATCGAAATTTGCCGCCATCTTCGAATTTAAGATATCGGACAGAAATTGCCAATGCAATCGCATAACTTGTAAAACAATTGTACAAAATCAGATTTTGTGAGAACCACTTCGCCGATTTTATTAAATTGTACTTTATTAAGCGGGAGAAAAGTAGTACTTTCCAACAAATTAATAAAAAAACTAAAATATTTTCGAAAAATAAGAATAAAAGTGCCTCTTTAAAGGATCAAGTATGGTTCTGTCCAACATCTTAACTTTTAGGATGGCGGCAAATTTCGATTATAACCTTGAAAGAACAATCAATTCTCACCATCATTTTTCTTATTTCACTAAAATCGGTTTGGTAATAATGATTTATAAGGAAATGAATGTAGACAGGATTGGCAATGCAATCGTATAATCTGTAACACAATGACGAAAACAGAAATAGGTTTTTTGAGAACAAATACACCGATTTTGCTAATTTGTACCTTGTTGTGCGCGGGAAAAGTAGTGCTTTTCTATAAATTAAAAAAATCTAAAATATTTCCAGAAAATAAGAATAAACCCACCATTTTTAAGAATCAAATATGATTCTGTCCGCCATCTTAAATTTTAAGATGGCGATAAATTTTGATCATAATCTTCAAAAAACTATCAATTCTCACGAGGATGTTTTTTATTTCATCAAAGTCAAAGGTTCAGTAGTAATAAATTTGTAAGGAAATAAATGCAGACATGATTGGCAAGACAATCGTATAATTTTCAAAACAATGGTTGAAACAAAAATATTTTTTTAGAACCATCAAACCGATTTTGCTGATTCATACCTTGTGCGTGGCAAGAACGCAGCTTTTCTACTAATTTAAAAAAATAATTCAAACCTGTTTGCAACATAAGAATAAACCAGCATCTTTAAAGGGTACATTTTAATATTGTCCGCCATCTTGGATTTTGAGATCGCTGACAAATAATTATAGTTAGTCAAAACTCTGATTAATTCTCTGCCAAGCTCAGTTTGTCCTATTAAAATCGATGGTATAGTTCAAAAGTTATAATGAAAAAAAATTGTGCGGTTTTTTTTGGCCCACCCGGTATATATGTATTGATTGATTTATAAGAATTCTAATTTAATTCAGCAGATTTGTTTTTGTAAAAAAAAAGGTACATGAAGAAATATTTATTTATATTTTATATTTATATTCCCAATAAGCTAGCTAACATTATTTATTATGCTAACATTTTTAAATATTTTTACAAAGATGCAAGTCAAGTGAATCGCTGGACCACATAGCAACTGCCGCCCCAAAATAAAAAATAAACTAAATTTAATTAATAAAATAGGCATAATGCAAGGTTGTCGCTTTGACGGATGTTACGAGTGCGTGCAATTAAGATGAAAATATACATTGGATGTCACAGAGTGATGAATATCAATTGGATCGATTCTTGAATATACTCGCGCCAATATACACGGAAATTTTGGCGTCAAAATTTTCTAAAAATTTTGCTATATTCTTCATCAGACTCATGGTATGCTATGACATCCATTTAATTTAGGTACACCCGGGCCCTCCCCATCAGGACTGTACCAAAAACATGGAAAAACGTTGTGACATCCGAATTTGGATGTCACGGCGTCGAAGGATGTCACAAGATATCTAAAATTTTTACACCTGGATGTCACAACGATCAGCGGATATCTATATATATATATATATATATATATATATATACAGGGTGTCCCAGAACTAATGGTACATGGTTAGACTGTAGATTCCTTGCGTCAAAATATTACGATTTAGCCATACTTGCCTTGGTCCAAAAGTTCGTATTAACAGAGATACAGGGTGTTAAAATTTATTTTTTCAATTCGATTTTTTTAATAACTTATCTACTAATTAGTATTTTTGCAAAAACTAACCGGCGCTTAAGATTTTTTAAAATTGGCAAGACTATTTCGTTGAAAAATTTGATGTACAATGTACAGCGTGTTCCTTGGACCACTACCATTGCATAAAAATCAGTGTATTTTTTTTGTGCCTCGGTGTACACCAGTTTTTATGTAAAATAATGATTTTCCCATCCTTTTTGTGTAAAAAAGTTATATTGTTTTAAAGTCGCTCAGAGTAACGATTTTTGAGATTTTTGCATTTAAAGTTTTTATTGCATGTGACTGATATGTCTAATTTATGTATGATGCTTTCTTTAATTCGTTCTATTAATTAATAATTTTGCACAATAAATTGGGTTTGGTGGTTTTTGGGCATGAACAATGTAATTTTGGTTAAAAAAAAATAAAAAATATTATACAGGGTGTTCTCTGGGTCGGTAACCGTCACATTAAAGTAGGTCTAAATTTTTTGTTCCTGGGTGTATACAAGATTCTATTAAAAACATTAATGTTTTTTTTTCAGTAAAAAAGTTATAGCGTTTAGATGTCGCTTAGGGCAACGGTTTTCAAGATATATAAATTAAAAGTTTTTATTGTATGCGTAAAAGATTTTTGATTAAATTCTGACTTACTTCATACATATTAGCTATAATCAATACTTTTTATAGCATTCTAAGAATAGATGTTTCTTAAGAAATATTAAGTTAAAAAATATACAGGGTGGTTCTTGAATTATCATAAGTGTGTTAAAACAAAGTTATTGTCCGTTATTGCAACTGTATAGCCCAGACTTAAACCCCCTGGATTTTTGTATATCGGGCTATATGAAATCATTTGTCTATAAGACCAAAATAAATACCCGAGAAGAACTATTTCAAAAAATTCAAAATGCTTGAGAGGCGTTCAGAAATGCAAATCTTTATATTAAAATCAGACGTTCGTATAATAAGCGAATAAAGAAATGTATTCAGGTTACCGGTGGCCAGTTTAAACATTTATTGTCGATTTTTTTTTGTTTTTCTCTCTAAAAATTTGTGTTTGCAATAAAATATGTATAATTTTAATAATTAAATTTTAATAATTAAAATAATATTCTGTTTAAAAACCTACTTAAGTATACACCGACGCACAAAAAAATATACTGATGATTTTAATGAAATGGTAGTGGTCCAAAGAACACCCTGTACATTGTGGATCAAATTTTTCAACGGAATCGTCATGCAAATTTCAGAGAAGCCTATATGCTGGTTAGTTTTTGCAAAAATATTAATTAGTAGAAATACATACATAAATTAGGCATATCACTCAAATGCAATAAAAACTTTAAATGCAAAAATCTCAAAAACCGTTGCTGTGAGCGACTTTAAAACAGTATAACTTTTTTACATAAAAATGACGGGAAAACCATTATTTTACATAAAACTTGGTATACACCGAGGCACAAAAAAAATACACTGATTTTAATGCAATGTTAGGGGTCCAAGTAACACCCTGTACATTAAAAAATAAAAAATATGAAATGTAATAAAAAATATTTTATTTTAAATTAATATTTGTATAAACTCACAAATTTAGAAATAAAATTTTTCATATCTTTGTGGCGTCCATTGTATATACAAAAAATTTTGACGTTGTAACATCCCTAAATATTTGTGTTAACTTGTGACATCCAGCAATGTTGCCAATGTTTCATAAAAATAACGGATGTAACAAGTACCTCTATAAAAATAAGAAATATACACTGGATGTCACGGGGAAACAAATAACAAATAAAATATACAAACACGTTATGGATGTCACAAATGTGTGCAAATATGTTACAGGTATATGTATGCAAATAAGAAAAATATACACTGGATGTCACGGGGAAGAAAATAACAAATAAAATATACAAGCACGTTATTGACGCCATAATAGGCTTACAAGATGAATATACGGCAAGGACTAAAAAAAATACTCTGCTAATATATGGGCACCTAAGCTCACACTAGGTACTTTAATTATAGTGTACGTGTAAGCTAATATTGTCACGACTATATTTGTGACAAGTGGTATTTCTACCATATATGTCACAAGGTTTGTTATTTAGTGCCCTTGTGACTGAGGGATTTAGGGGAATATGAAAATTAAGTATAAATAATCCACATTTATACATGTATTTTATATAAGAAAACAGATTAACAGGAATAGAGGTTATGCTGGCTGGAAAGAGTTGACCTAGGGGCCATAAGGAATAGACCTTATAGGCCGTAGAGAGTTGGCCTTATGGGCCATAAAGCGTAACCACCATAGTGAGGTTTTACTTAGGTATGTTAAGTAGGGCCTACATTATTTCAGTGGTGTACTGGGTTCGTAGGGACCACGTATTTCAGTGGTGTACTGGGTGTGTTTAGTAGGGACCACGTATTTCAGTGGTATAATGGGTTGATCACTTGCTAGAGTGATGCCGGTCTATTATCCAGCATCGGCTTTTATAGACGATATTAGTGCAAGCGCAGCAATATTGGTTATTGCTATAGTAAAATGATCCGAATTTAAACTTATTTATGATAGTATAACTAAAAACTGTAATATATTTTATTCAACTCCAGACTCAAATACCTTTCGTTTGATACCACAAAAGCCATGTTTTGACCTAAACTCAAATTTTTTTAATTTACCACCACCTTTTTTTTAAAACTAAAATGTATTTTGTTTAACTCCAGACTCAATTACCTTTCGTTTAATACCACACAAGCCATATTTTCATTTAAACTCTAATTTTTAAAATGTTAAAAATTAGAGTTTAAATGAAAATATGGCTTGTGGGGTTAATGACCCCCACCCTTTTTTAAAAATAAATTAAATGTATTTTGTTTAACTGCCGACTCAATTACCTTTCGTTCGAGATCACACACGCCATATTTTCACATAAACTCCACCCTTTTATTTGGGTTGCGTTAGGTGGATTTTGTTCATCATTTTTAAATGGGACCATCTCGACCCAAGACGCAGCCTAGGTACCAAATTTCATTCAAATCGATCAATTTGACGTTAAAAAACTCGTCAGATTAAATTTTATCTGACTAGATTTAAAAATTCCTTATCTATTCAACTTAACTTTAGTTGAAAAATAATGAGCCTATTATTAATTATTGTACCCTATATTCACAGTTTGTATGTCAAATTAGATAAAAGTTGTCCTTTTTTGTATGTAACTCCCATTATCTTTTTGTACTCTTCAGTTTTTATCAGTCCCAATTTTTACTTTCCTAGTTCGTGCAGTAAAAGCTAGGAAAGGTATTATGTTCGACGGATTTTTTTTAAAGATAAATATTTTGTGACATTTGTTTGTATGTATGTTTATCCGGTTCGGTTCGGTTCTTCGGACTTTTGAAAAACCTGTAGCTGCACATTAAAATCGGCTTACTATATCGAAAAGGCTTTTCTGCCTTTTACCTTGATAGATTAATTTTTTAACTTACGTACAGCCATCTAAAAAACGCAGTCGTTCTGGGTGTTTAGGTCGCTTTATTTTTTTTTTCAAATCAGATTTTTAATCAATTTCTGAAAACTACGTTACCAGAATAAAAATTGTGGGGAAATAAAAAGTTTTGTCTGTCTGTCTGTCTGTCTGTCTGTCTGTCTGTCTGTCTGTCTGTCTGTCTGTCTGTCTGTCTGTCTGTCTGTCTGTCTGTCTGTCTGTCTGTCTGTCTGTCTGTCTGTCTGTCTGTCTGTCTGTCTGTCTGTCTGTCTGTCTGTCTGTCTGTCTGTCTGTCTGTCTGTCTGTCTGTCTGTCTGTCTGTCTGTCTGTCTGTCTGTCTGTCTGTCTGTCTGTCTGTCTGTCTGTCTGTCTGTCTGTCTGTCTGTCTGTCTGTCTGTCTGTCTGTCTGTCTGTCTGTCTGTCTGTCTGTCTGTCTGTCTGTCTGTCTGTCTGTCTGTCTGTCTGTCTGTCTGTCTGTCTGTCTGTCTGTCTGTCTGTCTGTCTGTCTGTCTGTCTGTCTGTCTGTCTGTCTGTCTGTCTGTCTGTCTGTCTGTCTGTCTGTCTGTCTGTCTGTCTGTCTGTCTGTCTGTCTGTCTGTCTGTCTGTCTGTCTGTCTGTCTGTCTGTCTGTCTGTCTGTCTGTCTGTCTGTCTGTCTGTCTGTCTGTCTGTCTGTCTGTCTGTCTGTCTGTCTGTCTGTCTGTCTGTCTGTCTGTCTGTCTGTCTGTCTGTCTGTCTGTCTGTCTGTCTGTCTGTCTGTCTGTCTGTCTGTCTGTCTGTCTGTCTGTCTGTCTGTCTGTCTGTCTGTCTGTCTGTCTGTCTGTCTGTCTGTCTGTCTGTCTGTCTGTCTGTCTGTCTGTCTGTCTGTCTGTCTGTCTGTCTGTCTGTCTGTCTGTCTGTCTGTCTGTCTGTCTGTCTGTCTGTCTGTCTGTCTGTCTGTCTGTCTGTCTGTCTGTCTGTCTGTCTGTCTGTCTGTCTGTCTGTCTGTCTGTCTGTCTGTCTGTCTGTCTGTCTGTCTGTCTGTCTGTCTGTCTGTCTGTCTGTCTGTCTGTCTGTCTGTCTGTCTGTCTGTCTGTCTGTCTGTCTGTCTGTCTGTCTGTCTGTCTGTCTGTCTGTCTGTCTGTCTGTCTGTCTGTCTGTCTGTCTGTCTGTCTGTCTGTCTGTCTGTCTGTCTGTCTGTCTGTCTGTCTGTCTGTCTGTCTGTCTGTCTGTCTGTCTGTCTGTCTGTCTGTCTGTCTGTCTGTCTGTCTGTCTGTCTGTCTGTCTGTCTGTCTGTCTGTCTGTCTGTCTGTCTGTCTGTCTGTCTGTCTGTCTGTCTGTCTGTCTGTCTGTCTGTCTGTCTGTCTGTCTGTCTGTCTGTCTGTCTGTCTGTCTGTCTGTCTGTCTGTCTGTCTGTCTGTCTGTCTGTCTGTCTGTCTGTCTGTCTGTCTGTCTGTCTGTCTGTCTGTCTGTCTGTCTGTCTGTCTGTCTGTCTGTCTGTCTGTCTGTCTGTCTGTCTGTCTGTCTGTCTGTCTGTCTGTCTGTCTGTCTGTCTGTCTGTCTGTCTGTCTGTCTGTCTGTCTGTCTGTCTGTCTGTCTGTCTGTCTGTCTGTCTGTCTGTCTGTCTGTCTGTCTGTCTGTCTGTCTGTCTGTCTGTCTGTCTGTCTGTCTGTCTGTCTGTCTGTCTGTCTGTCTGTCTGTCTGTCTGTCTGTCTGTCTGTCTGTCTGTCTGTCTGTCTGTCTGTCTGTCTGTCTGTCTGTCTGTCTGTCTGTCTGTCTGTCTGTCTGTCTGTCTGTCTGTCTGTCTGTCTGTCTGTCTGTCTGTCTGTCTGTCTGTCTGTCTGTCTGTCTGTCTGTCTGTCTGTCTGTCTGTCTGTCTGTCTGTCTGTCTGTCTGTCTGTCTGTCTGTCTGTCTGTCTGTCTGTCTGTCTGTCTGTCTGTCTGTCTGTCTGTCTGTCTGTCTGTCTGTCTGTCTGTCTGTCTGTCTGTCTGTCTGTCTGTCTGTCTGTCTGTCTGTCTGTCTGTCTGTCTGTCTGTCTGTCTGTCTGTCTGTCTGTCTGTCTGTCTGTCTGTCTGTCTGTCTGTCTGTCTGTCTGTCTGTCTGTCTGTCTGTCTGTCTGTCTGTCTGTCTGTCTGTCTGTCTGTCTGTCTGTCTGTCTGTCTGTCTGTCTGTCTGTCTGTCTGTCTGTCTGTCTGTCTGTCTGTCTGTCTGTCTGTCTGTCTGTCTGTCTGTCTGTCTGTCTGTCTGTCTGTCTGTCTGTCTGTCTGTCTGTCTGTCTGTCTGTCTGTCTGTCTGTCTGTCTGTCTGTCTGTCTGTCTGTCTGTCTGTCTGTCTGTCTGTCTGTCTGTCTGTCTGTCTGTCTGTCTGTCTGTCTGTCTGTCTGTCTGTCTGTCTGTCTGTCTGTCTGTCTGTCTGTCTGTCTGTCTGTCTGTCTGTCTGTCTGTCTGTCTGTCTGTCTGTCTGTCTGTCTGTCTGTCTGTCTGTCTGTCTGTCTGTCTGTCTGTCTGTCTGTCTGTCTGTCTGTCTGTCTGTCTGTCTGTCTGTCTGTCTGTCTGTCTGTCTGTCTGTCTGTCTGTCTGTCTGTCTGTCTGTCTGTCTGTCTGTCTGTCTGTCTGTCTGTCTGTCTGTCTGTCTGTCTGTCTGTCTGTCTGTCTGTCTGTCTGTCTGTCTGTCTGTCTGTCTGTCTGTCTGTCTGTCTGTCTGTCTGTCTGTCTGTCTGTCTGTCTGTCTGTCTGTCTGTCTGTCTGTCTGTCTGTCTGTCTGTCTGTCTGTCTGTCTGTCTGTCTGTCTGTCTGTCTGTCTGTCTGTCTGTCTGTCTGTCTGTCTGTCTGTCTGTCTGTCTGTCTGTCTGTCTGTCTGTCTGTCTGTCTGTCTGTCTGTCTGTCTGTCTGTCTGTCTGTCTGTCTGTCTGTCTGTCTGTCTGTCTGTCTGTCTGTCTGTCTGTCTGTCTGTCTGTCTGTCTGTCTGTCTGTCTGTCTGTCTGTCTGTCTGTCTGTCTGTCTGTCTGTCTGTCTGTCTGTCTGTCTGTCTGTCTGTCTGTCTGTCTGTCTGTCTGTCTGTCTGTCTGTCTGTCTGTCTGTCTGTCTGTCTGTCTGTCTGTCTGTCTGTCTGTCTGTCTGTCTGTCTGTCTGTCTGTCTGTCTGTCTGTCTGTCTGTCTGTCTGTCTGTCTGTCTGTCTGTCTGTCTGTCTGTCTGTCTGTCTGTCTGTCTGTCTGTCTGTCTGTCTGTCTGTCTGTCTGTCTGTCTGTCTGTCTGTCTGTCTGTCTGTCTGTCTGTCTGTCTGTCTGTCTGTCTGTCTGTCTGTCTGTCTGTCTGTCTGTCTGTCTGTCTGTCTGTCTGTCTGTCTGTCTGTCTGTCTGTCTGTCTGTCTGTCTGTCTGTCTGTCTGTCTGTCTGTCTGTCTGTCTGTCTGTCTGTCTGTCTGTCTGTCTGTCTGTCTGTCTGTCTGTCTGTCTGTCTGTCTGTCTGTCTGTCTGTCTGTCTGTCTGTCTGTCTGTCTGTCTGTCTGTCTGTCTGTCTGTCTGTCTGTCTGTCTGTCTGTCTGTCTGTCTGTCTGTCTGTCTGTCTGTCTGTCTGTCTGTCTGTCTGTCTGTCTGTCTGTCTGTCTGTCTGTCTGTCTGTCTGTCTGTCTGTCTGTCTGTCTGTCTGTCTGTCTGTCTGTCTGTCTGTCTGTCTGTCTGTCTGTCTGTCTGTCTGTCTGTCTGTCTGTCTGTCTGTCTGTCTGTCTGTCTGTCTGTCTGTCTGTCTGTCTGTCTGTCTGTCTGTCTGTCTGTCTGTCTGTCTGTCTGTCTGTCTGTCTGTCTGTCTGTCTGTCTGTCTGTCTGTCTGTCTGTCTGTCTGTCTGTCTGTCTGTCTGTCTGTCTGTCTGTCTGTCTGTCTGTCTGTCTGTCTGTCTGTCTGTCTGTCTGTCTGTCTGTCTGTCTGTCTGTCTGTCTGTCTGTCTGTCTGTCTGTCTGTCTGTCTGTCTGTCTGTCTGTCTGTCTGTCTGTCTGTCTGTCTGTCTGTCTGTCTGTCTGTCTGTCTGTCTGTCTGTCTGTCTGTCTGTCTGTCTGTCTGTCTGTCTGTCTGTCTGTCTGTCTGTCTGTCTGTCTGTCTGTCTGTCTGTCTGTCTGTCTGTCTGTCTGTCTGTCTGTCTGTCTGTCTGTCTGTCTGTCTGTCTGTCTGTCTGTCTGTCTGTCTGTCTGTCTGTCTGTCTGTCTGTCTGTCTGTCTGTCTGTCTGTCTGTCTGTCTGTCTGTCTGTCTGTCTGTCTGTCTGTCTGTCTGTCTGTCTGTCTGTCTGTCTGTCTGTCTGTCTGTCTGTCTGTCTGTCTGTCTGTCTGTCTGTCTGTCTGTCTGTCTGTCTGTCTGTCTGTCTGTCTGTCTGTCTGTCTGTCTGTCTGTCTGTCTGTCTGTCTGTCTGTCTGTCTGTCTGTCTGTCTGTCTGTCTGTCTGTCTGTCTGTCTGTCTGTCTGTCTGTCTGTCTGTCTGTCTGTCTGTCTGTCTGTCTGTCTGTCTGTCTGTCTGTCTGTCTGTCTGTCTGTCTGTCTGTCTGTCTGTCTGTCTGTCTGTCTGTCTGTCTGTCTGTCTGTCTGTCTGTCTGTCTGTCTGTCTGTCTGTCTGTCTGTCTGTCTGTCTGTCTGTCTGTCTGTCTGTCTGTCTGTCTGTCTGTCTGTCTGTCTGTCTGTCTGTCTGTCTGTCTGTCTGTCTGTCTGTCTGTCTGTCTGTCTGTCTGTCTGTCTGTCTGTCTGTCTGTCTGTCTGTCTGTCTGTCTGTCTGTCTGTCTGTCTGTCTGTCTGTCTGTCTGTCTGTCTGTCTGTCTGTCTGTCTGTCTGTCTGTCTGTCTGTCTGTCTGTCTGTCTGTCTGTCTGTCTGTCTGTCTGTCTGTCTGTCTGTCTGTCTGTCTGTCTGTCTGTCTGTCTGTCTGTCTGTCTGTCTGTCTGTCTGTCTGTCTGTCTGTCTGTCTGTCTGTCTGTCTGTCTGTCTGTCTGTCTGTCTGTCTGTCTGTCTGTCTGTCTGTCTGTCTGTCTGTCTGTCTGTCTGTCTGTCTGTCTGTCTGTCTGTCTGTCTGTCTGTCTGTCTGTCTGTCTGTCTGTCTGTCTGTCTGTCTGTCTGTCTGTCTGTCTGTCTGTCTGTCTGTCTGTCTGTCTGTCTGTCTGTCTGTCTGTCTGTCTGTCTGTCTGTCTGTCTGTCTGTCTGTCTGTCTGTCTGTCTGTCTGTCTGTCTGTCTGTCTGTCTGTCTGTCTGTCTGTCTGTCTGTCTGTCTGTCTGTCTGTCTGTCTGTCTGTCTGTCTGTCTGTCTGTCTGTCTGTCTGTCTGTCTGTCTGTCTGTCTGTCTGTCTGTCTGTCTGTCTGTCTGTCTGTCTGTCTGTCTGTCTGTCTGTCTGTCTGTCTGTCTGTCTGTCTGTCTGTCTGTCTGTCTGTCTGTCTGTCTGTCTGTCTGTCTGTCTGTCTGTCTGTCTGTCTGTCTGTCTGTCTGTCTGTCTGTCTGTCTGTCTGTCTGTCTGTCTGTCTGTCTGTCTGTCTGTCTGTCTGTCTGTCTGTCTGTCTGTCTGTCTGTCTGTCTGTCTGTCTGTCTGTCTGTCTGTCTGTCTGTCTGTCTGTCTGTCTGTCTGTCTGTCTGTCTGTCTGTCTGTCTGTCTGTCTGTCTGTCTGTCTGTCTGTCTGTCTGTCTGTCTGTCTGTCTGTCTGTCTGTCTGTCTGTCTGTCTGTCTGTCTGTCTGTCTGTCTGTCTGTCTGTCTGTCTGTCTGTCTGTCTGTCTGTCTGTCTGTCTGTCTGTCTGTCTGTCTGTCTGTCTGTCTGTCTGTCTGTCTGTCTGTCTGTCTGTCTGTCTGTCTGTCTGTCTGTCTGTCTGTCTGTCTGTCTGTCTGTCTGTCTGTCTGTCTGTCTGTCTGTCTGTCTGTCTGTCTGTCTGTCTGTCTGTCTGTCTGTCTGTCTGTCTGTCTGTCTGTCTGTCTGTCTGTCTGTCTGTCTGTCTGTCTGTCTGTCTGTCTGTCTGTCTGTCTGTCTGTCTGTCTGTCTGTCTGTCTGTCTGTCTGTCTGTCTGTCTGTCTGTCTGTCTGTCTGTCTGTCTGTCTGTCTGTCTGTCTGTCTGTCTGTCTGTCTGTCTGTCTGTCTGTCTGTCTGTCTGTCTGTCTGTCTGTCTGTCTGTCTGTCTGTCTGTCTGTCTGTCTGTCTGTCTGTCTGTCTGTCTGTCTGTCTGTCTGTCTGTCTGTCTGTCTGTCTGTCTGTCTGTCTGTCTGTCTGTCTGTCTGTCTGTCTGTCTGTCTGTCTGTCTGTCTGTCTGTCTGTCTGTCTGTCTGTCTGTCTGTCTGTCTGTCTGTCTGTCTGTCTGTCTGTCTGTCTGTCTGTCTGTCTGTCTGTCTGTCTGTCTGTCTGTCTGTCTGTCTGTCTGTCTGTCTGTCTGTCTGTCTGTCTGTCTGTCTGTCTGTCTGTCTGTCTGTCTGTCTGTCTGTCTGTCTGTCTGTCTGTCTGTCTGTCTGTCTGTCTGTCTGTCTGTCTGTCTGTCTGTCTGTCTGTCTGTCTGTCTGTCTGTCTGTCTGTCTGTCTGTCTGTCTGTCTGTCTGTCTGTCTGTCTGTCTGTCTGTCTGTCTGTCTGTCTGTCTGTCTGTCTGTCTGTCTGTCTGTCTGTCTGTCTGTCTGTCTGTCTGTCTGTCTGTCTGTCTGTCTGTCTGTCTGTCTGTCTGTCTGTCTGTCTGTCTGTCTGTCTGTCTGTCTGTCTGTCTGTCTGTCTGTCTGTCTGTCTGTCTGTCTGTCTGTCTGTCTGTCTGTCTGTCTGTCTGTCTGTCTGTCTGTCTGTCTGTCTGTCTGTCTGTCTGTCTGTCTGTCTGTCTGTCTGTCTGTCTGTCTGTCTGTCTGTCTGTCTGTCTGTCTGTCTGTCTGTCTGTCTGTCTGTCTGTCTGTCTGTCTGTCTGTCTGTCTGTCTGTCTGTCTGTCTGTCTGTCTGTCTGTCTGTCTGTCTGTCTGTCTGTCTGTCTGTCTGTCTGTCTGTCTGTCTGTCTGTCTGTCTGTCTGTCTGTCTGTCTGTCTGTCTGTCTGTCTGTCTGTCTGTCTGTCTGTCTGTCTGTCTGTCTGTCTGTCTGTCTGTCTGTCTGTCTGTCTGTCTGTCTGTCTGTCTGTCTGTCTGTCTGTCTGTCTGTCTGTCTGTCTGTCTGTCTGTCTGTCTGTCTGTCTGTCTGTCTGTCTGTCTGTCTGTCTGTCTGTCTGTCTGTCTGTCTGTCTGTCTGTCTGTCTGTCTGTCTGTCTGTCTGTCTGTCTGTCTGTCTGTCTGTCTGTCTGTCTGTCTGTCTGTCTGTCTGTCTGTCTGTCTGTCTGTCTGTCTGTCTGTCTGTCTGTCTGTCTGTCTGTCTGTCTGTCTGTCTGTCTGTCTGTCTGTCTGTCTGTCTGTCTGTCTGTCTGTCTGTCTGTCTGTCTGTCTGTCTGTCTGTCTGTCTGTCTGTCTGTCTGTCTGTCTGTCTGTCTGTCTGTCTGTCTGTCTGTCTGTCTGTCTGTCTGTCTGTCTGTCTGTCTGTCTGTCTGTCTGTCTGTCTGTCTGTCTGTCTGTCTGTCTGTCTGTCTGTCTGTCTGTCTGTCTGTCTGTCTGTCTGTCTGTCTGTCTGTCTGTCTGTCTGTCTGTCTGTCTGTCTGTCTGTCTGTCTGTCTGTCTGTCTGTCTGTCTGTCTGTCTGTCTGTCTGTCTGTCTGTCTGTCTGTCTGTCTGTCTGTCTGTCTGTCTGTCTGTCTGTCTGTCTGTCTGTCTGTCTGTCTGTCTGTCTGTCTGTCTGTCTGTCTGTCTGTCTGTCTGTCTGTCTGTCTGTCTGTCTGTCTGTCTGTCTGTCTGTCTGTCTGTCTGTCTGTCTGTCTGTCTGTCTGTCTGTCTGTCTGTCTGTCTGTCTGTCTGTCTGTCTGTCTGTCTGTCTGTCTGTCTGTCTGTCTGTCTGTCTGTCTGTCTGTCTGTCTGTCTGTCTGTCTGTCTGTCTGTCTGTCTGTCTGTCTGTCTGTCTGTCTGTCTGTCTGTCTGTCTGTCTGTCTGTCTGTCTGTCTGTCTGTCTGTCTGTCTGTCTGTCTGTCTGTCTGTCTGTCTGTCTGTCTGTCTGTCTGTCTGTCTGTCTGTCTGTCTGTCTGTCTGTCTGTCTGTCTGTCTGTCTGTCTGTCTGTCTGTCTGTCTGTCTGTCTGTCTGTCTGTCTGTCTGTCTGTCTGTCTGTCTGTCTGTCTGTCTGTCTGTCTGTCTGTCTGTCTGTCTGTCTGTCTGTCTGTCTGTCTGTCTGTCTGTCTGTCTGTCTGTCTGTCTGTCTGTCTGTCTGTCTGTCTGTCTGTCTGTCTGTCTGTCTGTCTGTCTGTCTGTCTGTCTGTCTGTCTGTCTGTCTGTCTGTCTGTCTGTCTGTCTGTCTGTCTGTCTGTCTGTCTGTCTGTCTGTCTGTCTGTCTGTCTGTCTGTCTGTCTGTCTGTCTGTCTGTCTGTCTGTCTGTCTGTCTGTCTGTCTGTCTGTCTGTCTGTCTGTCTGTCTGTCTGTCTGTCTGTCTGTCTGTCTGTCTGTCTGTCTGTCTGTCTGTCTGTCTGTCTGTCTGTCTGTCTGTCTGTCTGTCTGTCTGTCTGTCTGTCTGTCTGTCTGTCTGTCTGTCTGTCTGTCTGTCTGTCTGTCTGTCTGTCTGTCTGTCTGTCTGTCTGTCTGTCTGTCTGTCTGTCTGTCTGTCTGTCTGTCTGTCTGTCTGTCTGTCTGTCTGTCTGTCTGTCTGTCTGTCTGTCTGTCTGTCTGTCTGTCTGTCTGTCTGTCTGTCTGTCTGTCTGTCTGTCTGTCTGTCTGTCTGTCTGTCTGTCTGTCTGTCTGTCTGTCTGTCTGTCTGTCTGTCTGTCTGTCTGTCTGTCTGTCTGTCTGTCTGTCTGTCTGTCTGTCTGTCTGTCTGTCTGTCTGTCTGTCTGTCTGTCTGTCTGTCTGTCTGTCTGTCTGTCTGTCTGTCTGTCTGTCTGTCTGTCTGTCTGTCTGTCTGTCTGTCTGTCTGTCTGTCTGTCTGTCTGTCTGTCTGTCTGTCTGTCTGTCTGTCTGTCTGTCTGTCTGTCTGTCTGTCTGTCTGTCTGTCTGTCTGTCTGTCTGTCTGTCTGTCTGTCTGTCTGTCTGTCTGTCTGTCTGTCTGTCTGTCTGTCTGTCTGTCTGTCTGTCTGTCTGTCTGTCTGTCTGTCTGTCTGTCTGTCTGTCTGTCTGTCTGTCTGTCTGTCTGTCTGTCTGTCTGTCTGTCTGTCTGTCTGTCTGTCTGTCTGTCTGTCTGTCTGTCTGTCTGTCTGTCTGTCTGTCTGTCTGTCTGTCTGTCTGTCTGTCTGTCTGTCTGTCTGTCTGTCTGTCTGTCTGTCTGTCTGTCTGTCTGTCTGTCTGTCTGTCTGTCTGTCTGTCTGTCTGTCTGTCTGTCTGTCTGTCTGTCTGTCTGTCTGTCTGTCTGTCTGTCTGTCTGTCTGTCTGTCTGTCTGTCTGTCTGTCTGTCTGTCTGTCTGTCTGTCTGTCTGTCTGTCTGTCTGTCTGTCTGTCTGTCTGTCTGTCTGTCTGTCTGTCTGTCTGTCTGTCTGTCTGTCTGTCTGTCTGTCTGTCTGTCTGTCTGTCTGTCTGTCTGTCTGTCTGTCTGTCTGTCTGTCTGTCTGTCTGTCTGTCTGTCTGTCTGTCTGTCTGTCTGTCTGTCTGTCTGTCTGTCTGTCTGTCTGTCTGTCTGTCTGTCTGTCTGTCTGTCTGTCTGTCTGTCTGTCTGTCTGTCTGTCTGTCTGTCTGTCTGTCTGTCTGTCTGTCTGTCTGTCTGTCTGTCTGTCTGTCTGTCTGTCTGTCTGTCTGTCTGTCTGTCTGTCTGTCTGTCTGTCTGTCTGTCTGTCTGTCTGTCTGTCTGTCTGTCTGTCTGTCTGTCTGTCTGTCTGTCTGTCTGTCTGTCTGTCTGTCTGTCTGTCTGTCTGTCTGTCTGTCTGTCTGTCTGTCTGTCTGTCTGTCTGTCTGTCTGTCTGTCTGTCTGTCTGTCTGTCTGTCTGTCTGTCTGTCTGTCTGTCTGTCTGTCTGTCTGTCTGTCTGTCTGTCTGTCTGTCTGTCTGTCTGTCTGTCTGTCTGTCTGTCTGTCTGTCTGTCTGTCTGTCTGTCTGTCTGTCTGTCTGTCTGTCTGTCTGTCTGTCTGTCTGTCTGTCTGTCTGTCTGTCTGTCTGTCTGTCTGTCTGTCTGTCTGTCTGTCTGTCTGTCTGTCTGTCTGTCTGTCTGTCTGTCTGTCTGTCTGTCTGTCTGTCTGTCTGTCTGTCTGTCTGTCTGTCTGTCTGTCTGTCTGTCTGTCTGTCTGTCTGTCTGTCTGTCTGTCTGTCTGTCTGTCTGTCTGTCTGTCTGTCTGTCTGTCTGTCTGTCTGTCTGTCTGTCTGTCTGTCTGTCTGTCTGTCTGTCTGTCTGTCTGTCTGTCTGTCTGTCTGTCTGTCTGTCTGTCTGTCTGTCTGTCTGTCTGTCTGTCTGTCTGTCTGTCTGTCTGTCTGTCTGTCTGTCTGTCTGTCTGTCTGTCTGTCTGTCTGTCTGTCTGTCTGTCTGTCTGTCTGTCTGTCTGTCTGTCTGTCTGTCTGTCTGTCTGTCTGTCTGTCTGTCTGTCTGTCTGTCTGTCTGTCTGTCTGTCTGTCTGTCTGTCTGTCTGTCTGTCTGTCTGTCTGTCTGTCTGTCTGTCTGTCTGTCTGTCTGTCTGTCTGTCTGTCTGTCTGTCTGTCTGTCTGTCTGTCTGTCTGTCTGTCTGTCTGTCTGTCTGTCTGTCTGTCTGTCTGTCTGTCTGTCTGTCTGTCTGTCTGTCTGTCTGTCTGTCTGTCTGTCTGTCTGTCTGTCTGTCTGTCTGTCTGTCTGTCTGTCTGTCTGTCTGTCTGTCTGTCTGTCTGTCTGTCTGTCTGTCTGTCTGTCTGTCTGTCTGTCTGTCTGTCTGTCTGTCTGTCTGTCTGTCTGTCTGTCTGTCTGTCTGTCTGTCTGTCTGTCTGTCTGTCTGTCTGTCTGTCTGTCTGTCTGTCTGTCTGTCTGTCTGTCTGTCTGTCTGTCTGTCTGTCTGTCTGTCTGTCTGTCTGTCTGTCTGTCTGTCTGTCTGTCTGTCTGTCTGTCTGTCTGTCTGTCTGTCTGTCTGTCTGTCTGTCTGTCTGTCTGTCTGTCTGTCTGTCTGTCTGTCTGTCTGTCTGTCTGTCTGTCTGTCTGTCTGTCTGTCTGTCTGTCTGTCTGTCTGTCTGTCTGTCTGTCTGTCTGTCTGTCTGTCTGTCTGTCTGTCTGTCTGTCTGTCTGTCTGTCTGTCTGTCTGTCTGTCTGTCTGTCTGTCTGTCTGTCTGTCTGTCTGTCTGTCTGTCTGTCTGTCTGTCTGTCTGTCTGTCTGTCTGTCTGTCTGTCTGTCTGTCTGTCTGTCTGTCTGTCTGTCTGTCTGTCTGTCTGTCTGTCTGTCTGTCTGTCTGTCTGTCTGTCTGTCTGTCTGTCTGTCTGTCTGTCTGTCTGTCTGTCTGTCTGTCTGTCTGTCTGTCTGTCTGTCTGTCTGTCTGTCTGTCTGTCTGTCTGTCTGTCTGTCTGTCTGTCTGTCTGTCTGTCTGTCTGTCTGTCTGTCTGTCTGTCTGTCTGTCTGTCTGTCTGTCTGTCTGTCTGTCTGTCTGTCTGTCTGTCTGTCTGTCTGTCTGTCTGTCTGTCTGTCTGTCTGTCTGTCTGTCTGTCTGTCTGTCTGTCTGTCTGTCTGTCTGTCTGTCTGTCTGTCTGTCTGTCTGTCTGTCTGTCTGTCTGTCTGTCTGTCTGTCTGTCTGTCTGTCTGTCTGTCTGTCTGTCTGTCTGTCTGTCTGTCTGTCTGTCTGTCTGTCTGTCTGTCTGTCTGTCTGTCTGTCTGTCTGTCTGTCTGTCTGTCTGTCTGTCTGTCTGTCTGTCTGTCTGTCTGTCTGTCTGTCTGTCTGTCTGTCTGTCTGTCTGTCTGTCTGTCTGTCTGTCTGTCTGTCTGTCTGTCTGTCTGTCTGTCTGTCTGTCTGTCTGTCTGTCTGTCTGTCTGTCTGTCTGTCTGTCTGTCTGTCTGTCTGTCTGTCTGTCTGTCTGTCTGTCTGTCTGTCTGTCTGTCTGTCTGTCTGTCTGTCTGTCTGTCTGTCTGTCTGTCTGTCTGTCTGTCTGTCTGTCTGTCTGTCTGTCTGTCTGTCTGTCTGTCTGTCTGTCTGTCTGTCTGTCTGTCTGTCTGTCTGTCTGTCTGTCTGTCTGTCTGTCTGTCTGTCTGTCTGTCTGTCTGTCTGTCTGTCTGTCTGTCTGTCTGTCTGTCTGTCTGTCTGTCTGTCTGTCTGTCTGTCTGTCTGTCTGTCTGTCTGTCTGTCTGTCTGTCTGTCTGTCTGTCTGTCTGTCTGTCTGTCTGTCTGTCTGTCTGTCTGTCTGTCTGTCTGTCTGTCTGTCTGTCTGTCTGTCTGTCTGTCTGTCTGTCTGTCTGTCTGTCTGTCTGTCTGTCTGTCTGTCTGTCTGTCTGTCTGTCTGTCTGTCTGTCTGTCTGTCTGTCTGTCTGTCTGTCTGTCTGTCTGTCTGTCTGTCTGTCTGTCTGTCTGTCTGTCTGTCTGTCTGTCTGTCTGTCTGTCTGTCTGTCTGTCTGTCTGTCTGTCTGTCTGTCTGTCTGTCTGTCTGTCTGTCTGTCTGTCTGTCTGTCTGTCTGTCTGTCTGTCTGTCTGTCTGTCTGTCTGTCTGTCTGTCTGTCTGTCTGTCTGTCTGTCTGTCTGTCTGTCTGTCTGTCTGTCTGTCTGTCTGTCTGTCTGTCTGTCTGTCTGTCTGTCTGTCTGTCTGTCTGTCTGTCTGTCTGTCTGTCTGTCTGTCTGTCTGTCTGTCTGTCTGTCTGTCTGTCTGTCTGTCTGTCTGTCTGTCTGTCTGTCTGTCTGTCTGTCTGTCTGTCTGTCTGTCTGTCTGTCTGTCTGTCTGTCTGTCTGTCTGTCTGTCTGTCTGTCTGTCTGTCTGTCTGTCTGTCTGTCTGTCTGTCTGTCTGTCTGTCTGTCTGTCTGTCTGTCTGTCTGTCTGTCTGTCTGTCTGTCTGTCTGTCTGTCTGTCTGTCTGTCTGTCTGTCTGTCTGTCTGTCTGTCTGTCTGTCTGTCTGTCTGTCTGTCTGTCTGTCTGTCTGTCTGTCTGTCTGTCTGTCTGTCTGTCTGTCTGTCTGTCTGTCTGTCTGTCTGTCTGTCTGTCTGTCTGTCTGTCTGTCTGTCTGTCTGTCTGTCTGTCTGTCTGTCTGTCTGTCTGTCTGTCTGTCTGTCTGTCTGTCTGTCTGTCTGTCTGTCTGTCTGTCTGTCTGTCTGTCTGTCTGTCTGTCTGTCTGTCTGTCTGTCTGTCTGTCTGTCTGTCTGTCTGTCTGTCTGTCTGTCTGTCTGTCTGTCTGTCTGTCTGTCTGTCTGTCTGTCTGTCTGTCTGTCTGTCTGTCTGTCTGTCTGTCTGTCTGTCTGTCTGTCTGTCTGTCTGTCTGTCTGTCTGTCTGTCTGTCTGTCTGTCTGTCTGTCTGTCTGTCTGTCTGTCTGTCTGTCTGTCTGTCTGTCTGTCTGTCTGTCTGTCTGTCTGTCTGTCTGTCTGTCTGTCTGTCTGTCTGTCTGTCTGTCTGTCTGTCTGTCTGTCTGTCTGTCTGTCTGTCTGTCTGTCTGTCTGTCTGTCTGTCTGTCTGTCTGTCTGTCTGTCTGTCTGTCTGTCTGTCTGTCTGTCTGTCTGTCTGTCTGTCTGTCTGTCTGTCTGTCTGTCTGTCTGTCTGTCTGTCTGTCTGTCTGTCTGTCTGTCTGTCTGTCTGTCTGTCTGTCTGTCTGTCTGTCTGTCTGTCTGTCTGTCTGTCTGTCTGTCTGTCTGTCTGTCTGTCTGTCTGTCTGTCTGTCTGTCTGTCTGTCTGTCTGTCTGTCTGTCTGTCTGTCTGTCTGTCTGTCTGTCTGTCTGTCTGTCTGTCTGTCTGTCTGTCTGTCTGTCTGTCTGTCTGTCTGTCTGTCTGTCTGTCTGTCTGTCTGTCTGTCTGTCTGTCTGTCTGTCTGTCTGTCTGTCTGTCTGTCTGTCTGTCTGTCTGTCTGTCTGTCTGTCTGTCTGTCTGTCTGTCTGTCTGTCTGTCTGTCTGTCTGTCTGTCTGTCTGTCTGTCTGTCTGTCTGTCTGTCTGTCTGTCTGTCTGTCTGTCTGTCTGTCTGTCTGTCTGTCTGTCTGTCTGTCTGTCTGTCTGTCTGTCTGTCTGTCTGTCTGTCTGTCTGTCTGTCTGTCTGTCTGTCTGTCTGTCTGTCTGTCTGTCTGTCTGTCTGTCTGTCTGTCTGTCTGTCTGTCTGTCTGTCTGTCTGTCTGTCTGTCTGTCTGTCTGTCTGTCTGTCTGTCTGTCTGTCTGTCTGTCTGTCTGTCTGTCTGTCTGTCTGTCTGTCTGTCTGTCTGTCTGTCTGTCTGTCTGTCTGTCTGTCTGTCTGTCTGTCTGTCTGTCTGTCTGTCTGTCTGTCTGTCTGTCTGTCTGTCTGTCTGTCTGTCTGTCTGTCTGTCTGTCTGTCTGTCTGTCTGTCTGTCTGTCTGTCTGTCTGTCTGTCTGTCTGTCTGTCTGTCTGTCTGTCTGTCTGTCTGTCTGTCTGTCTGTCTGTCTGTCTGTCTGTCTGTCTGTCTGTCTGTCTGTCTGTCTGTCTGTCTGTCTGTCTGTCTGTCTGTCTGTCTGTCTGTCTGTCTGTCTGTCTGTCTGTCTGTCTGTCTGTCTGTCTGTCTGTCTGTCTGTCTGTCTGTCTGTCTGTCTGTCTGTCTGTCTGTCTGTCTGTCTGTCTGTCTGTCTGTCTGTCTGTCTGTCTGTCTGTCTGTCTGTCTGTCTGTCTGTCTGTCTGTCTGTCTGTCTGTCTGTCTGTCTGTCTGTCTGTCTGTCTGTCTGTCTGTCTGTCTGTCTGTCTGTCTGTCTGTCTGTCTGTCTGTCTGTCTGTCTGTCTGTCTGTCTGTCTGTCTGTCTGTCTGTCTGTCTGTCTGTCTGTCTGTCTGTCTGTCTGTCTGTCTGTCTGTCTGTCTGTCTGTCTGTCTGTCTGTCTGTCTGTCTGTCTGTCTGTCTGTCTGTCTGTCTGTCTGTCTGTCTGTCTGTCTGTCTGTCTGTCTGTCTGTCTGTCTGTCTGTCTGTCTGTCTGTCTGTCTGTCTGTCTGTCTGTCTGTCTGTCTGTCTGTCTGTCTGTCTGTCTGTCTGTCTGTCTGTCTGTCTGTCTGTCTGTCTGTCTGTCTGTCTGTCTGTCTGTCTGTCTGTCTGTCTGTCTGTCTGTCTGTCTGTCTGTCTGTCTGTCTGTCTGTCTGTCTGTCTGTCTGTCTGTCTGTCTGTCTGTCTGTCTGTCTGTCTGTCTGTCTGTCTGTCTGTCTGTCTGTCTGTCTGTCTGTCTGTCTGTCTGTCTGTCTGTCTGTCTGTCTGTCTGTCTGTCTGTCTGTCTGTCTGTCTGTCTGTCTGTCTGTCTGTCTGTCTGTCTGTCTGTCTGTCTGTCTGTCTGTCTGTCTGTCTGTCTGTCTGTCTGTCTGTCTGTCTGTCTGTCTGTCTGTCTGTCTGTCTGTCTGTCTGTCTGTCTGTCTGTCTGTCTGTCTGTCTGTCTGTCTGTCTGTCTGTCTGTCTGTCTGTCTGTCTGTCTGTCTGTCTGTCTGTCTGTCTGTCTGTCTGTCTGTCTGTCTGTCTGTCTGTCTGTCTGTCTGTCTGTCTGTCTGTCTGTCTGTCTGTCTGTCTGTCTGTCTGTCTGTCTGTCTGTCTGTCTGTCTGTCTGTCTGTCTGTCTGTCTGTCTGTCTGTCTGTCTGTCTGTCTGTCTGTCTGTCTGTCTGTCTGTCTGTCTGTCTGTCTGTCTGTCTGTCTGTCTGTCTGTCTGTCTGTCTGTATGTCTGTCTGTCTGTCTGTCTGTCTGTCT